>JAGPOW010001998.1:2832687-2846098 GCA_030014935.1 Caiman crocodilus | reverse complement strand
CAGCCCGATCCAATCAGAACTGCCTAACCTGGTCACAAGCTGACCCCTTTCCCAAGCATCCCTTGGTCACCTGAGCTGAGCGCGGGCCCTGGGCTGGGCTGCTTCCCTCCCACGTGAGGACAGCATCTTCTCCCGGGCCTCTGTCATGTGACCAGGGTTGAAATCCCTGCCCTGAGGGGTTTCCCAGCAGCCTCTCAGGCTGGCACAGGGAGAGGTTTCTGGAGAGGGGCACCCATGGTGGCTTTTCTGCCACACCCCATACACAACATGAAGGAAATCCATAAGAACAATGGGGCTGAATATCCATATTTATTAACAATGCACAACATGCAAGGTCTGCATATCCATGCAGACTTCTGCTTCAGTGGTTTCAGTGATTTCTGATTCATAAAACATAGTGAGCACTGCTAGAAGGGCTTACAGACTATTTAAAAGCATATTACCCAATTTTGTTATTCCACAGCTAGGGCTTGTGTGCACATGCAGATTCTCTCATTTCACAGGCACAGTTACAATTCCCGTGCCGTCACAATCCTTAGTCTGTGTTCACAGTTGTATTTGTACAAGGTTGCTTATATACAGAAGCTGGTTGCTTTAAGGAAAGAGGAATGAGCTGTAGTAGTAGAAGGCATTTATGCAAATACCTGCATTCCAATTTAGACACATTATTGCTGCTCTTATTTATTTTCTCATGCTACCCGAGGGCCTACAAGCTGTAGTCGTGGACCAGACTCCCAGTGCATGGTTAATCCAGGCGCACAACTGCACTGGGGGCAGAGCATAGTTCTGGGAGCCTGGAATCCTGTGCTGCATTTCTTGGCACTGCCTGATGCATGGCCTTGGGTGCCTTCCTTTCTCTGTCAGAAAGGTACTGTACTTGAGCACAGTGCACTTCCCAGTCTTGTTAGGCTTTATCTTAACTTGGAAAGCATTGGCTGCAAGGAAGGGGAAAAGCAATGTTATGCTATTGTGATGCCCTAAGCTGTCTTGCATGGGAGAGATGCTCATTTTTGCCAGCTGAAGTTGAGTTTGCTTATGCCTTTCCAGACTCAGTTAATGTTTAAGTGGGCAGAGCCGAAAATCTGCAGTGAAGATCTGCCTGATGCGGTGAACCTGCCCCCCTCTGGTGTGAAAACCAAGTGCCCACCGTGCAACCCGGGCTTCTTCAAAACCAACTCCAGCACCTGCGAGCCCTGTCCCTATGGGACATACTCAAATGGGTCCGGTAATGCCACTGGGTTTGTTCTGCTGGGCTCTGTGGGAGCATAGCTTGATTCCTGGTTCTTTACCCCGAAACGTGGAAAAAGCTGGGCTGTGCTGAGCACATGTACCACGTGCGTGGGAAACAGGCAGCGTCAGCCCCTTCCTGGTGGTGGGGCTGAAGTGGGCTAGATGGAAAATTGGGCAGGCTGTACAGACAAAGGTGGGACATGGGCCCTGCAGGCTGGGCTGGGCCAAGAGTGCTGCACGGCTGTGGGTGGGAGTGGGGTGAGCTCAGCTGTGTGGGGTGGGTGGTGGCAGCAGCCTAGTGGGGGAAGTGGGGAGCTTGGATAGAGGCAGCGCTGAGAGGGTTGGCTATGAGGGGGCTAAGGTGAATTTTAGGGTAGCTATAGCCTCCCCTCCTCAATCCCCCCTAGTGCCACCCCAGCTGGGAAAGCAGCAATTGGAGGTTTATTCTCTGCTCGCTCTTGCACTCTGCTATCTAGACTTCCAGGGCCAAACTTAGGGCTGAGATGTGAGGGACTGAGCAGATCTGATCCCCCTCAGAGGATTTCCCAGAGGTTTGTGACACTCTGTCCTTTCCCATATTGCTATGGGAGCAAGCAGGAAGTGGCTCCATCATGGCCAGGTGGAAGGGAGCCTTGGATAGGGTGTGTTAGTATGGAGAAGGAGCTCCCAGCCCTGGAAGGGATGAGAACCACTGACTTGTGCTTTTGCCAGCCCCTCACTGTGAGCCACTGCCTTCTCATTAGGGCCAGAAAGAACCAGTCCGATCCTGTAGCCAGAGCCACGCAGGAAGTTATGGGAAGCCCATGGCTTATGAGCCAGTGAGAGTATCATTCTTAGAAAAATACCCAGTTCTCAGGTCCCAAAAAAGGGCATCCCCAAAAATCTCTGTGAACCTCTGGAGCAACTTGCATATAGTACCCATACATTTAGCTTATCCAGAACTGATATATATATATTTTTAAAGTGCTGTAAGTTGTAGCACAGGTACTCCATAAACATGCTTTTGAACAGCACTATGGCACCTATTTTTTTATAGTACAAACCATGTATGTTATTTGCTTGAAAGCTTATTACTTACCACATTGTTCATTGGGCTAGGCCCCAGCAGAGGCAACAGCATTTCAAGCCATGGTGACTGCACAGCTCAGCACTGCTCAGTCTATTTGTATATTCCAGATACCTCCACAAAGGATCCATGTGCTAATTAGCACCCACTTATGATTGGAACTGGGTGTTCTTGTTACAAGTCCTGGGATGCTCCAAAAATGATATGCAAATGAGGTGCAGGTTCCGCCTCACCTCATGGAGGTGATAATGTGCCACTAATAATGTGCACTCAGGTGAGAGAAGGGCCAACAGAGGGATTCTGGGTGAACTGTATCCAATGCTGTGGCTCACCATGACTTGAAAAAGAGTTGGCAGTGAGAGGGACTGCACTTAATGGGCACAACCATATATCCCATTCAGATGTGTTATACTAGTCTGTTTTTGTGATAGGCTTGTATCAACATGTTTGTGCTCAACATGACTCATGTGTTTTATAGTCATGCTCAGTATTGGCTGCATTTAATCAACTTCATAGTTAGTTTCTATTACTGAGCAAATGCTGGTTTTGGCATCAGTTTAATGATAGTATATTTAATGACATTTCCTTGTATGCAATTATAAAGTGAGGAGCCTTTTTCCCCAGGGCAACTGGAAGGAAAAAACCTACTCTTGGCTTTCATGGTGAAGTAATGTTGGAAGGGGCCTGAAGAGATTATCTAGTCCAACTGGGGGTCAAACCTGCCACCTTAGTGTTATTAGCCCTATGCTCTAATCTAACCAACTGAGGTAAATGGTCTTGTATTTGAATAAATATGGTAGGTTAGTGGTGGATCCTGGGAAGGATGGGACTTAATCAAGTCTAATGACATCCTCCAGAGCCTGATGTTTATCCATGGAGCAATTCTGTTCTGGTCCCTAATGCCTACTTTGAAGCCCTCAGTCTCTAGCTGGCCAGAAAGCAGGTACTTCATTTGAATCCAGAATGGCTTCTTGGGCAACTTCCGACTCAGGAGTACATTTGCAGGCTTGAATTGGTAGGACGTGTTCAGTCCCATCCTCCCTAGGGCCCATTGGCGATAGTATGGACAAGCCCTTGGTTTGTCTGAGAATACTATCGCCTTCACATTCTCTTTCTGTATACGCATTCCTATTGATGGGGGCATCATGGGATCATAGACAGAGCTGGGAGAGGATAATTAGCACTGAAAGGTGGTTGTACTCCACAGAGCATAAGAAAGCTACAAGGAAATTGTGTTCCTATTCTGTAGGGTGCATTAGGCAAAGTGCAGGGAGGTTCCTCTGCTTGTTTTTACCCAGTATCAGTCTAACACAGACCTACAGTACCGCTGTTGTTTTCTTTTATCTCTAGGCTGCATTAGCTGCCCTGCTGGAACTGAGCCTGCGCTGGGGTTGGAATATAAATGGTGGAACACGCTGCCAGCTAATATGGAGACAACTGTCCTCAGCGGCATCAACTTTGAGTATAAAGGGATGGCAGGTATATGCCAAGGAGCCTTTAACTCTGCCCTCTCCACGTGGGGGTTTGAAAGTATTTCCCCTTTTATTCACAAAATACTCGAGCAAATAGAAGAGTCCCTCTATCTCTCAGCAGTCAAAATTGCCCCAGGTGTTGCTTGAATGGTAATTGCTAAAGTATCACAGTTAATGGATGGGAGAAAGACTCACCAGATAGTGCTGCCCACATAAATCTAGTGTGGGTATAACTGTGCCCACAAAACCCCCCAAAACTCTTGTTCTCTTTCCTATACAAATATAGCTGTTCCAGTACAAGCCCCTTTTGCGCTGACATGGCAATGTCCACATTAGGCAAGGTGTATGCTGCTCTAACTCAAGCAATATAGTTATATTAGTATAACTTCTAGATGTAGCTGAGCTGGGCTTGGTCTACACAGAGTTTTGCCAGCAGAGCTGTCAGCTAGGGAAGTGGAAAACTCACCCCCCACAGCCAACATAGCCCTGCCACCACAACCTCTAACACAGACACAGCTCTGCCAACAGACAAGAGCTTCTGCCAGTAGAAATTCTGTCATGGCCTCTCAAAGCCAGCCAAAAAACCTTCCTGTCACCATAAGCTGTATTTCCATTAGCTCTGCTGCTGTAGTGGTGCCAACAAGGCCGTGGTAGCAGCAGCCCTGTAATGTAGTCAAGTCCATGCACAGCCATCAGCTAATAGAAGACAACAAGCTGACCCTTGAGCAGTACTCGATCCTGCCCCTACCAGCTAAAAGCCTCTGGGGAACAAAGGTGCCAAGCAGGTGTCAGATTGGAATACTTCCAGCACTTACACAAGTAGCAGTTTTTTTTCTCCGGTGAAGACAAGTGTAAATGATGACTCCAGAGACAAACTCGGGGGCATGAGGCCCTCGGCTGCGTTCTGCTTAGTAAAATGCCGCGTGCATTTCTGGCTCGCTTCAGGTAGCAGTTGGAAGTTGTTGTAAGACAAGCCCTTCTGATGAGCTGCATTGTATCTAATTCCTGTGTCCGTTGTTACAGGGTGGGAGGTGGCCAGCGACTATATCTACACAGCAGCAGGAGCCTCTGATAATGACTTCATGATCCTGACGCTGATCATCCCAGGATTCAGGTGAGGGGCAAGGTGGTGCCAAGCTGAGGCTGACTCTGGCTCACGTAAAGCCTACCCCAGAAGGTGGGAAGATGTCTATTCAGTGTGATTGATATGTTTAGCTGTTAGGTTATCGTGACCCCTGTAGGAAAATACACCTGAATAAACATCATTGCACAAGCTGCTTGGTTTGGCAGCTCAGTGACGCTCCAGCGCAGGAGGTGAGGCACTCAACAGTCACCATCTGTACCATGAACAGAGGACCAGATTCTGCTGCCACATGTGGGGGCTTAAATTTGGAGTGAAAGTTACTGATTTTATTGGTATCCATGGGACTCCAGCTTGGCCCATGAACCTGCAATGGCTCCCAGGCAGTCATTCTAACAAGAATGCCTAAATTCAGCAGTCCCTGCACATGGATTCAGTCTCTCTCCAGGAACTTCCTGATGTCTTTGGCCTGTGGGGGCCAACCTTTTTGGTAGGCATGCTATGAATTAACCTCACACTCTCCTCAAGTGCTATTCCAATCCACTTCACTTGCCTTATCTGCTGCTCTGCTTTCTGTCCCCTACCCTATGCTCCTTGCCCAGTCTGTTGCTCTGCTTTCTGCCCTTTCTGCTGCTGTATTCCCTGCACCCTCCCTGGTCTGCCACATGCCATGCACGGAGGCTGCCCATGCCACTCAGGTATGCATGCTGCAGGTTGGCCACCCCTGTCTTAAGCAATAGAGCTACAGCCTCTGATATATGCCTTTTTATTTACAGCCCCCTGCAGTCAGTGATGGAGGATGCTGAAAACAAAGAGGTGGCAAGAATTACCTTTGTCTTTGAGACTGTCTGCACTGTAAGCTGCGAGCTGTACTTCATGGTGGTAGGTTAACATGGCTCTTCCTGCCATGGCTCCCTTTCATGATAAATCAATGCTATTTCCTCATTCTGTTTGAAGGGCTTTCTCCCCACTCCCTGCAGACATGGAGCTTTCACCAGGTTGCTGGTTTGATTTCTTTGCAGGAGGAGCAAAGACCAAGTGTCAATGTGATGTGTAAGTGGCTTAGAGGCCAGGGGCTCCAAATTGGGTTCACTTCTGCAGTCTGTGGATGTGGAATTGTAGGAAAAGCCTGCCCAGTTACCGCTCACCCAGACTTGTGCCTCCCTCCTGGCTACTGCAGCGCACCTACACTGGGTTCCAGTGTCCCACATGAGCCCGTGGCTGTCGTGTCCTCCACTTGCTTGCTGCCTTCAACCAAGTACCTCATCCATCTTATATTGCTGTGTTTGGTCTTCCCTCCCATGCAGCACATTTGCTGTTTTTCTGCTTATACGCCATGACAGAACTGGCACAAAGTAGGGGAGGGATGAACAGAGTTAAATGACAAGGGGTGAGGCACTTGAAACTGGAGTTCCCAGTCTGATCCATGGACCACTATGTGCCCCACCATTGGTCTGTGGATTACACTGGGCATGACCCCCTTTTTAAAATTAAAAGTCTGGTAGGAAGGGAACGTCATGATGGAATGGATACTTACTTGTTTTGAGGCTGGCAAAAAAAGTAACCAGACAGCTAACAAAAATAATATGGACAAGATTGGAAAAGACTGAAGCTCATAGTAACTAAAGTGAGCATCAGAGAACTTTTGAGTAGTTTGCCTGGATTTTGGTCAGCAGGCCCTGGTGAATGTCAGCCCAGGTGCTGAAGAATTTGGCAGAAGGAATCATGGTACCCTTGGCAATATTATGTACAAAGTCATGGGAGATGGGTGAGATTCCAGAGGTCAGGAAAAGGGCCAACGGTGCCCCTCTTACAGAAAGGCAAAGAAGAGGGCCCAAGAAATTATAGAGCAGTTAGCCTGACTTCAATATACAGGAAGTTACAGGAGCAAATTATAAAAGACATTTGGTAAACAACTGGAGGAGGAAAGGTAGCAGCCAGCATGGAATTGCTAAGAACAAGTCATGCCAAACCAACTTGATCTGCTTCTTTGGCAAAGTAACTAGTTGGGTGAGTGAAAGGAATGCAGTGGACAGTGTGTACAAAACTTTAGCTGGGCTTTTGATAAAGTCTTTCAAAACGTTCTCATAAGTAAACTAATGAAATGTAGGCTGGATAAGACTGCTATAAGGTAAGCACCGAAGTAACTCAGTAACTGCAAGCGAATAGTAATTGTGAGTGGCAGGAGATTTCGAATGGGATTCCACAAGGTCCACTGCTAATTAGCCTGCTTGTTAATAATTTGAATGCTGGAATAGAAAGCTTTCTGATGAAGTTTGCAGAAGACAGCAAACTGGGAAAGATTGTAAAAGCTTTGGAGGATAGGAGTAGAATTAAGAGCGTATCAATCTTGATAGATGGGAAAGCTAGGATAGAGACAATGTAATAAAATTCAACACAGAATGAAGTTCTTTCCTGCTACACATAGGGAACAAATGTGCAAGTATTATTAATACAAATTGTATTATTAATACAAATGTTATTTGTATATATACAAATAAACAGTAGGCGATAACTGGCCTTGTGGCAGCATTGCTGAGAAGGATCTTGGAGTTTGGTGGGTCACAGATGCAACATGACTCAGCAATGCGATGTCATTGCTGCAAAAAAAACCCCAAATGCAACTTTGGGCCGCATCACCACTTCAGGTGTAAGGCATAGCGCTGAGGCACTTTGTATCATTACAAATGCATATCTTGTCTGTAGCTACAGATGGTGGAATTTGCAAGGCTCTTGAGTGGATGCAAAAGCAGGTGTCTGCATATAACAAATATTTGGTAAAAGCACCCAACGGCTTTTGCTCTAAAGCAGGGATGTCAAATATATGACCTGCAGGCTGGATTTAGCCCATGGGACCATGTTATCTGGCCTGTGGGGTTCCTAGAAGGGCCAGGAATTTGAGGGGGATTGGGAAGAGGAGGCATGCAGCAAGCAGGGGTGGGGCTTGCCACAAAAATACGGGGTCCAGAGGCCCCTTGGTGATGTGTCAGAGGTAGGAGGCGAGTGACAGCTACGTTAACCCTGTGCCACTGCCACTCACCATGCCACTGCTGCACCTGGATCCAGCCCACAAAGAGCTCTGCAGTCCAGATCCAACCTGTGAGGAGGGTGAGTTCAACCCCCGTTCCCTAAAGTGTAGGCACTACTACATGGCTTCTGAAAATGGGGCTTTGAAAATTTCCCCAAATACATCACCATAAATATAAGCAGAGCTACCTCCTCTTCTGTATCCATGAAGATATTTGCCTCTTCAAGGCAGGTCGTGGGATATGTGTTATTTTGGGTTGCTTTTCTTTTTAGCTATTTGACCAGCTGTAGTAAAACTCATTGGGGTAGAAATGGCATCTGTAAGTGAGCCACTTTTTATTCTCCCATCCATGGCAGGGTGTGAATTCGAAGACCAACACACCAGTAGAGACCTGGACCGGCTCCAAGGGGAAACAATCCTACACGTACATCGTTGAAAAGAACGCCACTATGAGCTTCACTTGGGCCTTCCAACGGACGCCGTATCATGAGGCAGTAAGAGTGTGGTGTCACCGTCCCAGGTCTTCATAGGTCATGACCCATTAAGAGTTGATTGAATCCTCCTTTCCTTCACCAGTCCTGCAAGATGTAGCTTCCAGAACCTTTCAAATACATGCCATGCCCTTTAGCAGAACAGGGATAATCAGCGGAGAGGAAGGATGACTCAGGCTAAATCTATATGAATACTTACTGCTCCTGGCAACAGTGCCGTCAAGAACAGTGCATTGCCTCCAAAATCAGAAGCAGTATAGATGTGTCTGTGAGCAGGCTAGTTAGCTTGGGGACAGGCTAATTGCCCTGCCAGGCTATTTGACCTCCAGGGCTGCCCCCAAGCAAGCCATAACTGCTTCCCATTTAAGAAGCCAGTCAGTCAGTGCACCAGTGATTTAGGGCACTAACAGGAGTCTAGAAATCCATATTCAAGTCCCTGCTTTGTCACAAGCTTCATGTGTGAGCTTGCTCAAAGCACTTAGCCTCCTTAGGTTTCTGTTTCCCATCTCTCCTATGGGGATAATGATATTTCCCTGATGCCCAGGTATGGGCAATGATAATGGAGAAAATTGTAAGGATTCAAATATTCCAGTTGTCTGGGTGGGGGGTGGAGAATGTAGAAGTACTCATGACAGATGGTAGAAAAGCTCTGTCCTACTGTAATGGGCTTGATTCTTATTTTTATCCTGAAATATCCAGGCTAATGTCAGTAAGATCCTGAGTCCCCAGTTCTGGCAAAAATGCTACTTCCATGCAGGGTTAATGGGCATGTCTTTGTTCCAGGGGAGGAAGTACACAAATGACATCGCCAAGCTCTACTCAATCAACGTGACCAACGTTATGGATGGTGTGGCCTCCTACTGCCGGCGTTGTGCCCTGGAGTCATCAGGGTCTTCCTGCACCTCCTGCCCACCTGGGAACTACATCGACCGAACATCTGGCGCCTGCCATGCCTGTGCACCAAACACTTACCTGAAAGCTCACCAGCCCTATGGCCATCAGGCCTGCATCCCCTGTGGCCCAGGCACAGTTAGCAATAAGGTGTCATTACCCTTCCTATTATTCAGTAGCAATATGATAGGGCCTGCAGTGCTAGATGCTGTATGCACATGCAAAGATGAAGGATCCTGATCCTGAAGCATGGTCTGTGGTTAATCTGCCCTTTTCATCTGCTGACTTCAAGATTCCCCACAACCCTCAGGGATGTGATTGTGGGATCAGGTCCTAGCACTCTATGTGTGATGGACAGCGAGTCCTGCTTCTTGTCCACAGTAGACATGAGTGGACCAGCCAGTGATCAGCACTTTGCAGACCTCAACAGCTATATTGTAGGGTCTTGGAACTAGATAGTTTCTTTCTTTCCTGCTGTGCTCAAGGGTTGCTTGTTTGGTTTGATTCTAGATGGAAGAAAGGGGATTTTTTTTAATTTATGATCACATTTAAAGAACAAATCAAAACCAATCTGCCACATGTGATTTAAGGGGAGGGTTTCTTGCAGTAGAGAGAAAACAAGCCTGGGCCTGTAATGAATATTTTCTGAATATATCTATTGAGGCTACTGGATACAGATGAACTTTGAGGTTCTCTCTGGCTACTGGAATATCTAACAGTAGGGTCTGCATAGCCTAATATCATCATGTAGGGTCTCTCCAAGTCCTGACCTACAGTTGTCATTCAGGCAATGCTGGTGCCTGTTAAGATTGCCCTGCACTTACTACAGGAGCCTGGTCAAATTTTGCTATGAATTGCACTGATGTAAATCCAGCAACTTGGGCTGTGTTTAAGCATAATATTTGTAATGCTATATACACCCTTATAGTACTTCAAAATGTGGGTTTCAGACCTGCACCCTGCATGTAGTGCTACAAATGGTGCAAGCACTCAAGAAAGGTACTTGGATGAAGCAAGAACTTCTCTGTCGTGCAGTGTTTCTTCAACTTCTTTCTTTGGACTAAAATTGGTGGCACATTTCATTCTTAGGCCCAAACAGGGTGCAGGTGCAGCGGGGAGGGTGTGAGAGAGGATGACTTTTTAGTATATGCACACGCATATGTGCATGTTTACACACATGCATACACACACACACATACACACTCAAAACTCAAGGATTGATGAAAATAAAATGTAATCTTTTGGCCCAGTGGGCTAGATGACTAGTTCCAGGTCAGTCTGTTGACCAGATTCAATCTGTGAGCCTGATCCCTCCTCTTTGGGCTGGCATGGTTGGGCCCCATCCAGCTAACTTTTCACAGCACATTTCTGCTGGTCTTGTGCCATGCCCTTTGGTAATAACTGCTGTAGCGGTACATTTTATAGTACCACGTGTAATGTCTGAACAGTTCTGTTCAGACATTAGTGCTAGAACAGCTAGTGCTGGAGGAGCGCGTTTGTCCTTTCAGCATCCCAACACGCTCCATGTAGCTGTTTATCATGCTCCAGCATGATCATGGTTAACTGACTGCCTAATGTTCCTCTTCCTCAGATACACTCCCTGTGCTATAATGACTGTCACTTCTCAGTGAACCAGGATGGCAGGACTCTGGAGTATGACTTCTCAGCCCTAGCTAACAGCGCATCCTTCACTAGTGGGCCAAGCTTCACTACTAAGGGACTGAAATATTTCCATCACTTCAACATCAGCCTTTGTGGGAACCATGTAAGTGCATACCTACAAGATTGAGGATTTTCTTTCTTCTGCTGATTTCTTCCGAGTTTGAGAGGGTGAAGGTTGTGACTTAAATGCCAGCACTCAGTCTGGCTACTTGACTTATTAGCACTGCCAGTAAAAAATGGGAATATCGGCAAGTTCAGTAGTTACGACTGGTGGGGGCTGGCTTACAAGCAAGCTGCTATCTGCAGGTGCTGTACTTAAACATGTCGTTTGACACTTACAGGTCATGCCTGCATTGTAAGCTTACTGTGCCCGATTGTACCACCCCCAGGCACACTACACTGCTCCCGAAGGCCATCTCTTAAGCTGCAGCTGAATAGCTGAGTCCACAGTGGTGCCAATGGGCTAATTATTAGCACAGGGGTGAGTTAATTGGCCCTGAGCCTAGCAGTGCTAGTTAGTCTACCTGAAGTGCTGCCCAGACACCACTAAACTGCTTGCATTTAAGGACAAGTGTTTGAAGCCGGTGCTACCTGGCACAGACCATTTGCTGTGTAGACAGCACCCTACCTATTCTGAAGAGCAGATACAGGTTTCTCTCGCTTTATGTGGGTTCTTTATGTGCAAATTCTCTCTTATGCAATGACCCTTTTTATACCAAAAACTCATTATATGCAAGGTAAATGCACTCTTATACAATTGGTGTGGTGGAAGCCCGCAGTCAGCTGCTTTGTGCAGTGCAGTGTGGGCATGATGCACACCAAAATCTAGTCTCCTGTGTGGGTCTGTGCTCCTCACTCGTTGTCTGCAACGCTTGTTTCTGTAGTTGCCATCCCCATTACGATAGTGCCCGGTGCTTGTGTGTAATGTCTGCTGTTGGTGAGTGCCAAAATTGTCTTGTAAAAGTGGTAGAAATGAGTCTGGGGGTCAGTACAGCTGAGGTCTTGGACTGTATCCCTATTTGTTACATTGCAAAGTGGGTTCCCTTTATGCGAATTTGAGCTATGCACCATTTTCCAGGAACGCATGTACAGCAGAAAGCGAGGGAAACCTGTACTTTGAAGGGCATGTTACATTTGTAGACTGCAAATGCTACCATATTTTCATGCATACAACAGGTACCTTTTCCCCAAAACTCAGCTGTTGGGAACTCCAGTGCACATTTCATGCAAGAAATATGGTAAGAACAGTTTCTGCTGGTTAACAGTACAGTCTGTTCATTGTTCAGGGAGTGGAACAATGAGTGGGCTCTGCTCCCTACCTGCTCCTGTTCAGTTACTTAGCACAAGGAAAGATCTTTTTAATTAATTCTGCCTTTCAAAAACAAGGTGTGTATTATATCCTAGCAAGTGTTATATGTGAGAAAATATGGTATGTGGAGAAGCTTGCTTGGAGCTCTGTGCAGTGGTCAGGCCAGCCCCCGCTGCTGTTTTTAGGTGTTAGAATTCCCTTGATCCCTTCCTACAAAGCAGACTGATGGCCTTGGTCCTGGCACTCACTGTGCTCTGCTCCTCCACCCAAGGGAAGGAAGATGGCTTTCTGCGCAGACAACGTCACCGACATCCGGGTCCCAGACAGGGAAGTTGAGTTTTCTAAATCTGTCACCTCCTACGCCTGCCAGTCCATCGTTGTGCCCTCTGATGTCATGGGCTATAAAACAGTGGTGTCCTCCCAGCCTGTGAGCCTGGCTGACCGCTTTGTTGGTAAGTGCTGCCTGACAGGAGGGTCAGGGCGGTAGGTGTTTGTTTTACAAGCCTGATCCTATTCTAGCCTGTATATTGAGCCACTGGCTTCTGGGCAGAGTGGGTGTAAGCTATGCTGGTGTGTAACAGGAAAGTCTTGAACACACTTGGCAGATAGGTCAGTCGCTCCACTCAGTACGAGGCAAGGGAGGACAGAGCCCTTGGCTCCCTGTTTGTCACCGGAGCCTTGGCCTCATGCTGGTCACTTCTGTTTGTGGTGGTAGTGGGGTGCATATTTTGGGTATAGGAATATCTTCTTGCCATGCAGTCAGGGAAGTGTTCAGTCCTACACTACTGCATGAGCATGACAGGAGGGGCAAAGAGCCCATTCCACTCGGGGACTAGGCATTTCAGCCCATAGCTATATCAGTCTACATAGAGGCCCACAGGGTAGGTTACTGCTGCAGCCCACAGAGTGGTGTGGATACTACTCCTTCTGAACAGCTGGAACAGTGGCTGCACACATGGACCATACAGCCCCAGTTTGCAAGGGCTCCCTTACTGTTTTATGAAGGCAAAGGAACTCCTTCAGCAGGAATAGAGGGCTGGACAGGCCCTTGAATCAAGTCTTCTGCATTTACAAATGATCTTCAAGAAATCCTCAAATCTCTACTTCAAGCACTCGCACACAGCTGCCAGTCACAAAGCCAGATACACCAAGAACACACTATCATGTGTCATTAGTAAGAG
>JAGPOW010001998.1:2817355-2832203 GCA_030014935.1 Caiman crocodilus | reverse complement strand
CTGGCTTGTTTCTGTGATCCCCTTGTGAAGCTTTTCCAATATTTCCATGACCTTCTGCAGCTGTGGACACCAGCATTGGACAGACACATTGCATAAGTCATTATCTTGCTTAGGCTGTGCCCAAAAGTAAGATCATTTTTATATGTCTACTTGATGTTCCCCTTTTATATATCCAACAATTGCATCACTCATTTTAGTTAGTGTGATTATCCACCACAACCCTCAAGTCCTTTTTTGAGTCACTACTTCCCAAGACAGATACAAGACTTTATTCCACTAAAAATGGTCCTACTCACTGCTGTCTTCCCATTAATAGCAACATTTGGAGATCTGTCAGTGAGCTGATTTTAACCCATCAAATATGTGTCCATGTAAAGCAAAGTTTTTTTTTAAATTAAAATGTCACACGCAGTCAATTCAAAAGCCTTTGTGAACCCAAGCATACCATATGAGCACAATTGCCTTTATCAACAAGATTAGTCATTTTGTCAATAAATGATAATGGGTTTGACAAAAATTACTTCCCTGAAACCATGCGACCAGCATTTATTAACTTCTTAACCTCTAATCTTTTTTCGACGATAAAAGACCCTAATGAACCATTGTAATATTTTTGTCTGGGACTGATATCAAACAAATTTGTCTGTAGTTTCCAGGCTCATATCTTTTTTTGTCTTTAAATATTGGAATTAGATAGGGAAATTCCAAATAATTTTCAAGAGAGGACTGCCCAGTTTGAAAAGATTTGTTGGATGAACCAATATTAGCAGGTCAGCATTAAGGCTCTTAGCTTAGTTTTATTTTACTCATACCTGGTGATTTGAAAATATTTTACCTTAGCAGGTGTTTCGTCTCATTTCCATTGTCACAGGAGGTAAACTTTCTATTGCATTTACAGCACCATTTAGGATAAATATATCCTCTGGCTTGTTTTAGATACAGAACAGAAATAACTATTGGCTGTTTCAGCAATATAAAAAGGCAGCTGATAAATTTATCATGTGTATCCAAAAATGGAAAAATGCCTGACTTAAGGGCCTTTTTGTTTCTAACAAGTTTAAAATATCTATTCCTATTGACTATGGAAATGTTGCTTCTATTCACTTGTTTTTTGAGTTGTTTACCCTTTTATTTCTTCTTTTTTCTATTATTTAGATGTTAATATTTGAAGTTGTACAACCTCTTTTTACGTTTCCTTTTAATCAGGATGGGGTTTTTTTTGTCCAGCCTGACTAATTTTCATTTCTGTGAGATCATGGCTTTTTTGGGAGGCTGGTATGATTATCTTTGAGTAGTTTTTAGTTTTTACTTGCAATTCTTACTCCTAAGTAACATTCCTCATATAGTTATGGTGACAGTTGCTTTAACTTTTGGGGAGCTTTCCCTTCTAAAAGTCCATGCAAACACGGTATTAGTCAGTGTCCTCTTCTATTTGCACAAAGCAAATGTACCAAGAGCACAGTCATCAGTGTCTAAGCAATCACTAATGATTAGATCCATAATGAACTCTTCTTTGTCCATCAGAATGAGATCCAGGGCTTGGGATGGAGTGAACAAGGTTCCAGAAACCAACTCCCCCTGTGCATCCTTGCCAGTCGCTGACATTGGTGACTAAGCTGCTTATATTATTCATTCCCAATAGCCTCAAGAAACCAGCTTGGCACTCTACTCCCAGTAGCCTACAGGGCCATCGCAGCTATGGGAGAGGGTGCTCGAGCCTATTTCTACTAATGCTGGAGCATTAGAAATCTTAACTAGGTGCAAACTGTAGCACTGACCAGTAATCCCTGAGCTACCAGTTGCACTTGCAAAGGTTTAGTTTAACCATAGGTAAAATTTAAACTGTACAGCATCTGTTCCTGGTGATCATACAGAAGTCCAAATTGAGGGGAGTGCACAGGGGAGGCAAGATGAAATATCAGCTTTCTGCTTGCCAACTACACCTCTCTGGAGTTGTTGGGAGCTGTTTTCTGGACAGCTTGTAACCAAGGGCATTGGGGAGCAGAGCAATAGCTGCCATCTCTGCTGCTTTCTTATTGGGATGAATGCCATTTCAGGAGTGACAACTGAGACGACCCTGGACCACATCACCTCCCCTCCTGACTACTTCCCTACTGAGAATGTCGGGGTGCCTGAAGTGATATTTTTCTACAGGTAATGGGGCAGCCATGCTAGATGGAGGTCAAGCACAGTGAGATGCACACGTGTCCCACACATGGCACTCAATATTGCCCACAATGTCTCCCCAGCTCCCCAGTCTGGAGCTTTTCCAAGCCCTGAAAAAACATGTAAGAAAGTCATTTCCCCAACTCACTATTGATCCCAGGAGCAAGGGAACCACAGTCACATTCACACACTGGCTTTGGCAGTACCCAGGCCTTAGGGAGGGTGGAAGGTGGGAAACAAGGATGACCCCTCCATGTCTTATGCAGCCTATGAACCAGATACAATCATAGGACAAGGACCTTTATGCTAGTCAGGTGCGTTGGTACGTACAGGTGGGATGTGCTGGATAGTAGGATGATACCAAAGGCTCTGTTTATTTCCTTAATGGGCAGATCTAATGATGTGACTCAGTCATGTAATTCTGGAAGGGCCACTGCCATCCGCATGCGCTGCAACCCTCTGAAGACCGGCTCGGGATCGCTCTCCATGCCAAGGTAGAAATGATCACCCTTTTTTCTGAATGATGCAGATAAAGCAGCATGCTGGAAGGGCTGCCTCTCCCTCCAGATGCAGTTGTTTTCATCAGGCCTCTTGGTAGGTCAAGTGCCCTCAGGTTGCCAATGTCAGGGTGGTACTGGCACCTTGCCAGCTAATGGAGGGCCAATGATGGAGCATATTGCAAGTTGCCTTGATTCTGAGAAAATGAACCTCCTGAAAGTCACCAGGACTGATGCTGCAAATGAGAGCAGGAGCCATAATATACACAGGATGCCAGCGTACATGCTTCTTACATGCTTAACCACCATAGTGCATGTATGCCCACTTGAGCTGGGTTAAAATTTTGGCCAATGGCCACCTGAAACCACGTGCTGTCCTTGGTGATGGTGTTGAACAGCTTGGCTAAAGGAGGAGCATGCTGTGGACCATAGTTACTTCCTCCCTCTTCATGCTGAGAGCATCAAACAGGCCATAGAGTAGAAGCGTCTCAGGCCAGGTTTAGCCTTCTCTGTCACAAGGTCTTGCTGATGGAGAATGATGCTTTGATCCCAGGATGGTTTGGGCTGGATTAATGGAAGTCAAAGGACCTGGAGGGGTTTCCCTGCATGCAGCACCAGGACTTTGCAGAGCAGCTGACTTTTGCGACTTCACTCAACCCACAGGAGCTTTTTAAGCTGGGAGTGTGGATGAGGATGAGACTTGACACACGCCAGCTGGCTTCTGCTTGTACACACACTGGCCCTTGTCCTGAAGGCCTCACAAAGCTGCTAGGGATTCTGCTAGAAGCAGTCTGGGGCCTGTGCACCTCCCTGGTTTCCCTAGAGGCTTGCCGCATGCTGCCACCTGCCTCTGGTCTCATCCTGTCCCCCGTCTCTCTCCCTTCTCCTCTGGCATCACCTGTATCTGCTGTAGTGTGCTCTGTTCCATCATAAATAAATGCAATGTTGTAAACCCAGTTGCTGACTATCATGCACTTTCCCTTACTAGGCATGAAGAGGGGTGGGGCAAGCTCACGGTTCCTCTCCAAGCCTGCCCCTGTGGAAATAGTATGGGATCCTGAATCACCCAGAAATAGCTTCATTATCATAAGCGAATACTGAGTTCAGGTGGCCAGAGTGAGGCCTGGAAGTTTGTTTTTTTTAATTCAGGAGTGCAGAGCACCTCATTTTGACTTTTGCTGAAGCTCTACTGGTGCACTGTCTGGCTTCAGCATCATAATTGGCCTAGAGACCCACCAGGCTGCCCTTTCCTGTAAGTTAATCCATGTGTGATGTGCTGGCTGAGTGCTAAGGGTAATCCTCCTCCTTTCTTCTGACAGGAAGTGCTCTGATGGAACCTGTGATGGGTGTACTTTCCATTTTCTGTGGGAGACTGCTGAAGCCTGCCCACTCTGCTCAGCTTACGATTACCGAGCCATCGTTAGTGCCTGTGTTGGTGGGATTCAGGTAGGTACTCCAAGCCATGGAGCTTTGTCTTCTAAGACCATGACCTAAAAATGAGTGTGGAAGTGAGTGGCTTTTGATTTGAACTGATGGGATAGCACCAATATAAGCTTTAACAAAGCCAAGGTGTCCGTACTCACCATGCTGTTTCAGGTACCTTGCATCCATATTTGCATCATGATCACACATTCATTCCTATGTGTGTTCCACAGTTCCCTAAAGTAGCAGCTTGTGGGAGATCCCAGCAGGTCTTCTGGGAGCCAGGAATGGTTGGCCAACGATGGCTCACCGGCCAGATCCAGCCTGTCAAGCAATTGCATCCAGCTGGCAGAGCCAGGACATTGGTAGTAATTCTGCAGCTGGGGAGAAAGGTGCAGTAGTGTTCTTCTGCCCTGCATAGTCTTTCTGCAGTGCTATCTGCCACCATCCCTGCCCTCCCTTGTGCACCCTGTCCTCACTCCTCTTATCACTCAATGTGTCTCCGGCTGCAGTCAGTGGTGATAGGAACCAGGGTGAGCGGTAGCAGTGGCAGCAGCTGCAGTAGGGGATAGGAGAACTGTTGGCACAGAGCAGGGAGTTCTGGGGCAGGCAGCTTGGAGTTGCAGTGGCAGTGACTGGGTCACAAGTGGTGGCCTGCCTTTGAATCCAGCTGCCTTATTTTGGCCTGTCACCCCCTGGCCTAGAGGGTTTGCAGAATAGGCTAGGTTCCCACAATACCGTGTGAAATTCCCTCCAAATTCCTAGGAAGCAGAGACATTGCCCAGTCATGGCCTCAGGGTGGGTAAGGCTTCTGCCAAAAAGCATCTGAGTTGCAGATGACTCTGAGGAATCAGTGGACAATGCCTAGGTAGAACGGCCAGGGAGCTCAGGGCTAGTTCGACAGATGGGGTTATTGCTACACTGCCTAACCCCTACAGGAGGAATCATCCTTAAATGTGGTATTGGCGCTACAACATTGCTTTCAAATCCCAGCTGTGCCCATAGGCTGTCAAGATGCACTGTGTGAGTAACGGAAGGACTTGGCTGCTTTTACTTCTGTAGAGAACCACGTATGTGTGGCGGGAGCCAAAGCTTTGCACAGGAGGCAGTGTCCTCCCAGAACAGACAGTCAGCATCTGCAAAACCATGGATTTCTGGCTTAAAGTTGGCATCTCAGCTGGGACCTGTGCTGCTGTGCTGCTGACTGTCATGACCTGTTACTTCTGGAAGAAAAACCAAAAGTGAGTAGCTTCCAGCCTGTTACATTGCTGTGTCCACAGGCAGTACAAGTAGAATCAGCATGGACTCCCCCCTTCTGTGCCCCTTTCAACCAACCTCCTGCCTCTCTTTTGGAGACCCCTCACACCTGGCTCCCTTTGAGCTTGTTTAGTTTGGGGTTGCTCCTGGGATCCTTGCACAAGGTGGCCCAACTTCAGGAGATAAGTCCTGGATGACAGAATAGCTACCAACACTGGAGCGATAGGGAGAAGTAAGCTTTGCTGTGTAGTTATTAGTGATTTACTGAAGTAGCCAGAGAGGCCACGTGGCCAGATGTTTTGGCTTGATAACAAGTAGTAACCATTCCTGCCACAGAAAGCCCTCTGGATATGGGTCTCTGGCAGAGGCAGTCTAAGCAAGAAGCAAATCCCTGCCAGAGTTGCTCTTTTGAAGAAATCAGCTTCTTTACTGAAGTCTGCATGGTCACTCACTCACTTCCCATGCCCTGATTTGCTTCTGCTCCTATGTCAAGTCTTCTGAGCTTCTGCTGCTGCCTCCCAGTGCTCCCAAATAGCTGATGCAGCTGCTTACCTGCCACGGCATGGAGCTGTGGGGAGGACATGCAGCACATCCCAGCCAGGCTGCCTTGAAACCTTGCCATAGGGGCAACCGGAGCTGCCAGGCAGTGCTGCCACATCCAGAGAAAAGCCATACCTCTGCCAGACCTGCCATAATGGGATGAGTGCCAAGTCTTGTCTGTAGCCCTGCATTTTGCCCCCATATATTTCCCACTGAATGAAAATCAGGCTTATAAAGTACATGAGATCCTTTGTATACATAGCTTTGCTGGGGCCTGCATTTTAGGGCTTTACTCCACAAATGGTATTGTTTCTTCCTTTGAAGGTTGGAGTATAAATACTCCAAGCTTGTGATGAACGCTACCACAAAGGACAGCGAGTTGCCAGCTCCTGACAGTTGTGCCATTATGGAGGGAGAAGATGCAGAAGATGATCTAATATTCACAAGCAAGAAGTCTCTCTTTGGCAAGATAAAGTCCTTCACTACCAAGGTGGGAGTTTGTTCTTTCCCCGTAACAGCTGGTTGGTGGCTACAACCAATGCTGCTTACCTATATCAGGCACCTAGTGTTTGGATCCACTTGCTCTGATTCTTCTACCTTGTGGAAAATGCCACTGTTTTGACCACACAGTTGCAGGATCAAGGCTGCAGGTCACTCAGCTCTGTACATCAGTGCTCAAACCAGCTTGCCAGAAATACAAAGAACAAAGGCAACTAAATGGGGCAGGAGGGAAGGAGAAGCCGCACAAAGGGTTTTGGAACTTCAGACCCGAGCATACCTGGGGGAATGTCCTTGGTCTGTTGCGGCATTTGTACAGAAGGGCAATAGAGCAAATATAACCTCCTTCTGGACATGTGGCTCTCCTGCGATCTATATCCTGAAACTTGACCAGACCTGGGTTTTCTCTTCCCCAGATCTTCCTAGCTCCAGCCTTGCTTACTGCTGAATTTTTAAAATAGAATTGGAGTCTTTTTTCATCCCCAAGATGCTGAGAAAATTCTCTTCCATCTCTCCAGTAGGGGGTAATGTTACACACGGTATCCTCTCCCTCTGACGTACCCGTGTAGGTTTCCTGGCATACCGCACCTGACATTAGCTCGATACCAGAGCAAATTTGCCAGGCTATAATATGGCAGAGGAGGGCTAATATCACTGGTTATCTTCTTCAGTTGTGCTAATCCTCCTCAGACCTGTCTCTGCCATACAGCAAGCAGAATGATTGCAGTTCTTACCGCTCTGACATGAACTGCCTTTGGTTAGTCACCATGACCAGTGACTAACCATGACCAGTGTAGCAAAATCCTCTAACCCTGGGTTGGCCTGGGACCTGTGTATCTGAATTCCCTTTTGATGCTGGAGTTCCCCACCTGCCCCTGCTGCCCCCCTTTCAGACTGTTGCTGCAACTGCTGAGAGATGTTAATGCTTATTTTTCCTTAGGTTATGCAGAGCTACAGTCGGGCTTTGCAAGACTTTGGCTATAGGGCTGCTCTCAATAAAATAAGAAGAGGTGGGAGCTTTCAGGTAGATAGAGACACATAACACAAGACATAAGGTACGGGGTGTCTGCTCAGCCCCTGCTCTAAGGATCAAACCCATTGTCTGTGGGTGCACTGTGAAGAAGATTAGAAGGCAGCAGGGTCCAATAATCAGGGCTTTGAACAGCCTCTGGGTCTGACCTGGCTGTGTGTCCTGAGCAAGTCCTTTTTCCCTCCCATCCTCTGCCTATTTAAATTAAACACTGTAAGGCTGAGTACAAGGAATGCCCAAGTATAAGGAGTGCCCAGTTTTGCTTGAGGCCTTTACACCTTACCAAAATGCAAATAATACAAGATTATAGCACCAGGAGCTGAGTGGTCCTTCATTCTGCTCCCAGCCCTGTAGCTGACTTACTCTCAGTTCCCTTGTCTGTGCCTCAGTGTCCCCATCCCTAAAATGGAAATGATATTGAACCCCTCTGCTGGAGCTGTTGTGGGTCTGGGAAAGGGAGATGAAAGTCTGTCCTGTTGCTCTTTATCAGAAAACAGCCCCATGGTTTATGCACATAGAGACTGAGATAAATTCTGTTTTAACCAGGGTTCTCCACCTAGGTGTCCTGAACTAGTATCCAGAAGTCACAACCACTCTGCCCTTCATCCAGTGGGCAAAGGACCAAGAAGCTAAAAAAAGAAAAAGAAAAAAAACCCCCCAAAGCTACCCTGCTATAGGAAGCAACTGACTACGAATCAGAAATATTCCCTTTGCTGCTGGGGGCAAGGGCACTGTACAGACACAGTACCTAGAGCCAAAGGGTCCTAGTCCGTGATTTGGGTTCTTCAGTCAGTTACTGTGATGCAACTAAGTGCTAAGGGAGGGTCGTGGCTAGGTGGGCTGGAAGTATGGGGACAGGTAAGAACCACTGAATTAAGCTTACTGACAGTCACTGTCCACTGCTGTTTCCAGAGGACATCAGATGGGTTTGATTCCGTTCCGCTCAAGACTTCGTCAGGCAGCACAGACATGGACCTCTAAGGTGGAGCACGCCCAGCTGGCCTCCTGGTCCTGCACAATGCCTTGGCTGCGAGATAACTCGATGCTTCTCCTTGGTGGATCCCTGCACTCTGATAAACTCATCATGTGGCCTTATTGGATACACTTTTAACTTGAGCTCCTTATTGCTTTCTTTTAAAAAAAAAAACAACAGACTCGGAACATACCCTCCAAAAAAAAAAAAAAAGAAGCCAAATACAGGTGTGTTTTTAAACTACATATTTGCATGTTTCCTGTGTTCCCAGTTCCTGGCAGCTGACTACAAATCTCTGTGCCGCTGCATGGTTTGTTTCTTGTCAAATTATTCTGTCCAAATGCACTCATAATAATTCGCACTTACCCTTCTCTGAGGTATCAGGCCATCCCGTGGCATTCACTCCCACATCTGGGGATTACTGGGCATCCTTTCTGGCTGCTTCAGCAGCGGATGAATTAATACAGAGGTCTGACTTTTGCAAGATCCTTCCAGCATCTATGCCAGTGTGCTAGAGGCATGTTCTCCTTAATTGGCAGAGTCCATGCACAAAAGGACCTGATCTCTTGGGACCTTTGGCAGGGAAATTAGGGTTTGTGAAGAGAGCAGTTTTCTTTCTTCTTTCCTAATGCCGGAGCTCCTCCCACTCTTTTTATCTTGGCTTTCAGTAGAAATGGGTCTGTGCTGCAAGGCTCGAGCTCCCCCAGAGATTGGGCAGTGTTTGGATGAAGGGCTCTGGTTCAGCCTGGTGTCATGTGCAGTAAAAAAGGGCTGAGCTTTCGTGAGTACAAAGGGAAATCTTTACCCGGACTGCCGGACACAGATAGACCATCCATTCTCTAGCTCCCTAACACCCTTACTGCACTGACCAGTTTCATCACCTAGGTCTCCAAAAGTCCTGGTGCGAACTTTGCAGGGATGACAGGGGCTGCTGACCGAGCTACAAAGTGGAGACAGAAACCAGATTGAACTAATAATGTTCTCCTAGGGATGGAATTGACATGTGTGTCTCAGCTGTCTTGCTCTAAACTCACTCCAAGTTTAAAACTTCTAGGTTTTTCTCGCAATGAAACCTGTGAAAATGTTGTTATCATTGGGCAGTCTCCCTCCCTGTGATATTACCCACATCCCTTAGGCTGCCACAGGAAAACATGCATAATATTTTACAACGTGGCAAAAATTTCCCCAAATACGTGTCAAAAGGAACTCTGTGTTAGTGAGTGTTCAACTTAACAGCTGTCCAATTGCTTGGCAGAGAGCTAGAAACCCATCTCCTTTTGTTGCTTATGAGGGCCACTGAGTATATCGCTCCCTTATCTGCCAAGCTAAACAAATATTTTAAGGGATATGTTTGGGACTGGCACAGTACAATCTGCAGCATTTAAAACACCTATTGCTAATATTAGCAGCTATTTATATTGGGTAAATCTCACTAGCCATTTTCCATCTCAGTAGAGGTCAATGATAAGGACACTACTTAGGCCCTGTTTACCACGGAAGAGGGGCCATTTTTGCAGACTCAGCTCTTCTTGTCAGTGTCTCCCCTAATACCAGCTACAGAATTGATGTTCTTATTAGTTTTGCTGCTAGTATTAACTTAGTTTTACCATTCACCTCATTTAGCAGGCATATAACTGTTAGTTCACCCAGACTGCTGTAAGTAGTGGGGACTAGCCTGTACATTAAATACAGAGGGATGCATCTCTGCTAGCAGGGGAAAGTTTGCAGACATCACAGTAGACCAGGGCATTATACAAAAAGGAGAAATATTCAGCATGACTATCCCTGCTTGGATTAATTACCCACTCTCTCTAATAACTTGTGCTCAGGAGTCAGAGGGATAGAAGAGGCCTGCATATGCTACCATTTCTAAGCCTTGGTACGATCAGATAATCAAGCTACACGGTCTTTATTCAAGGCAGGGGGAGGGGGATATCTTAAATATTCTTCTAATTTTCCTAGTTTAATGCAGTCAATCAGTGCCTCTGTGGGGCACTAGAGGTTAAACCTGCATCTGGAAGGTGATTTCACTTTTTAATGGTGTTTATCATTCTTGAGTCTCTATATTGCTGTTGCTGAAATGGTCTCTAATTGCAGCCTCCACCGAGATGGATCCAGGGTAGTGCAATGGCATGGATGTACCCAACCATGGCTGTGCGCTGCATATGGAGAGAGCTATTGGAGCTCACTAGCATGTCAGCTCAGCTCCTGCCTGAAGTCCACATCTGCTGTGAGCGCTGAGCTCAACAGCTGTTCAGCACAGTCTCGGCCTTGAGCCCCTGCTTTCACAGAGCTTCAGAGCCCCAGGGGTGAGCATTGCTGCTGTTCACCCTTTCCCTCCCCAACCTCCAGGGCTGGGGGTGGGGGGCTTCAGATCCTGTGTTGAGCAGCTGGTGAGCTCATGATGCATGTGGAGCTCCAGCAGGGATGGTGAGGCACCCCCATAGCTTCATTTTGGCACCCCCACACCAGACAGCACTCAAGTCTAAAGCCCTGCTTGCCCTAGCATTGTTATAACACTGTACCTAGGCAAGAGGCTGTGGGTTTTGATCAGAGATGCTCAGTTGTGTGGCCCATGGGTAGCCCAGTCAACTGTCCTTGGATTCCACAAACATGTATTGACTACATGCATTTATTGCTCGGGTTGATACTTCCTTCGTGAGTTTGTGTTAGTTTATTTTAACCTTCCCAAGCAACTGTGTGAATTTGCATTTTGAATCAGAATAGTCGCAGCCTGAAGCAACTGAAGAGGAGAGCAAACAGATGTCCTCATTGCTCTTTGGTTTCATCGCAGTGTAACTGGATTGTCAAGAAGTTGTTCCCTGATTCTTCCTCACGTGCGAATGAGATCAGAGGCAAAGTCAAAATGTGCATGACTGACGCGTACAATCTGCAAAAGGTCTCTTTCTCTGGTCTATACCTTTCAAAACATTAGATAAGTCCAGACAAGAATTCCTACCCAAGAAACGCATGCTTTCTAGAGCCATCAGTTGTTCTTATTGCTTTCCTCTATACCCTTTCTCAAAAAGGCATCATCACTTCAGCCAATGTCATGAATGGGAAAAAGACCGGACGGCCTTCTCAGTATTTCTTTAAAGCTATGTAACACTGCCACTCCATCTTCCAGTTGCCCTTAGACTGAGGTCCGTTGCCAGCTATACTTTAGGCAGGCATAGATATGTTTTAACTTGCCAACCTTTACTATAGTTACAGCGTTGCCTTTTTAATTGCGCCATCATCTTCCTTCTTGACCTTCTGGCCTACTGCAGATAAAGTGCACTTGGTTGAAGAAAAATTTAAAATAGCAGACATTACAGGGTGCCCCCTGAGTCGCCACTGGACTTGGGCAGAGAAGGGAGTTGGGGATACATTGCTTTTAAAAGCAAAAAACCCACAAAAATTAGCATAGCCCAGAACCTCCTGAAATTGCAGTTTGTAAGTTGCTGAGAAAATCCCTTGATCGCAACTTCTAGAGACCAAGACACGAAAGAGCAGAACCCGCTCTCACCCTGTACTGATAAAAATTTGAAAGGATGGTACAATGATTAGGGGCTTGTCTATATAGGGAAATTGTACCAGCATGTTTCCTCTGTGAACATAGAGTCTTGTTCATTGAGTTAAATTGGTAGAGTTCTACTGGCCAACAAACCCTGCATAGACTACCTCTTAAGTAACGTGAGTTTTAAAGGGGGGGACTGTCATATTTGAAATCTTAAGTCCTTATTTAAAACAAGAGTGAAAAATGTAATGCACAATTACCCCTGCTTCTCCATTTGTCTGCTAATTATCCTATGGGGTTGTTCAATCACATTTTTCATGTGGTTTTCTTCTAATGCTTTTTCCCCTCCTTGCTATGTAAAGACCTATACGAATAAGAGATGAAACTGGTATAATTTTTCACCGTGCAAATATTGAAGCAAATGTGTTCCCATTGAACTTCATGGGGTTGCTCACACGAGTCTTGCAAACAAATGTGTGTGTAGCTCAGTTTGACTGTACACCTTGACTAGACAGGGCAAACAGTGAAGTCGACAAGACTCAAAGTGTGGTAAAATAACAACCAAAAAAGCTGAGAAGATTTTTGGTAACTCTGGTTAGTGAACTCCCCTACTGTTTGCAGTAACCATAGATTTAAAAACAAACCCAGATAGGGCATAAGCTTTAGCAGACCGTCGGGGTAGGCTGATTCTGGGAGTTACTAAAATGTATTTTACTACTCGGAGAGACTTCCTCCCATACACTAGAGTTCAGGGTTGCTGAGGGTGGGCACCTTGAACAGACGGGTCCATGTGTGAATAGTCTAGGAGAAGGTATTGCCATTCTGTACTTTATCCTCGTTACCAGTAGCTCTTGAGTTGCTCATTATTGTTTGAATATCTAGTTAGCTTCGATCCTCCAGATCAGGGAAATGGCCAAAAATTCAGGTCTGGATTTTTATGAGATGAACCACACCCGTCATCTCTACAGCTGTGTGACCCTCTTGACTTCAGTGGAGATGCTCCTGGTTTACATCAGCACAAAAGAGATCAGAATCAGATGCTTTCTCTATTTAACAGCACCATTATTATTAATTTTTTTTATAATGTGATCGACATAGGCACTTTGGTTTTGCAATATTTTGTACATGGTTATATTGTTATAGAAAACTCCTTTTTTGGATTAAACTGTGTAATATTTGTAATATGTCACCAATGTGCAAACTGTTTTGAGTCTTGTAAATACTTGCAATCTTTGAGGTTTTTAAGGTATGGCTGAGTGGTGGGGCGTAGGCTGTTATTCAGGGATTAGAAGATACATTTCTTACATAAATGACAAAGAATTTTTTGCAACTCTGTACATTACAGATGAGACTGGATTATATTTATAAAATTAGGATCTTGTACTGCATTTTTTTCAGCTTTGTCAAGACAAAGCCGTTTACCTTTCTGTATTACAGATGTGGGGCAGGTTTCCTTTCTACACTGTTTTAAGATAATTTTTTAGACTTCTGGGGGCAGGAGATGCATGTACCATTTTGATGAAATAAAACATGTACGTTTCTGACTACTCCAGTTGCGACCATTTGCTTGAGGACGGGGAGGAGAGGGAAGGGAAGGCGGATGCATCTTTTCAGTTGCTGCAACCGGGCCCGCGCAGGGGCATCCTTCAGAGCAGCGTCTGCACTGTAACAAGGGTAGGGAGGTGAACTGCAAGTAGGATTTGAGCTTGGCTGGACAGAACTGAACCGCGTGTCCGTACCCAACGATACCTCGGGCAGTCCGCAACGTTAGCAGGTTAGTTGCATGGATGCTGAGAGGTCAAGTCTTGGCCTGGCCCAGGTTTCCGCGGATTTTAGGCAGGGGGAGAGGTTGCTCATCTGGAGTCAGGCACAAGGCAGGACACTTGATTGCCCGTCCCGGAGCACCTGGAGTGAGCGCCGGCTCATGGAAGCTTATGCATCTCTGACCCAGTCGGTCTATCAGGTGCATCTCTACCCTGCCTCCTGGTTGCTGATGGGGACGCACTAAGGTCCCGTCTAACCTAGCTCTGACCTTGTCTTTGGCCTCACTTGAAGGCTGTTTAGGATGGGGCCGTGCAGCCCATTCGTTGGGGGCAGTCACCTCCTCTTGCCCCAAGGAGCTGGCTGCAATCCCAGCAGGGTCCGCACCCGCCGTGCCAGCCCCCCTTCCCTGCAGCGCTGACGCACGGCGGCGCTGCGATCCCGCGCGGAGCCTGCAGGGGCCGCTAGAGCTCCCACACCGGGGACCCGAGTGGGCGGAGACTCCCCGGCGCCGAGATGCGCGCACGCGCAAGCCGCCCTTCGCCCTCCGCCGGGGGTGTGCGTAGGCGCCGGGAGGGAGCGGTGACACCATCCTTTCTCGGCGCATGCGCATTTGGAGTGCACCGCTTCCTCCTCCGCGCTGACAGCCACCGGCACTCGCCGCCGCCGCCGCCGCCATGGTGCTGGACCTGGACCTGTTCCGCGCCGACAAGGGCGGGGACCCCGCTGTGGTGCGCGACATGCAGATCAAGCGCTTCAAGGACCCGGGGCTGGTGGACGCGCTGGTGCAAGCGGACGCGGCCTGGCGCCGATGTAAGCACGGGGAGGCCCTGCCAGATGCGGTCCGGGGCGGCGCAGCGCGCGTGCGCGGGAGGGGGAATCCTGGGGGCCGCCGGTTCGAGTCCCGCCTTGTCGGGAGTTGGGGGCGCCCGGCCCTGGCGCCTCGCAGCCTGCAAGGACTCCCCGTTAAAGGAGAGTCCAATTTTGAAGTCTGCATAACTCTTTCATATATATTCTTGCGACGCATTTTGGGGTCACAACTGGCGGGTTGAGAAACGCGGGGTTAACGCGCACTCCTGTCGTGTGGCCCTTCTTGTGGAAGAATCGGGGTCCTTATTTCACACCTCCTGTCTGCAGCCTGCTGCCTTGCTCCGCATTGTATCCACGGCCTAGATTTCTTTGCAGGGCCTTGCTGGCACCTCGCC
>JAGPOW010001998.1:2797321-2813176 GCA_030014935.1 Caiman crocodilus | reverse complement strand
CCCCCCCAGACTTACTGGTCAAACGCTGCTTTCTAAGCTGCTGGGCTGTATATCAGCAATCGCATCAGTATCAGCCAATATGGCTGGTTAATAATCAGCCATAAGTATCAACCAAAACATTTTTTATTGGTGCACCCTTATAATTTGGCAATATCCCAATTTCAGATGTGGTGATTAGTGCTGCATGCAGTAGTCTAGACATAACTGCATTCTTGATTCTTATAATTAAAAGGGTTTTTTCTTTCCCACCCCAGTTCTTCTGCATGCTACCCTCTTTGTTTTACTTACCAGAGCAGCATAGAGAGCAGAAGGTTGTCTTTGAGCTGTCTATAGCGATGCTGTGTCCCATTTCTGCGCTGATGCACATTCTTCAGTGGTGAACTTAATTAGCCATTGTATTACCCATTTGTCTGGCTTCCTTGTAGTTTTCTTTGGATTTGACCAAACTAAGTTGTTCCCCGTCATCTCCGATCTCGACACCCCTTGCTTTCTAGCTTATTAATAAATAATAAACAAATATAGAATTTTGAAGCGCTTCTGCTTTGATGGAAACTGCCCTTATTTTCCTAGTCCTTTTCCAGTTTTTCCAGCGCTTTGTTTCTCTCCACATGACAACCTAGCTTCTTCAGTAGCTTCTTGTGAAAGTCTTTGCTCAAAGCCTTGCAAAAGTCTAAATTTTGCAAAAGTCTAACACCCCAATTTTGGGGGGATGATTTTTTTGTGGGGGGGAAGGTGTATATCGGTTGTCAGCAACACCCAGCATGCTTGTCAGAGTGTGGCATATTAAGTCATTTTTCTCAGCATGCCACAGCCAGCCCCAGCTCTGGGCAGTCCTGTACAGCCAGCTGTGGAGCCTGAGCTGCTCGCAGCAGGTGTTGGGGAGGCTGTAAACAGCTGCACCAGCCCTAGCTGGCTTGTTGCTGGTGACAAGCGCACCTGCACCTCGGGGCAGACAGCAGAGAAGGGGCTGTGTTGCTTCAACAAGGATCGGACCCCCTTTGGCGCCCTTGCCATCTGCCCCTGGGATCTTACAAGTTGAGGTTGCAGGGGTTTTTGGCACTTTGCCCAAAAATATTGCTGACCCCTGATGTATATGAGAATACAGCATGTCAGCTAGTGGCCTTTTATCCAGTACTGTATTGACACATTCAGTGAATTCTGATTGATGATGAAATAAAACTTTTCATTGCAAAAGCCAGGTAGATTAAACAGAGAATCACGGTGGTTAGTGGTACTTACGGGCCATTGTCCTTTTGCTAGAATAAGGATGTTAAAGCTATTTTTTCCTGTTTATAAAGTTTTGGTTGTGATGTACCTAGTGTTTTGTTTGTAACAGGGTCTTCAGGTATCCCAGATCAAGAAAGTTCGGATTCTGATTGATAATGCTATCCTGAAGTGTGATTCAGAGCGGGTGAAACTGGAAGCACAGAGGTTTGAAAACCTGAGAGAAATTGGAAACCTCCTCCATCCCTCTGTGCCCATCAGCAACGACGAGGTACGAACAGATGCATCCCCTTCATGTAGATGGTAATTCCGGTGAGTATAGGGAAGTAACATACAGTCAGTTCCAAACAGCCGTGCACGGGCACATCAAAGCAAAATGCTGAGGGTCCTGGTGAGCAGGGAGCACTGAAATGAGGTCCCTTCCGAAACGGCTTGCTGAGATCTGGGATCAAGTGAATGAAATCTGCATGACAAGACTGCGTTCCCTGTGGAGAAAGAGCTCACCGAGCATAAAGAACTGCTCAGAGTGCAGCATGCTGTCATTGTTTGAGGAATACATGGGAAACTTAGTCAGAGCCAGGCGCTGGGATCTGCCTTTGCTGATTAATTCATTCAGAAAGAACATTTATCTTTAGGACTACAGTTGGGTTGGGCTGGCATCCAAGTGGCAGGATAATGTGTTGTCAGTAGGGGGCAGCGTTGGGGTTCCACACTCTTGCTCACTTGGTTGCTCTACAGACAGCGTAAAGTCTGGAGTAGACATTCACACAGGTTAGAGCCTCAGCATGGGTTAAAGCATGTCTGCTCCACTTCTCAAGCACAATCTGCCTTTCACAAAACACACTGACTTGGGATATACAAACTGTGCTGGAATTCCTGCCTGAAGGGGCCAGGCTTCTGGTGTGTCTGCGAGCAGAAATTCTCGAGTCACTTTTCATTTTTTCTTTCTCTCTTGCTCTTTCCATCTTGTGTGCAGGACGTGGATAACAAAGTAGAAAGGATATGGGGAGACTGCACAACGACAAAAAAGTACTCCCATGTCGACTTAGTGGTGATGGTGGATGGCTACGAGGGAGAAAAGGGGGCCATAGTAGCTGGAAGCAGAGGGTACTTCCTTAAGGTGAGAGAGCCTCCCCCTCAGCACGCGAACCTTCCTGTCTGTAGAGCACGTCAGAGGACCTCAAATCAGACAAGCACAAGAGCAGAAATGGGCAGCCCATTTCCATCACTTGTGCTGTGCCTACTGCTGTTTTAGCTGAAAGTACCAGGCCAGGCTCTAGTGTTAAATTTGATCCCTGATTGTGTAGGAGGCCAACAGGGCCTTCTCTAGGGAGAGGAGCTCCCCTTCTGTACTCGAAGCTTGCCCCTTAGTACATTTTGTTCTGAAGATCCTTGTTTTTACTATATACATGATATTCTTAAAAGCTATCAAAGGGTATTGAGCTGGGCCTGGGTGTTAAACTGAGTGCTGTATGTGTTAAGCTGCAGGGAAGGAAATTTTGAGTCCCAAATACTCCATCTTGCAGCTCTGTGTAATTTTTACTTATTTATTGTTTGTTTGATTTATGGGATAGATTCTGGATGGTGGCTAGTGGTGCATTGTTTAGGCTCATCCATGGTGCCTGAGGTCCTTTTCCTACCCTAGTTATTTTGGTGAGGCTGGACTCCTTTGGCTTTGTTCCATATGTGCTTATGGCTTGATCTTCGGAGGAGCTCAACATATGTATCTTCCCTTAGAGTCTGTGGGAACAGCGGGTACTCATTCCTTGGAAATACAGTCCTTTCTGTGACCTGACAGTGGCTTTTCTTGTTTTTGTAGGGTGCCTTGGTCTTCCTTGAACAGGCTCTAATTCAGTATGCCCTGCAGACGCTGGCAAAGAATGGGTACACCCCCATCTACACCCCTTTCTTCATGAGAAAAGAGGTGATGCAGGAGGTTGCTCAGCTCAGTCAGTTTGATGAGGAGCTTTACAAGGTAAGCTGGTGGGAAGAGAGAAGCTGTGCACAGTGACAGCTTCCATGGGAAGCTTCCATTTATCATGTGCTATAGGCAGCACCTGTGGGCAGTTAGCAAGAGAGTCTCTTGGGATTTTCAAATCAGACCTTGTTGATCTAGACCAGGAATGTCACACCTGTGACTGAGGTATGTATGCCCCATGGGCTGTACTAATATGAGTTCTGGAAGTCCCCTTCCCCACTAGCACAGGCACACAGGAGCCTCTGCTGTGCCACCACCCAAGTACCACATGCAGCCCTGTGCTGGCTTCCCCACGACACCATGTCACATGGAAGTTCTGGGCTGCCAGCTCACCTGATACCAGGGGCTGCACTGTGCCACTCCTTGCTTATGGGGACATGCAGTGAAGGCTGGGGGATGGAGACAAAGCCCCAGGACCCTGGCTGCTATGACAGCTGGAGTGCCAGGGCAGTGGCAGCTGGGCAGGAGCTGCATGTTAACCTCTTACAGTGCATCTGACTTGTAGGCTGCCAGTTGGATAACCCTGATCTAGACTTCTCAGAAGATTTTAGGGTAAACTTGGAGTTACTAAGTGATAGTCTCTGGCTCAAAAAGGATCAGAAGAGGCTTTTTCAAGCCTTGAAATCAGCGCGTCTGTTCATTTATTCATCCTTCATTCAGATCCTCACTCTAAAGAAACTTTGGTCTCTTTTTCCTACAGAACCAGATTTTCTGTTTTTTATATGTAGTGTCTTTAGGAATATTTTCTGCTCATGAAAGCCAGAGACCAAAGGTCCCTCATGTATAACTAAATATGGACACTGTAGTATCTGCTTCCCTGTTCCGCTACTTCCAGGGTCCGTCTTTTGGAGTGAAAATAGTCTCCTGTCCTGCTTCATTTTTCGTCTGTGTTCTGAGACTACTCCTGACAGGGCTAGTTGTCATAATAACTTTGTGATGATGATAGATGTCTGTCACAAACTGTATCATCGGGGCCTGGACAGAGGCCAACATCACATTTTGGGGAGGTCAAACAAATATCCAGCAACACGGGCTTTCCATCCTTGCTCATTTCTGAATGATTAGTTTGAGCTGGACTATCTCATAATTAATCTCCTGAGTTGTCCTGCTGAGTCTTCTGCATTTCAGACTGTCATGCAATGCCTAGACATCCTTGTTCATAGCTATCTTTTTCTCTGTGAATTTACAACTGGAGACGCAGCGTCATGCTGAGATGTCAGTTAGCTCATTAGCCCACTGTTGCACCTCGTCTCAATAAAGAACCGTAGTTGGCAGTGATAGATAGTAGGAAGAACTTTATAGCAGTGATTTAAGCAAGTTAACATATGTTATCTGATGAGGTGAGTAGAACCTGTGTTGGTGAAAGCATTGAATTGCAGTTAGACATTTGTCTGGGATGGTTTAGGCAGGGCTGATCCTACTTGAGGCGTGTTAGAAGTTCCTTCCAGCCTTATTTTTCTATTTATTTCTGACCAGCACCCTATTGTATATGGTAGATGTTCCCTCTGTCATGGTACAATGAAGAAAATGCATGTACCAGAATACAGTTTTCCATTAGCATTTGTCCTGTTAGCGGATTTTTTGACCTGGGGGCTGTTGCAGTTCTGTGACAAAACTGTATCACTCAGTATTGCACACCCTCATGGCCAGTTTGTTCAACTCTGATACCCTAATGGAGGGATATTGCCTCCCCACCTTTTCTAGGTAATTGGCAAGGGTAGTGAGAGATCGGATGACAGCTCTATTGATGAGAAGTACCTCATTGCAACATCTGAACAGCCAATTGCAGCTCTTCACAGGGATGAGTGGTTGAAGCCAGAGGATCTGCCCATCAAATATGCTGGGCTGTCTACATGTTTTAGGCAGGAAGTTGGCTCCCATGGCCGTGACACTAGAGGCATCTTCCGCGTTCACCAGTTTGAAAAGGTAAGAAAGAGGTATTTAGCTCATTTGGGAAACATTGTAGATGATATTTCCTTGAAGATTCAGTGTCTTTGAAGGGGAAAGTAAAACATTAAACCCTGAATTGGAGGGGATTGGCATATCTACACATGCACTCTCTCCTGTACCAAACTTCTTTAAAATGAATTCCTTCCGAATGTGTCAGGGCACATGATACAACTGAGCGGTTTCATAAGATAAGTCTATTCAAAGAATGTTTTATTCAGAAAAGTCATCTCTGTGTACAGGTGCTGCACTGACTGTGGCTGCCATGCCTTGCCTTAGTGGTGGCTGCGCTTAAAATATTTAATCTGGCATAGAGTTTGAGGCTGCAGCAGGCTTGAGGCACTCCGTAAATGCTAGTATGTGTATGCATGTTGTTATTTCCCTTTCCTGTAGCTCTATTAGACCTGAATCCATCAAGTAAAGTTTGGTTTCTGCTGTCAGCTCTTTGTGCGTTGTTCTTGGTCCTTACTCTGCCTTCAAGCTTGGACAGACTGAAAGGAGGCAATTTACCTGTTTCTGTTTCCTGTTAGATTGAGCAGTTTGTCTATGCATCACCTCATGACAACAAGTCTTGGGAAATGTTTGATGAAATGATTGCAACTGCTGAGGCGTTCTACCAGTCGCTGGGTATTCCTTACCATATTGTGAATATTGTCTCAGGTACAGAATTTGGCTCTCTGATTCCTGAGTGTGCCTGTATATCTTTTGGGGTGAAGTGAAGGGACCAGCTGTTGATCTGTGCTGAGAAAATCAATGCAGGGCTCTAGTGGGCACGGCATTATACTAGGAGTAAAGCAGGGGTGGGCAAAATGCAGCCCGGGAGCCAGATGTGGCCCACCAGGCCATTCTATCCGGCCCGTGGAGCCCCTAAAAATTTAGAAAATTAATATTTATCTGCCCCTAGCTGCCTGTCATGCGGCCCTTGATGGCTTGCCAAAACTCAGTAAGCGGCCCTCTGCTCAAAATTACTGCCCACCCCTGCAGTAAAGTCTACAGAGCTATTCCTGGCTTGACCTGTGGCTTGTTGCTGATCAGTAGGCTTGTTTGCCTGGTTTATGAGATTGGCCATTTAAACTGAATTGTTCAGCATAAAGACCGTCCTAGAACTGTTATTGCATTGAGGTTTCCTCTGAAAACCTTTGGCTTGATCAACCTTTATCCCTCTTTAAAGCAAATAAGTAGGAGCTCTGCAACATGTGCATGTTGTGTTAAACGTTGAGTACATTGTCTCCTGATATATTTGGGATTGAAAGGATACTTCATTTTCATATTTTGGGTGCTGTTACTGTTCACAGTCACTGATGGGTTTGAGAAAACAGCCTCTTTTTGCATGCCAATGCAATGTTTCTGAATCTGTCTTCTCTGGTAACTACTGCCCTGTGATGTTTCAGGCTCTTTGAACCATGCTGCCAGTAAGAAGCTGGACCTGGAGGCTTGGTTCCCAGGCTCAGGTGCATTCCGCGAGCTTGTGTCCTGCTCAAATTGCACAGACTACCAGGCACGTCGATTACGGATTCGCTACGGTCAGACCAAGAAAATGATGGACAAAGTAGGTGATGTTTCAATACCATGCTTCAGTTCCTAGCGTCTGATGGAGTAGATTGTTCCCTACAAAAGCTTATGCCTCTCTGAAATGGTTAAACTCTAAGGTGTCACCCTGACCTATATTCTACCTTAGAATCATAGAAAAGTAGGGCTAGAAGGGACCTCTGGAGGTCATCTAGTCCAGCTGTTGGCCTGAGGCAAGGTCATCCCTCTCCAAACCATCCCATACAAATCAAACCTTTCACACAGCAACAAAGCACAGCATCTTAACCTGCCACAGGTAAGGTCGGGGGACAATGCTGGTCAGGGTCCTGTTGCTGCAGGGATTGTTAGAACGCACTCAGGAGATCCAAGGAGGAGATCTGTGCTCCTGCTACAGAGGATGGCAAAACCCCCACAGTCCTTAAGAGTCTGACCATGGGGTAAAATTCCTTGTTGACTCCAAATTTGGCAGTTGATCTGATCGTGAGCAAAGGGGCAAGGTCCTCTAGCCAGTAACCTCTGGGTTTTAGTCTCAACAGGAGCACTGGCACACCCCAGTTTATCTCCCCAGCCTTGGTTGCAGCCAACACCCAATGCTTCTGAGGAAGGCTGGGAGTAGAGGGTGCAAAACCCTGACATGTAGCAACAGGAAGAAAGGGGAAAATCTTCCCTAGCCCCAGGAAAACCCAGGAGCTCAGGGACTACCCATAGCATAGTTTGGCCTACCTAGTCATAGATCCTTCCTGACCAATGTGTATCCAGCTTCTAGCTTAGTCTCCCAACATGTCCTCTTGAGAGCAGTTAAGAAAACAGGTAGCAAAGTCCTGCGAATCAAGTGTCTGAAGAGTAAACCATTTCCTAGGGTTCTCCCTGCCTTTGCTCCCCCAGTCCACAGCTGCTAAGTCGACTTGTTTTTGTTTATTGTCAACAGTTTTTTCGTTGGAGGTATTCAAAACTCAGTTCCAGAGGATTCGGAGTCTAACAGTGCTGTATAGAACCTCAACCTGTGTCAGACAATTCAGCTTTCTTGGTTGTATTGGTTTCCAGTTAGAGCTGGTCCAAAAATGGAGTTTTTGCAACGGAAATTATGAATGAAGAAAAGCCTGTAGTTAAATACATGTAGTTAAATAGGTTGAGCTGCTGTTACAATATTAGACTGCATTTCCTATGGTGCATTATAGTTGTAGAACATGTTGGTTTTCTTAGCAAAATATTTGATTAGCAAAATGCTCAGGTTTAAATCCAAAATTTTGATTTGTAAGGGCTGCTGCAGCATCAAGTGGGAGACATAGTTTGGAAAACTTGTTCCCATTTGCCTCGGTAGGTTGAGCGGCTGTACTGGGCTGTATTTCCCATGGTGCATTATAGATGTCTTTCTTGAAAGGGGGGGTGGGGAAGTGGCTCCTTAGCTTCTGTAGGGATGGTGTCTGCGGAGTTTATCTTAGGTCCTGGTTGCAGTGCTATTGGTTTTATCCCTTCAGGTGGAGTTCGTACATATGCTGAATGCCACCATGTGTGCTACAACCCGCACTATCTGTGCCATCCTGGAGAACTACCAGACAGAAGAAGGGATCATCATACCTGACAAACTGAAGGACTTCATGCCACCAGGTAAAACCAGAGAAAGCCTTTTCATATGGCCCATACATTCTTAATCTTCTTCCCCTATGTTTCCTTCCCTGTTTCCCCATTGCTTGTGTGTCATTCTCCGCCCTCCCCCCGTGCCTCTGTTCCTACATTCTCTTTTGGGTAGAAGGTTAGAGAGGGGGTATGCAGGAAAGCTGGGGCTCTTATCTTGTGCAAGTCCAGTTGGGCTTTTGATTCCCCGTGCTGCTACTCCTGCCTGATCTTTTCCCTCACCCTCACCTCTGCTTCCTGCTTGACCCTGCAATAAGTTTCTTCAACCTGATTTTTCAGGCCAGTGGATCAGTTAGAAATGGGGAGGGACGAACTCTTTCATGGGGATGGGGTGAAAGTAGGAAATTTAAAAGGGGGTTGGGAGTGGAGGTTTAAGAGATTCATAGTAACATTCTCCTTCATGATCTGAAGGCTGGAAGGGGGAAAGGCTCTTACCCTGGTAGGGACCGAGTAGCTCAGGAACCCTCCCAGCCAGGTCTCTCCCAAGGTTAATCTGCCTCACTTCTGTTGCTAGATCTAAAAGAAATGATTCCGTTTGTGAAACCTGCTCCCATTGATCAGGAACAGTCCAAGAAACAGAAGAAGCAGCAAGAGGGAGGCAAGAAGAAACCGGCTGGAGGTGACAGAGCCCTGGAACAGCAAATGCAGGACATGGGTGTAGATGATGCCTAACCCCACCTCATGCCATTGGCAGACAGCTTGGTTTGAGCAAACTACTTCACTTGGCCTCAACTTCCCCATGTGTAATGTGGGGAAAATACTGATCTCACCTACCTTGCAGAGGATCCATCCATGCCTGCCCAGCACTTTCAGCTACAGCTAGGAGTGCTAGGCAGTACTTTTCCCAGGAACCATGTCTCTTCAACTATTAGGCAGAATATATGGCTTCCTTGGAGACCCTCACCACAAATCTGACCAAAGGGAACAAAGTGGTGATATCATGTTCATCCTCATTTAACAGAACACTTTTCCCCGCCTGAATATCACAGGATAAGAGATAAAAAAGGGAAAATATGGATAGGCTCTCAAGTTCCTTGTGCAGTTTTACTGTATTGGTAAGCTATTTGCATGGATGTAGGATTTTATCTCGGATTCAGTACAAGACAATAAATCAAGCTATTGAGAAAGCAAGTGTGTACTTCTTTGCCTTATTGATATCACCATTTATTTGGATTTACTTTGCCTGATGGATCAACCATCACCACACAGATATTCATTCACCTGGAGGCTGCAGTTAATGGAGCAGTTGTCTTAGTAGGACTAGCACATGACAAGGTTGAAGTCACCTATGCTCCCTCTGCTCCCTAAGCAGTAAATGTTCTGTGTTTTGCTCTATGTTTTGGTAGTGTTGAAGTGATGTAGCCACGGTGTTCAGGAAATAGGCAAGAACGTTTGTGGGTGATCTCTTTGATTGGACCAGCTATGTGCCTGGGATAGATTTAAAAAAAGCTTTTTGGTTTTCACAGTACCCTTCCTTGTGTCTCACCGCTACTTGTCTGCAATGCTGAACCACTGACTACGTTATACTGATTCTGGTTCCAGCCAGAACACTTCCAGGTGCCATGTATAGTAGGTCTCAGATCTACATAGTGCTCTGCACTTTGATTAAAAGAAGTCGATTGCCTCAGTCACATAACAGATGAGAACTTCACCATGGGAATCCTCTCACCTTTACATTTCCAGAGTGTGGGTATTTCTTCTTGTCAACTGGCTGAAATCTCCCTTTTCCCCTTTATTGTGCCAGCTGGCCCTGTCTTCCACTCCAGAGGTGGCTGCATCATAGTGCTTTGTCTATTAACTTTTATGTCAGTCTGGGAGGAATGAGGCTGTTGACATTGGATTAGAGAATGGGTAACTTCTGCTTGGGACAGACTGATCTAGAAGGGTGTCCTGTTCATTGCACTGCTGACTATCCCAGGGTTTCCTGATGTGGATCATTAAAAAAAACAAGCCAAAAAACCCAGAAAAGCAGCAAATCATTTAATTCCAACCATACTGTCACCCCTGTGTTGGGTGGATGTTGTAAAGTTGTACCTTATTCTCAGTTTCGCTTTTCTCTCCTTCACTTCTATTTCTCCTTTTTCCTCTTTTGATTTCCCATTTCCTCTTTTACCTATTTCCTCCTAAGCTTGCCACATGCCCTCATGGTAGGTGTACCTCCATTTGAGAAACATTGGCTTGAACTCACCAGTGCTGAGAAGAGCATCTTCCAGGCTGTGATACCAGGACGGCTGTTAATTCTTTGCTGAGGATAATAAGCAAGTGCATCAGCCTCTGCTTCCACAGAGATTGCAAAGTAGACACTGAGGAGACCTTACATGTTGCTGGCTTCTGAGACCCCACCTTTGCACCAGATGAAGCACTACAGGGGTCTTCTAGTCTCAGCATCCTGTAAGAGCAGGACTGTTGTCAACTTTTGAAGTAGTTGGGAGTACACGTAGCTGCTGGCAGGACAAGTCTCCTCGTTCCCAGCACTGCAGGAGGCACTACAATGAGAGAGGGGTCTAATGTATGGCGTGATCGGTGCAGAAGGCTTCTATTTACTTGTTCCCTTTCTAGGGATGGTATAACAGGGGTCCCAACCCCTATTACTGAGAGTGGGGTCAGGCAGCTAATCAAGTATTGGCTCTAGGAAGCAGCAGAGCACAGATTGCTTAATGAAGCCTACAGTGGGCTCATGGAAAACTCCTGTAGCCAATTCAATGAGGTAGAACTGCAGGGTTGTGAGCTGGCTGGCTGGGTGCAGGGGCAAATTGCAGGTTGTAGAGCTATAAACCTGGACATGGATAGGTAGTACCTGGGCCCTCTTGCGAAGGGAGAGGGGGCCAGGTGACTAAAAGGGGGAGGGGAATGTAAGCCTAGCACCTAGGCTAGAGAGAGGAGTTTGGCTTGGGATGGGCTAGCAGAAGGAACTCTGCATGAAGTTGAGAAACACTGCTAGAGATGATGGGAGCTGTGAGAAGCCGGTGGAACTGAGTAGGAGTCTAGGGAGGGCTTGGAGAAAGGTGCAGTTGATTGGGTTTGGGTTTTGGTTATTGGCTGTATTTGAACTGTGAGGTTTGAGAGTAGCTGAAGGGGAGAAAAGGAGGCTGCAGTGGGTGCCAGGGAGGCACTTTGCATTTTGAGTTGCAGGCTAAGGAGCGTGTTAAACCAAGGAGGGCCTCAGAGCTCAGGAAGACTACAGAGAAATGTGGCCAGGCCAGACCTGTGGACTCTGTAGGGGTCATTGCTTTGTGCAGAAAAAGAGAGATCTCAGCAGTCGCAAAGGGGTTTCTGGACTGACAGCCTGGCTGTTCAAAGGGAGCCTCAAGGCATGGCAGGCAAAGTACAAGAGCATGCTAGGTGCCAGGGATGGAAGTGGGCTAGGCAGGCTGCCCAAGAGACTCAAAGTCTTGGTACAGATGGCACCTGCCATCGTGAACTGGGCTTCCCCAGCCAGTCTTGTTCCCACTGTCTATAGAGCTATTGCTCAGTCTCGTTTTGATTGAGCTCCTAACAGTACTCAGGGCTGAGGAGTATACACAGTCCAAGTCTACCTTCACCTCCGCTTTGAGCAATGGCACAAAAGAACCACACTGCTTTATACACAACCTTTTTATTTGCTGTAGGAGATGCCAGTTGCAGCGTCCTTTCCACCCCTATAGTCCACGAGATAAATGTACAGTGGAAAACACCGAGCACTGCTGTACTTGATCCAGTTCTTCACAGCATGGATAATCTAGTATACCACGTCATTGCAAACCTTCTGTGCTCTAAATCTCGCTGTCCAGGCTTGACTCTGCAGGAAATAAGACTGCTTTCTTATTTGTTGCCCTATTTTCTTCTTGATCATAAATACTGCAGCTAAATAAGCATCCTGCAGAAGTGATGGAGCATCTCGTGGTGACCGTTCCAGGTGCTCCTTTCTGAGAGAGGACTCTACATTGGGCCTGGTTAGTCACTTAACTTGTAACTGTGCTTTGTGTTGAAAGGCTGATCTAAGCATAGGCAGACAAGGTTCCTTGGGTGAATTTGATATCTTTTATTAGACCAACCCAAATGGTTGGAGAATAGTTATTAAGCAAGCTTTTGAGTTAAAAACCCTTTGTCAGGCTAAGGAAGCTTCAGCAGTTGGTGTGTGCTCTTCCTGGATGATCTAAGCATGCGCACCGCTTGCTTTTCACCTACACCTGACAGGCTGCTTATCTTTGTAAGGAGGTGCAGCCTTCAGGGGCTGAAACCCCACCTGCAGAGAGGCAGTAGTTCATAGGCGGCCTGGCTGGAAGGCTGGGAGTCGGCTGCAACTTGTGATGAATGAATGAGGGTGGAGCCACCAAGAGCATTAAAACCTCCTGGAGCAGCGTGAAGGAAGGGAGGGAAGGCTGTGGTTGCTCTCCTAAGGTGTCAGAGAAGACTACAGGTTTTGGTTTCTGTAGGGACAAGCTAGTGCTATGGGAAAAATAAACGTCCTGGAAACACAGAACTTAGTCTTGTACTAGCTGTCTGTGCAGGAAGGGATTTCATCCTTACAAAACCACTGCTCGTGTCCTGGTAGTTGCTCCACTGCAACCTGGAGCTTCAGGATCTTTCTTCACGGGACCCTTTCTTCAGCTGCTTCCCTGAGGTTTTTCCACCAGCCTGTTGTTTAAAGCTTCAGAGCTGTGTCCAGTCCTTACCACATTTCTTCCTACCCTTCCCTGGCTCCCTGTCCCCTCTTTCCTCGTGGGAGGAAAGCCAGGCTGGAAGAGATCTTATATTGGTGAGGGGGAGTGTGGTTTTCTCTAAGGCACTTTGAGGGAGGAAGGCTTCCTGTAGCTGTGTGGTTAATTGATCCATCAAGATGGTAATTTTTTTTTTCCCCCTTGTTCCTGACCTTAAAGTTGTTTGACTTTTTGTGCCTCAGTTTCCCCAGCACCTGTGGCTGGGAGGCACTATTAATTCACATCTCCTGTGAGCTCCTCAGAGGAGGGGAGACTATGAAAGGACCAAATGTTGAGTGTGAGGCAGAGGCAAGGCTTGAAGATGAATGCCAGGAGGAGGGTGGCTCTGAAGACTTGAGTTTGGTTCCCGCTTCCGACACATCCCATCCTAGGGCTAGCAGCCCTCTGTGCTCCCCAAGTGGATGATAATGCCCCCGAGTCTTGTCACGAGGACAAACATACTAGTTGTTGCATCCTTGGCTGTTAGAGCAATCAATCCCCAAGCCCCTGAGTGAGCCAAGCATGCACTTCTTTTCTTGGCTGAGGGCTGAACTGTAGAGAAGCAAGCAGTAATATGGCCAAAGGTGGAGGGCAGGATGGGCTTCGGCAGCAGTGTGCTGGATCAGTGGTTCTCAACCTTTTTTGCATCGGGATCATTTGTAAACATTGATGGCCAGTCCCGACCCAGTGCCCCTCAATCCCCACCTGCTGCCCCCATGCTCCAGCCCCCCAGTGTGTGGGACGTGGAGGGGGACCCAAGCAACCCCTTGCAAGCTGGAACTCTGCCAGCCTGCAAGGGAAAAGCCAGTCTCCCGTGTTTGTCTCCTTTAAAGGAAAATCCATTTTTAAAGTTTGTTCCTGACCCCTTTCATATATTCTTGTGACCCACTTTGGGGTCGTGACCCATGGGTTGAGAAATGCTGTGCTCGATTGCACTAGGCATCTCTTACTGCAATCACTCTGGATGGCAAACCAGGCCCTGAAAGGTGGAAATCCTTAGCTACCTCTAGCTGAGTCTTGGAAAGGTTACTCCTCTCCGTCAGCGTTGAGCCCTCTGCCCCCACAGTCAATAGGCAGCTTGGTTCAGTGTTGAGGGCATTAGCCTGGGGCTTTGGAAATCTGGATTTAGTTCCCTGATTCATCCACTGCTTCCCTGTATGATCTTGGGCAAGCCACTTTGAGCCTTTAGGTGCCATTTGTGAAAGGAGATTGCTCTGCCCTACCCTCCAGGAAGGATGAGGTGAAGGCTTTCTGATCATCGGGCAGGGGCCAGAGCTGCCCCAGAACGGATGGCTCTTCCACAGCCTGGGTCCCGCTGCGCGGTCTTTCATAGTGTGGCCAGGCGCTGGCCGGCTGCTGGTAAGTAGCTGCACTCTCCAGAGAGCTGCCTGGCTGTTTTGCCTCTCTGCACTCAAGCAATTCTGCTCACGCAGCAGTGCCGGAGACTAATGAGATGTTGCAGCAGGGAAGAAAACAAAGTTATTAATCATCAGATGGGGAATGAAATCCTGCCCACCTGCTGGCAGGGCTGGGAGCTGTAGGTCTCTGCAGAGAAGCAGATCAGCCTCCTGCCCTAACAGGCAGGTGCTGCCTCAGCTTGCAGCTTGCCTGCTCAGATCAGCCAAGTCATGCTCTGTCGTCAGTGCCAGCTCATCTTAAACCCGCATTTGAGGCATTGCTGTTTCATCTCACCAGGGGTTTGCACATCTCTGGGTTGAGCAGTGCCCCTCGCTGCTTTGCACGCTCTGGAAGGAGGCGCCCCAGGCTGTCCAGCCATCTGATGTCTGCACCCAGGAGCCCTGCTTCCTTGTTGTATAGCGACTCCATGATCAGTCACCCTGCTTTAAGTGGGGACCTGTGGTTCTTTGGGGCATGTAGACCTTGACCTGGAGAAATAAAGGTGGTAATACTGGTACTTTGTGCCAAGCTAGAACTAAATCCATTGGTCTTTAAAAGGATGAATGGGATTTTACTGCTTTTTACTGCCTTATAGCTATTATGATTGAAGTATTTTTAAGTTCCGATCCCTGTTTTGTTCTCCGCTCAGAAATACAAAGGATGTTCAGCTTTATTTTGTTAGCAGCCTTCTTGGATATCCCAGTCATACACTGTTGTTTTTTTCTTTTGCTAGTTTTCATTTTTGTGTTTCTTCAATCTTTAATTGAAGGAATAGGGGAGGATAACCCTTAAAATGGAGAATGTTTCCGTCTAAGCATTTGCCAGGCATTGGAGCTAAATAAGTATCTTTCAGATCTTGTGCTTACTTAAAAAAAAAAAAAAGCACACATCGACCGCAGACACTTCCTCAGCCTGATGAAGGGTTTTTAAACCCGACTGCTTGCTATAAATTTTTCCCCCAATTATTTAAGTTACTCTAATAAAAGATATCGGGTTCACCCAAGGAACCTTGTCTGTCTATGTCCTGAGACCAACACAACTACAACCTACACCCCTGTAAATAAAAATCCCTCCCTTTCCCAGTAAATCAGGTTCTGCTTGCTTAGCATTTGTGATATCATGATCTAACCAGCTATCTACAAAGATACTCAACAAAATTAGGCTGTTTTTTGAACGAAAGATACTTCAACAAAATGAGAGCAGATGCCTGGATTCCTAATGGGGTTAAAACCAGCAGAAACTGTTCTTAAAAACATTTTAAACAACAGAAAAAAAAAATCTTTCTTGGGCATCTTAATTCTTCCTGGCATTAAAAAGGAAAAATCAGATTTGTTGTTCTTTCAGGTTTCCTTTAAGGATGCAATGCCAAATGCCTCTCTGCAAATCCACTGATGCCAATGCAGTTATACCAGGGCTGATTTAGGTCCAGTGTACTTAGCTGGTGTTCTTGCATCTTTGTCTCCT
>JAGPOW010001998.1:2738841-2783661 GCA_030014935.1 Caiman crocodilus | reverse complement strand
AGGCGCGCAGAGTGCGAAGCAATACCGCGATGCCGGTCACGCCCGTGCCATCGCGTGGGCGCCGAAACGAAACAGGCGCCGCCCCCCTTGACGGGAGGCGGCGCCTGGCGCGGTGCCGGCCGGCGGGCACGGCGCCCTGGCTGCCCGCCGCCGCCGCCGCGGGCCGGAGCAAACGCAACGCCAACAGCAGCCCGCAGTTCCCGGCGCCCACCTACCAGGCGTGGGTGGCCGAGAACCGGCCGGCCGGCACCCCCGTCATCTCGCTGCAGGCCACCGACCCGGACGAGGGGGACGCGGGGCGGCTGGCCTACTCGCTGGACGCGCTCTTCGACAGCCGCTCCGGCGCCTTCTTCGCCATCGACCCCCGGAGCGGGCTGGTGAGCACGGCGGAGGAGCTGGACCGGGAGACCAAGAGCACCCACGTGTTCCGGGTGACGGCTGTGGACCACGGCACGCCGCGGCGCACGGCGCTGGCCACCCTCACCGTCACGGTGAGCGACGCCAACGACCACGACCCCGTCTTTGAGCAGCGGGAGTACAAGGAGAGCGTGCGGGAGAACCTGGAGGTCGGCTACGAGGTGCTGACAGTGCGGGCCACCGACGGCGACGCCAGCGCCAATGCCAACATCCTCTACCGCCTCCTCAACGGGGACGGGGCCAACGAGGTCTTCGAGATTGACCCCCGCTCTGGCGTCATCCGCACCAAGGGGCTGGTGGACAGGGAGGCCGTGGAGTCCTACCAGCTGGTGGTGGAGGCCAACGACCAAGGGAAGGAGCCGGGGCCCCGCAGCACCACTGCCACCATCCACATTGCAGTGGAGGACGACAATGACAACTCGCCGCAGTTCAGCGAGAAGCGCTACGTGGTGCAGGTGCCCGAGGACGTGACCCCCAACTCCCACATCCTGCAGGTCACCGCGACGGACCGGGACAAAAGCAACAACGCCTTGGTGCACTACAGCATCATGAGCGGGAACACCCGGGGCCATTTCTACATCGACGCCCAGACGGGGAACATCGACGTGGTCAGCCAGCTGGACTACGAGATGAGCAAGGAGTACACGCTCCGCATCAGAGCTCAGGATGGGGGCAGGCCGCCGCTCTCGAACATCAGTGGGTTGGTAACTGTCCAGGTCCTAGACGTCAATGACAACGCTCCCATCTTTGTCAGCACCCCGTTCCAGTCCACGGTGCTGGAGAACGTGCCTGTTGGCTACTCAGTCATTCACATCCAAGCCATCGACGCGGACTCTGGGGAGAACGCCCGGCTGGAGTACACGCTTGTGGAGACCAGCCTTGATTTTCCCTTCTCCATCAACAACAACACGGGCTGGATTGTGGTGGCCTTGGAGCTGGACCGGGAGATGGTGGATTTCTACAACTTTGGGGTGGAGGCCAGGGATCACGGCAACCCATCCATGACTTCCTCAGCCAGCGTCAGCATCACTGTCTTGGACGTCAATGATAACAATCCTGAGTTTACTCAGAAGGAGTATACCATGCGCCTGAACGAGGATGCTGCTGTGGGTACTAGTGTCCTGACTGTCTCCGCCATTGACCGGGATGTTAACAGTGTCATCACCTACCAGATCTCGAATGGCAACACTCGTAACCGCTTTTCCATCACCAGCCAGAGTGGAGGGGGCCTTATCACACTGGCTTTGCCCCTGGATTACAAACTGGAGCGTCAGTACCTCTTGACCATCACTGCCTCTGATGGCACTCGCGTGGACACAGCCCACGTCTTCATCAATGTGACTGATGCCAACACCCACAGGCCAGTCTTCCAGAGCTCCCACTACACTGTCAACATTAATGAGGACCGACCCGTGGGCACCACAGTGGTGATCATAAGTGCCACAGATGAGGACACGGGGGAAAATGCCCGGATCACCTACTTCATGGAGGACAGCATCCCTCAGTTCAAGATAGATTTGGATACTGGCGCAGTCACAACTCAGATGGAGCTGGATTATGAGGATCAGGTGTCCTATACCCTGGCTATCACAGCCAGGGACAACGGCATTCCTCAAAAATCAGATACCACCTACCTGGAGATCCTGGTCAATGATGTGAATGACAACGCGCCTCAGTTCCTGCGGGATAACTATCAGGGCTCTGTGTATGAAGATGTCCCAGCCTTCACTAGTGTCCTACAGGTCTCTGCCACCGACAGGGACTCGGGGCTCAATGGGAGGGTCTTCTATACCTTCCAGGGGGGAGACGATGGAGATGGAGATTTCATCATCGAGTCCACCTCGGGCATCGTCCGGACCCTGCGGAGGCTGGACAGAGAGAATGTCCCGCTCTATCTGCTCAAGGCTTATGCTGTGGATAAGGGCCTCCCACCTATGAGGACTCCTATTGACATCCAGATCACCATCTTGGATGTGAACGACAATCCCCCTGTGTTTGAGCAGGATGAGTTTGACATCTTTGTGGAGGAGAACAGTCCCATTGGGCTGGTGGTGGCCCGAATCACAGCTAGTGACCCGGACGAGGGCACGAACGCCCAGATAATGTACCAGATTGTTGAAGGCAACATCCCAGAGGTCTTCCAGCTTGACATCTTTTCTGGGGAGCTGACGGCACTGATGGATTTAGATTACGAGGCCAAGTCGGAATATGTCATTGTGGTCCAGGCTACCTCGGCCCCTCTGGTGAGCCGGGCCACCGTGCACATCCGCCTGCTGGATAAGAACGACAACAGTCCAGTTCTGAAGAACTTTGAAATCATCTTCAACAACTACATCAACAACAAGTCCAGCAGCTTCCCAAGCGGTGTCATTGGCCGGATCCCAGCTTATGACCCTGATGTCTCTGATAGGCTTACTTACAGTTTTGAGCAAGGCAATGAGCTGAACTTGGTCCTGTTGAACCATAGCACTGGGGAGCTGAGGCTGAGCAGGGCCCTGGATAACAACAGGCCTCTGGAGGCCATCATGAGGGTGTCCGTGTCAGGTAAGAGGCTGTCTGGTCGGGGCTGTTGTAATAGAAATTTCAGAAATTGTCGTCACTGGGAAATTCAGGTTCTTGCCAAGCCTTGCGGAGTTTTTCTGTGGATGTATATATAGGGCCCAGATTTTGCCCCTGGAAGGGATCATTATGGCCAGCTAGTCTGATACCTTGCAAAATACAGGTCTAAAATATCCACTCTGTGATCCTACACAGAACTCGGGCAGTGTCCTTCGTTCAAAAAAACACCGAATCCTGACCTAAATAGTGTGGTGGAGAGTCTAGCCTGTCCTTTAGGGATGTCCCCGTTGGCCAGCGGCATTAATTTAAAGCTTGATGTTCGGTGCTGGTGGCCACATTTTGGCAAGCTCTCTGGCCATTAGTGTGAGTTGTTGAGTTTTGGAGTGCAGGAAGGGGAGGAATGTGTTTGAGTGGTTGCTTTGGATTAGGTTACATCTGCCTCGCCCAAGTGCAAACTCAGAGTATATCTGTTGATCCAGATGGATGTCTTCCGACCCTCACTGTGGCTGGAATTGCACTGAGTTCTGCTTAGCTTTTTGCAGGAGCTCCTGTGAAAGAAACCCCTCTCCCCTTTCAAAAAGAATCAACTTTTGGGGCAGCGTTGGTCTAAGCTTATTTTTCTGTGCATGGGGCTGGACTGTGAAGATGTGTCCTTGTCTCAGCAGCTCGGTAGGAACAGGTGGACCATTATTACATGGCTGGACAGGGCAGTCGCTGACTTGCCGGCTCCTGTCTTTTTCCACTTTTCAAAGCCTTAATTGGAAGGACTTGCTGGGACTGCTGGGGGGCCTTGCATTAAACTTTTCACTCCCCTCTCTCTAAGCACAAATAGTGTGGCAAAGGTGCAGGATGTGGGACCAGGCCTGGGTTGTGCTGCCTGCTGTAGCTGCTTGATACCTGGCTCAGTGCTACAGGGTCAGCTCTGCCAGTTTGTTCAGGCCACAGTGCAAACACGTAGGTTGTGTGTCGTGGTGGTTCTTGTGGTGGAAGTTTTGGCAGTGGGAGCAGGACCTGGCTGGAAGGGACAATCCCTGTAGTTGCATCCTTCTTCGCAGTGTTTTTCGGTGGCATTGAGCCCTTATTCTGCACCCCCCGTACAGCTGTACTGTACCAACAGAGTAGTGGGATTAGGGAACAACGTCAAAGCAGTACAAGAGCTGCCAGGAGCAATGGGCTGGGTGGATCTTGGCACAGAGATCCAGTTACAACATGTGGTCGTTTCTGCCTTGGCTAGCACTAGGATGAGGCACTGCAATCCTTGAGTGTTTCTTTTGTGCTGCCTCTGGCAGGGCCCTGAGGTCAGGCACTGCTCTGGGAGGGGATGGGGATTCTCAGAAGAGCCATTGACAGGCTGCAGGCTGGCTGGCAACAAATATTTTGAGAGTGACTTTTTTTCATGGGGCAAAGGTTGGGTTTTGCATGTGGCATTTGCCCTCGGCTTTGACTGTGAGACAGCAGCGCCTTTGGGCTGAGAAACCTGTGACCGGATGAAGGCTCTGATCTGCCGCACATCCCCACCTTCTGCCTGGTTCAGGTTTCCCCCAACAGGTGCCCTGGTGCTGGGAAAACTGTTACTCTGCCTGTGGTCCCATTGCCATAGTATGAGCACTTGGCAGTCTTTATTGTATTAGCAGCAGTGCTGTTATCCCCATTGCTGTAGTATCTGAACACCTGGCAGTCTTTCTTGTATTAGCTGTAGCGCCGTTACGCCCATTGTGTGCAAGGGGAAATGAGGCACAGGGAGATTAAAACCAGTGATTCTTAACTACTTTGCCTTGAGTTTAATGAGGGTGTCTTGAGTCTAAAAAGTTTGAGAACCACTGGACTAAACAGCGCGTGCTTAGATGTGTAGCTGTGGCACGCCTGGGCCCAGCTAGCACTGGAAAAAACAACTTAGCCTTTGTGATTGCCCCTTTCTTGCTCACGGCTTCCAGGCCATGTGGCCTACCACCCTGCCTTGTCTGGGGAGAGCAGAGAAACAGAATTAGCAGTGTTAATCCGAAGTTAAGTAAAAGACGGGTAGATTTGCACCTTAGCAGGGAAGCCAGGGACTGAATGGGCCTTGGGGACAGAGATTTTTTTTCTCGGAGGGTGGGATCACTCTTACTGCTTCCCATGATCTAAATCGGGACAGCCAGGCTGGTACCCTTCACCAGCGTGAGTCCCTTATGCTGGGTCTGAGAAGGGATCAGATTCTGCATCACAAATTTTTTCCAAGTCTTTCAGAGGCTCGCAGGGGCAGGGCCTAGGTATCTGCACCTCCTCTTCCCCTCTCTCCTGACTCTGCAGTTTCCTTCCTACTAGTTGGCACATGTTTCCCTTTTGCCCTGAGCCTGGGAGCCAAGGATCTGAGTTTGCTTTTGGAAAGGAGCTTGCAGGCCAAGCTTCCCCTGATGTAGGGAGACTACTGTGGCTTTGAAAGAAAAGTTTCTTTCCCCAGTGGCTGGCTGTGCTGTGCTGGGTGGGCTGTCCTGTGCGCAGAAGGCATGGCAGGTTGGAAGCAAGGTGTGTCAAGGATGCAAGGTGCACAGTGCCGTGCAGAGGGGACACGTGCTTTGTAGGATGCAGGGAGGAGAGCTGCTGAGGCTGCATTTGTGGTGAGCAGGGAAATGTGACCTCCCTCTGCCCCATGCTGGCATCACTGCTGCTCTGGACTCTGCTCAAGGGGCAGCCCCTGTGCCAAGCCATTCAGCATGGATGGCCACTCGCCCAGGCCTGCTGAGCGTGGAGCAGCATCCTTCCTGCTGCACCGTGGGGCAGACCCTGCGTGTGATTTGTGCAGCTTGCGTGTTATCAGAGTGGCTCCCAGCCTTGGTCTGGCGTTTGGGGGCTGTGTATCTCTTTGCTGCAGATGGGAATGTTCAGCCATCCAAAACTATCGCATTACTCCCCTGCTGGTGGGTGGGTGGAGGTGGGGGAGGGGTGGCCTGATGGGATCCCTCTCAGCGCAACACTGGGGCATTGAGTCCCTTATTAATGCAGCAGAAGGCTTAGTTTGCATGTACAGCGTGGTGGATCGGTGCAGGCCTGTTAGGGACCAATCTGGAGCTTGCAAGTTGGGGGCTGCTTGGGAGCAGCTGTCTCTGAGCCTTGGCAATTAGATGCTCAGCAGGGTGCCTGCTTGTGCACCTGCTTCTGGGAGGGACAGAGACTCCTAGCCTGCGCAGAGGGCAGGTAGCTGCTGGAGCTGGGTCATCCCCCACTAGGAAAAGTCCTGATGATTCTAGTGACAGCAGCTGAGGTGCCCCTGGCGGGAGCTGGGATAGCCCATCTAAGGCCTCCCTCTGCCTGGGGGCAAGCGAGGGGCTGTAATTGCAGTGCAGCTGGGAGGTGTCAGTAGCTCACACATGGCATCCTTTAACCTCCTGTTTTCGGCCTGGTTCTGGGGCTGTGCTGGGCGAGTCCCAGGAGATTCAGCCATGCCTTAAGTACCTGGGTGGCAAGGAGATCCTGCAAGCAGCAGGCCAGAGTGCTGCAGCCTGGGGCGTGAGGGAGATCTGTTAGGGCTAGTTCTGGAGGGGAGGCCAGTCAAGGGCTGGGTCTTCTCCTGGTGGCCCTGCCAGCCTAAGCCCAGACGTGCAAGGAAATGAGGCCTTGCACTGTGACTCTTACTTGGAGGGATCTCAGATAAACTGACCGGGGTCAGGGGGAGAGTCAGGACTAACCCGGCTCCTGTGTAAATGAGATTGAATATGCTATGGTCTGTTTTTTGCCAATATGCCCATTGTACAGCAAGTCCATGGCCTTCCACATATTAGAAGTTATAAGTAAATTTTAGTACCCAGTAAAAGCAGGAGGTATTAGATCTGCCAGGCCTGAGCTGTGCCCCTTACCCTTCCCCCTACCAATTTCTGCCAAGACTAACCTCTGGTATTATGCCAGTGTTCCAGCTGTGCCAGTCCTGACCTGCAGGCTTCATGCTTATCCCCTGTGCCACCCCTGCTTCCTTGCCCATGGCTCAAGTGCACCTTGATCCCCAGTCCTGTCCTGTTGCTCCCTGATATCCCACCTCTGGGCTTCCCCCACACTCTTTGACTGACACCCCTCATTCCTGGCCCTGCTGCCCTTGCAGTGCCAGCAGCTGTAGAAAATAAAACAGCAGTTTTCAGCTTGTTCCCGCAGGCCAAACTTCAGTCTGATAAGTTGATTTTTTGCCTACCCTACAAGCTGTATCTGGGGAGCTGATAAGACACTAGTGCAACCCCAAAGAGAGTGGATGTTGGAGTGGGAGAGAGGAAACGAGAGGTAATGGGGGTTGGTGTCACTCAGGCTTGGTCCAGGGGCTAGCGACGCTGGGGCAAGGGGCTCTTTTTCTGCCATAAATGCCAACCAGAAGGTAGAAATGTTTGCTGCAAATTTTTTTCCTAACATCCCTCAAAAACAGTCAGGCAGAAAAAAAATGGCTGACTGGGCTGAGATTTTTCACTTGTTTGATTGTGAAAAAATCCCTCCTGAATTTTTTTTTTTTTAGTGCAATTATACATTTCTGATTGGATGAAAGAGCCACTTGTCAGGTAAACCCTGCTTCTGAACAAAAAGTGTCAACCTTTCAAACCTTGGTGTTTTCTTCTGGGGAAAGTTTAAGACTGGAATGGGGGAGCCCTGCCTTCGCAAGGCTGTTTGATATCTGGGTGAGGTTCGTGAGATTTTTTTTTTGTGCTTTTCCAGCTCTGATTTCTGTGCACGAGAGGGGGCACGTGAAAGCAATCTGCTGCAGGGACTGCCCTGGCCCCCATTACTAGGGCCACCTCACAGTCTCCGCTGTATTTATTGTCCCACACCTCTATGAGGCAAGGCTGTTACACTCAATTTACAGATGTGGAAATCAGGGTACGAAGAAACTATATGATTGCCCCATGTCACTCAGAGACTGTGACAGACCTGAGATGTGAACCTAGGTCTGTCTAGTCCCAGGCTGGTTCTGGGCCATCTTACCTTTGCTTTTAGGCGAGCTCTCTGAAAATAGATGGAGATGACCATGAAAATGTAGTCCAGCTCGTCTTCGGATTTGGAGCGAGTCTGGTGTCTACCAGTGGGAGCAGGACGGAGCCCAGAGTGGGTGGGGAGAAATGCTGGGGAGCTGGTTTTCCTCTGCCCAGCCGGGGTTTGGATGCAGGGCTGGGTGCAAGTGAGGAGGCTAGAGGGCGTCCATGGATCCTACAGGGAAGCTGGAAACGTCACCCCTGGGAATTGTGAGTGATGGGTGCAGATCTACCCAGTGAGGTGCTCGCTGCCAAGGGATCAGAGGCAGTCTCAGCAGGGTGCCATCTCCCAAGGCCTTCTCCGGGTTGTGCATGCTGCGGAGAGACCTGCTCAACTTCTGAACCAACTTCTCCAACAGTGTTTTCTACTTGCACTGCAGTCTACTGGTTTAGGCTAGGTATGCGAGTTGAAAGCTGGGAGCCAGAGCTCTGGGACTGTTTCTGACTGCCAGTGATTCCCTGCATGACCTTTGGCGAGTCCCTTCCCCTTTCTGCATCCCAGGTTCCCCACCTATAACAGAAAGATAAGCCCCTTTCTGGGGGATGTGGTTAATATGTGTTTGTCTAGCACTGCGAGACGCTGCGGAGAGGTAAGCCTTGCTGTGACAGCATGTCTGCTACAGGCCAGAGCTGCCTGCAGGGCTGTACCTGCATGTGTCCAGAGAGCCCCCGCACACCAGTGTGCCATATGCATGTGAGTCTGGGATTGATCAGTGCTGCAGAGAAATCCAGCAGTGAGTGTGTATGGGGTTGGTGGAGAGAAGGGAACTCTTGCTCCGGCAACATCACAGCCAAGGGGGATGGACCCCTATCGTGCCAGCACTGCAGTCCCCTGAGTGACGGGAAAAGGGCTTCCAGGAGAAACTTAGTGTAGACGTTTGGAGATTTACATGCTGTTTCTAGCTCTTTGGGAACTCCCACCTGCTTTTAGTGGTGGGAAGATGCTTTGGTCAGCCCCGGCTGGTCTCCGTCGCGCAGTGTGTTTGCTCTGATTCCCATGCTGCTTTGCCGCCTCCTGTTCTTGCTGCTGCTGTTCTGGTGCCTTCCTAATCAGCAACCGAGGCAAGCAAGGCACCGGCCTACTCGTGCTAGTAGCTCTGTGTATGTTTTGGTGGGGGTCAGATTTTGTCGTCATTGAACTCACCCTACGGTATGGCTTTGTTTGCTGCCTGATGTTTGGGCCTCCTCTTTGATTGCTATGCACACTGAGCTGCGGTCTCTGGGACTAGCGGCAGGAGGGGTTGCGGGGTGCAGTTGCCGTTCTTCCAGCATCAACAGGCTGGTCACTTAGGGCAGCTATACACATGTCAGAGCTCTGCTCCAATGCATGCTAATTAGCATGCTTTGGAGCAGACTTGATTAATCGAGTCTGCTGCGAGTAACCTGGAGCATGCTAATTAGTGCACTCCAGCAGCCTCCGTGTCGTGTATTCAGTGTCCCCACTTTTCAAAATGGCGGTGGGGACACTTTAACTAGAGCTCGTCGAACGAGCTTTAGTTAAAGTGCTCCTGCTGACGTTTTGAAGCACGGGGTGCTGAATACACATGATGCTGTGGGCGCTTTAATTAGAGCGTTTCTCAGAGGTGCTCTAATTAAAGCGCCCCCCACCCCCTCCCCGGAGCACGTGTATCGGTGCCCCTAGAGTGCTTCCTTGTGGGTTCCTTTCCTCTGGATTTCCCCCACGGTCCTGCCACTCTCCAAATGTGGTTTTGTCCTTGCTCTAAGTCCATCTCTTGCATTTCACTTCTTGAACAGAACTGTGCGTGGCCTACCGCATTTACTTCCTCATTATTTTTCCCAGCTTAGTAATAAATATGCTAAATACTGCTCCTACCAGGTAACCCTGGTTACCTGTTACTAGAAGTTAACTAGTTTTCTGTCCTCAGCGCAACCCCAACATCCGGGTATGCCTTTGGCTGCGTGCTCTTCCAGTTCCCTTTTCACTCCAGGGGAGCTGCTGTAGTTCATGCATGCTTCAGTTTGCTGGCTCTGAGTTTGACTTGGGTCACCTCCCCTACCCCGAGCTGGTTCACTTCTCACTTCCCTTCTTTTCCAGGAGCAGTCAGCCTTTCAGTACTCTCTTACAGCTGGCTAAGTGGCCTTTTAATTAGCATCTGCCATTCGTAACAACCTCTCCCCTCTTTCTCATGGATCAGCCACCTGGAGTTACTGATACAATCATTTCCCTCAAGGGAGCCAAGCTCTACTGGATGGGGGTCACTCTTTTTCATCTCAGCTCTGTGGATGTCACCTAGGAGTAAGACCATGTCAGCACAAGAAAGATTTGCCAGCAGAAGTTTTTGGCAGTTGGCAGCATCGTCACCGTGAAGTTCCTACATGCTTGGCTTTTGCTCGTGCTGTACATCCTCACCGTGAGAGGTCAGGTTGACAGAAGGCATTGTGTGTTATCACTTGGCATTTCCCAGGCAATGGACTGCCTTGTGGGACCTTCTAGAAATGCTTGGTGGGATACCTCCATTTTCTCTGGGAAATTCTGGGAGTTCAGGATGGGCCAGGATCCTCTGTCACAAGAACAGCCTATGCTCTAGCCAAAGCATTTCATAGATGCATTTGCTCATCAAGGGCTCCTCTCTGTGTCATCTGACCAGTTGATGCAGGGATGGGCTTGAGACTTAACTTTTATGGCTGTTTTTAGCAGATTTTTACATCTTTCTCTTTCAGCCCACTATGGCAACCCCGCTCATATTTGCATTCTTATGATGAGAGAATAGTAGCTCTACCAGTTCTCCCATATGGCTCTTTCCACTTAATGCTGTCAGGATAGTTTTGCATCCTATTAATCAAGGAGTTAAGTTGCTTAGGTAGCCGGTAATCACATTCATTCACTATTGACCAAGGCTGGATTTGAACTAGCAGCTCCGTGGTGATAGACTTGCCTGTCTGCTCCATAATTACTGGTTACTGGAAGCTCCTTGGTCCCTTCCTGATGCTAGAACTTGGGCCATGTTATTAGAAGGCCTCTGAGCACCCAGTGATGGAGGCAAGCGTAGGGCATTCTCTTTTTTGCAAGCTGGGAAGACTACAGCACCCACCTGAGACCGTGATCAGACCACCAGCTCTCCAAAGGACAGCTCTCTGCTTGGACAAGTCCTGCCCCTGCTCTGTGCCTCAGTTTCTCCTGTGCGTGTAAAGCAGATCCATCTGTGACGTGCCAAGCAATGCTCAACTGCTGGACAAGCACTAAGCTTTGATAATCACATTCACTCCTGTCTTTCTAATAGCTGGGCTAAACTGATGGAAGCAGGGTCTGGGCTGTCCTTGGGGCAGCAGTTTACCAATGGTGCTCAGATTGCAGTTGTGATTGCTGTCTTAACTCCATAGCTCCTAGCTCATGCTTTAACACCCAAAAGCATGGCCAGGCCAGGGTGGAGTGAGGAGGGTTGAACTACGGAGCCTGTAAGCCTGGAGCCAGGACTAGATGGGATCATTTCAGCCCCCAACTCCTGTCCCACAGACCAGCTGGTATCATCACAAAGCTGTGTCCTGTCTTGCTCCCTCTGGCTGAGTCTCCACCCCTCTCCCCTGCTCAGACTTGCCACATTGTCCACTCTCCTAATGTGATTTTTAATAGATAAATCCCCTTGATTTTCCCCATGGATTCTGGCCAGCTCCAGGCAATTAAAGGCAGCATCTGGGAAAGCTTGCTTATTAATAATGCAGTGGCTTATTAGCACCATGCAAATTTTCCAGCTCTGCTGTCTTTGCTGGCCTCCCATTTCATGACACTGCCAAATGCTGGCAAGGCAGAGATTGTGCAGGCGAGGGACCTCCCTCCCCTACTTCCCTCACCCCAAATCTTTCAGGAAGAGAAGGCTGGAGCTCAGTACTGGCAGGTGTTGCTTTGATCTTGGGCATGATGGCTGTTCCTCTCAGCATTCAGATCTCCCTCTCCCTCCAGAGTAATGGGGAGAGGGCCTTGGGGAGAGACAGGATTAGGATCCCGTGTCCAGAAAGCAGCTTAGGACGTAGGGGCCCAGATGGTCACTTTAATGAGCCAGGCTAGCAGGGTGGAAGGAGGGTCCCCAGGTCCAACACTTGGTGCCATGTGTCACATAGCATTGGGATGTGGGGCTGAGTTACTCCCTGCACCACATCAGCATCTGCCTTTGTTTAAAGGCATGTGTCAGTCTCCTGAAAAGGAGGTGCCATTCTTTGTTCATGGGAAGTAGGGCTGAGCCAACTTCCCTGGCCTGGTACCAGCACAAATCCCTTCTGATGTGTGGCTCCAACCCCCATCAGTGCAGTGTGGATGGTGGAGGGATGTAGGAGGCTGAGGGCAGGAGCTGCTGTCGGGGTGGGAGGGTGCGTTCAGGTGCTTAGACATCCTGCCCAGGTCTTCTGCATGTGTGAAGGGCGATGCACAAGGACCAAAGTGAAGAATAAGGCAAAGCACTTTTCCGCTTTCCATGTCTGCCCATGCCCCAAATAACAATCTGCAAGCCCCCCCTTGCTGCCCCAGCCCCCAAGTCCTCTGGCACAAACACAACACTTTGCCCATCTCCCTGCAAGAACACAACTGAAGAGAGTCTGAGAAGGATGTTGAGGAACCTTGAAATGTCTGGCTGATTCCCTATTCCTCCCAGGGGGATGCCCATGCCCAGGTCATGGACAGTGAAGATAATGCTGCATCTCTTGATTTGATTCTGTTGAGTTTTGTGGTACCGCGGGACATGTGCTGGGGCTGGGTTCTCAGAGGGGCTCAGCACCCACCGTGTACTTGGCAAGCTGAGAGCTCAGTCTCAGGGCAGAGCAGAAGTTGGCCTGAAGCCTGCGCTCTACCTGCCCCATTCTCAGCACAGCTCATGTTAGCGGTTCTGAAAGGATTTTGTTTCTCCCTGTCTTGCCCTCCAGCCCCTTGGTGCGAGCAAGTGTTCTTGGCTGCAGGGGGCAGGGCTGGTTTCTTTACAGCTGATAGATGATGGAGCTGATCTCCTGGCTTGTGGTCCTCCTCCCCCTTGTTCATTAATTCAGCTGGATGTATTGATCTCTCCATCCAGCCTGCAAGCAGGGCCTTCTATTTGGCTTTAGCTGCCAGCTGCCATGGGCTGGAGATGCTGTTTATGTTGTGTGCTTGGGGAGAGGGATTTATGTCCCTTGCCTCGAGATGGAAGGTGTTCCAGGGCTTGAGGGGGTTGCTCTTTAACCTCACTAGTGCAGGTGCATGGGACCCAGGATCCACGCATGGACACAAGGGCCCAGCTTATGAAATCAAATGGAGTTTGATGCTGAAAGTGCCTCTATAAGGATCTGGGCCTGAATCTTTGGGCCCCTTACTGTGTTGGTCTGTACAGTCACCATATCTTCCTGGCAACATCCCACTCTGATTTAGTGCCAGGAACCCTGCCCCGCCTCTCCACTCCTTCTAAGTGCCTGACAGGTGGGTCCAGGACATTTCCATAACTTCTCCACTCCCTCGCAGGCTCATGTGGATGCTAGTGGAAGGATGGATGCTAGGGTCTGAGATGGAGTTGGCAGCATGTGTCTGGGCTTTGGGGATGGCTTTTGGAGTTCAGGGGTCTGGAAGAGAGGCTGAGTTTGTGCATGCATGTGTGTGGAGAGTGGGATATTTTCAGGGTGAAACCAGTCAGGTTTGGAGGCCCTTCTCCTTGCACTTACTGGAGGGTCCCTGCTGAGTGCTGGGCCAGCAGGTTCTGGCCCAGGGCTACAAGGTGATGTAGGCTGAAGCTCTGTGTGTGGGTGGGTGTTGCAAGGATCAGAATAGACTGCAACAGGCAATATACTGGGGATACTGCAGAGGAGCTAGTGGGATATAGCAGGCACTGCAGCCATGTGGGAACAACAGGCTTGGAGAGAATAGACCCCCACAATGTGGCCCTAGCTAGCTCCAGTTGCAGTCCCAGCCCTTTCTGTGGGCATCGCTTCGTGTGGGTTCCCCCAGCACTTTTCCATCCTCCCCTCCCCAGTCGGTGCAAGGCGTCCCTGTGACCCCTGCTGAGTTGTGGGGTGCACTGGCCTGTGGTGAGGCCCTTTCTTTTCCAGCTTGCCTGGCACAGAGATTGGGGGGAAGGAAGGGAAGGCTTGGGCAGCCAGGCAGAAAGGAGCCCTGTGCATCAGGATGGAAAAGGAGATGAATGAACTGTAGAAGGGGACAGTTTTGTCCCTCTCCTTCCTGCCCTACCGTCTTGCATCCCTCTGTTAACCAGGGCACCGCCATAGCCCCTCTCTTCCCCACTGCTCCCCTCTCCCTTACCTTCCTCCCAGCCCCACAACCCCTCAGCCTCAGCCCCTCCTTCCCCTGATCTTCCACCCTGACAACCCCGTATCTTCAGCCTCTTGCTCTCACCCAGTCCCCACAGACCCTCATTATGCCCTGGCACCTTGCCTTTGCCTACCATCCATTGCCCTTTGCCACCCCCAGACTCCTCCTTCTAGTTCCCACCATTCCACCCGCTCCTTGCCCTTTCTGAAGCCTCCACCTTCCTCTGTTGCAACCACATGCCGTCCATCCGAGCCCTTCCAGCCTTGCTCCTTTCCCTTCTCTAGCCCCCATTCCTCCCCACCAAATTGGCTCAGTTTGGGGCTAGTTCCCCATCACCAGGCTGCAAAGAAAGCACAGCAAAGGAGAGGGTGGGGGTTGTCTTATATGAGTCAGAGACCGAAGAGAAAAGAGCCGTGAGCTCAGAGGAGAGAGTCTCTAGGAACAAAAGCCTCCTCTTCATAGCTGACACCCTCACTCTCGCCTCCATGGCAACTCCAGGCCAGCCAGAGCCACGGGCCACTGGGCAGGGGCTGGTCATGGGGGGGTTGACACGGGGCACTGGGGCGTGTGCTCCCTCTCTCTCCTTGCTCCGGCTTTCTTTCTTCCTTTCTCGCTTTCTGTGGAGCAGCACGTTGTGGGAGGCCACCCGCTCCACTTCTGTTCTTAGCCACTCGGCTTGGATCTCGCTGAGCTGACACAAAGCAACTTTGGTCTCGGTTCTGACCTGTGATGCAGGTTTGTGCATGTGTCCAAAACACCCAGCTCTGCTGGCAGGACTGGCACTCTCTGGACTTAGGCTATGGAGAGGGGAGCCAGGCACGAGGATAGAGGGGGCTGTGGTTGACCAACACAGTGAAGGACCCAGAGATTTAAGCCCAGGTTCTTAGAGAGGCACTTTCAGCATCAAACTCCATTGACAGCACTTGGAGAGCACCAGGACTTCCTAGCAGCGGGGTTGTGGGTCAGATTAAGGGGTAGTGGTACACTGGGGAGAAACCTGAGCCTGGGAAAGCAAGGGCTGGAGTTTGCTTGGCTTGACATGTTGCTGCCCTTTGGAACAGGTTGGAGAAGGGCAGGGGGATCTGTGCCGTCCGAGACGGTGTCTGCTCCGTTAGGCCAATACAGGGAGGGGAGCGAGAGACTGAGAAGGGCTGAACAGTGCAGGGAAATGGATAGGGAACATCTCTTCTGAGAGGTGGCACCTGCCCAGTGCGGGTGTGCGTCGCTGGGCACGATGTCAGTCCGGCTGACAGCTGACACCCCTGAAACCCGGCAGAGTGGGGGTTTCCCAATCTTCCCAGTGGCAGGAGAGATGCAGGCTGGCAGTTGCTATAGCAGCTGGTGTTCTTCTTCGAACAACAAAGAAAGTTGGGGAAAATATGTGCAGGTGGTAGGAGTGCTGGCAAGAGGTTCCCCTGCCCTTCAAGCCTGGCTCCAGAGCCCCCAACTATTGGAAGACAGGGTAGATTTGCACCTTATAGACTAACCAAAGCATATATATTTATATATAACAGAAGCTCTGATGGGTTGTAGTAGCTTACTTTACCAGATGCTGCAATCATAGCCGTAGTATCTGCATGCAAAGAACTCTCCCAATGCTCCTTATTTCCAAGCTCCTCCTCACATCCAGGTGTGTCTTTGCCCTCCTGATCTCCACTCACTGGACCCCACAGTCCTCCTACCTCCACTGCTCTGGCTTCTGGCCAGACCACATGTTGCCAAGTCTGAAAATGCCCTTTTAGGCTGGAATGTTTGTCATTCCTCATCCCACCCCCTTGGGGCATTTGAGGTATTCGCACTCCAGCCTAAGAGCCCGGCAGCCCTGGGCCCAGCTATGGCTCTTCAGCACCAGGTGTTTGTTGAGCTAACAGTCCCCTTTCAAGAACAGAGTACTCGGGGTCCAGGGTTATCCTGTGCAATCCCTGAGAGCAAGCTGGGGGGAAGGGGACTGGCACCTGATGTGGGCTGGAGGGGGATGTGGGGGGTTGTGGCGTGGTCTGTATGTGCGGAGCAGGGAAGGGAGTGTGGAGTGGGGTGAGGCCTAAGGAAGCACGTTCAGCTGGATGGACATTGCTCGGAGGCAGGTGGAGGAGGCAGACATGGGTCTCAAGGTGGGGCCTGTCTCTGCAACCCAAGGAGGTGTCTGGGTGCAAGCGGAGCTGGGGGGACCTAGTGTGCTAAGGGGATCCTGTTGTTCTCCGGTGAGGAGGGATGGTGACACTTCTGTCCTGCCTCGGTGGTATCAGCCCGTCTGGGTGTGTGTGCTGAGGGGGAGAAGTATTTACTCTTTGAGTTTTGGTACGGGGCAAGAGGGCAGGGCAATGGGCACTGAGCAAATAGGCTAACACACTGTGAATCCTCTGCAGGCAAGTGGCCTTTTTGTCCTCTCCTCATGCTGCAGGGGAACCAGCGCTCATGGTGTGGGAGACGGATGCCCACTCTAGGCAGGATGCCTTTGCCCCACAGAAGACCTGCACCTGGGCTGGTGCTGAATGATGGCACCAGCACTCAGCCAGGGACTCTGGGGACCCAGCTCGTTCCTTCATTTTTCTCCTTTTCTGCAAATGCTGTTGGGGGCCATGATGGTTGACTAACTTCTGGGGAAGGCTGGACTCCTGTCCACATCTCTTCCAGGCTACTTGTTCCCAATCCAGCTGGGATGTTGGCCACTTTGCAGCTTAGGAAACAGGAGCTTTCTCTTGTCTTGGGGCTTAAATACCTTCCCAGCCAAAGCTCTGCCCACTCAGCCTCAGGTTTCACTTACAGACTGGCAGACTGGTTCTGGTAAATTGACCCCCAGTGAGAGAGAGAGAGGTAGCTAACTGTGTTAGTTTGGAGTCAGGCAGAAGGCAGGGTAGATTTGCACCTTATAGACTGTTTATAGCTCTGTATATAACTAGAAGGGTAGTAAAACACTGGTACAGGTTTCCCAGCAAGACTGGACTCTCCATCCTTGGAATTTTTTAAGACCCAGATAGACAAAGCCTTGGCTGGGATGATCTAGTTGGGGCTGGTCCTGCTTTGAGCAGGGGGTTGGACTAGATGTGACCTCCTGAGCTCCCTGCCAACCCTGATTTTCTACGATTCTATAGCATAAGCTTTCAGGAGACCAAGCTCACTTCATCAGATGCTGTGAAACAGCCAATGTCTTCTTCAAAACTGCTATCATTATGTTTTAGAGGCAGCACCCCTACATGAGAAGACTCTGGACAGTTCATGTTTCCTGGAGAAAGATGCATTGGGTTAGCTGTCTGCAGTTTCAGGCTGGCTACACTGTACAACAACAGGCAGTGGGGTGCATTTCTCCTTGCTCCCCTGCCTAGTGGTCTCAGCTCTGCTCTGGAGAGTCCATCTTTGGCCTATTAAGTCTATCTGCGCAGCCCCCACCAGGACGCAGTTCACATTTGCAGTGCTGGGGCTTGCTTTGTTTCTGGCATGTTTGTACAATGGATTATCTCAGTGCCAGCTTGCTGCTCTGATGACACACTACCACTGGGATGCAGCTGTCTCTGGGGAGGATGATGGGCATGCAAGGAAAAGGGAATATGGATGGAGCCCCAGGGAAATTCCCACATTCTTAGAGAAAAGTGACTGGTTTTTAGCCCTAATGGGCCAAGTGCAAAGACTGGGAGTCAGCAGGGGTCTTTCCCAGCTTGCTGGAGGGGGGAGTTAATTTCTAGCGATCTGAGCAAGGCACTGGGAATCGCAACACCTGGGTCCTATTCCAGACTCCTGCGCTGACTTGCTATTGTGCCTCTGTTTCCCCAGCAGTAAAACAGGGTTGATTATATTGATCTCTCTTAGCAAAATGCTTTGAGGTCCAGAGAGGAAAATGCTGTGTGTTATAATGAATTAGGGTGGGTGTGTGCATGAGAGCGAGAGACCAAGAGAGAGATCACTGCCTTCTGTGGAGTAGAATGAGAACTGCTCATCTGTGTGTCATAGCCACTATATTGCTAATAGCTGAAGGAGATTCTTCACAGAAAAAGAGGCTTTCGGTTTTGGAGTGGGGGGAGTCTCCTTTTTGCACTCAGTGTGGAGTGGAGTGTTTGCCCAAGGTGGCCTCAAGTAGGGGTCAGTGTGCAATAGGCAAATTTGGTCTCTAAATTTGCCTCTTTGCAGGGGGATGGGCTCATTAATGGGACAGGTTTCCTATATGATGGAACCTTTGGCTGCCTGGCAGTGTTTCAGAGTGGCACGATTGGGGCCTGGGTCACTGGAGTGAAGTGAGATGGGGTGCCAGGCCAGATCACTTTAAGGGGGCTACCCTGGGAGTCCACCCAGTGAGCACTGCCTGGCTCAGCCCACCTGTCCCTGAATGAAGAGTGCAGCGAGACGATTTGGCCTCACATCCTGGTGCTACAATGGGTACCTCCGGTGCAGACTTCTACGCAGTTGTAAGCAGGCTTTTAACTGTCTGTTCCCAGCTCCAATGCCTTCCTCTTATCAGAGCTTGAATCCTGAGCCTAAACTCCTTACCAGATGTCTCAGTCTGGAGACATCTGGTGCCCTTGTAGACAGTTCCTTGGAGCCGGTGAGCCCCTGGCAGATCCAGTGAGAGAATTGTGACCTGTCTCCTAAGTGCTGTGGTTTGGGAGTGTGTCGGCAGGGAGAATCTGTTCAGAGGCATGGCATGCAGCAAAGCTGCATCCAGCCTGGTGGTTGGAGCAAATGTGCTGTGGATGATAGCCTGGATGGTTGCTGGTGTCGAGGAGATGGAATAGCATTGCCCCAAGATCCCACCTTTTCCTGCATATAACTCACTGAGCAGCTCTGCCTAATCTGCAGTGAGTGTGGGAGTCTGGGTCTAGGACCTGGGTGAACTCATGGTGCTGGGGTTGAAAGGGCAAAGCCAGGCTGGTGGCTTTAGATAGCACAGGATCTTGACATGGAAGATGGATGGAAGGGGAGGAAGTTAGTTGAGGCAGGGGAAGTATGAGCCTTTGCTGCACAGGCTGGGATCCCCAGTATCTACCTGTACTGCAGAAGGCCCTGGGGGTTGGGTTGGAGCTGGTGGGGTCTTGGGGATGCTGAACATGGCTCTTGACTCCCTGCATTCAGTGACAAATCTCCCCCTGGAACTGGAAAGGGGCACCTGGGTTCTGACCCATGGAAAGTTGTTCATGAGGCGGGTTGCTTTCTTCTCATCCAGGCCCAGGGGGTGGGGAGAGGATGGTGGACTGATGCCATGGCTGTCTGGTAGGGGGACAGTGAGTCCCCCTCTATGGGACTGCATCAGAGGATCTTCTCTGAGTACCTTACTTGGCACCTTCCTGGCACAGCGCATCTGAGAGCTGGGTAGTGCTGGCGTATACAGATCCTATTTGCCGGGTACATGGTGGGAGTGAGTGCCTGGGGTCTGGGCTAGCAGGGAATTCCTGGAGCGAGAGGAAATGCCTGGGCATTCAGGGGGGAGCTAGTGGAAAGGCATCAGTGGAGCGGGCACATTGCATCCACAGGGTACCCAGCTGTCAGCACGATAGGACAGGCTAGGGCAGAGCTGAAACATGGGCTAAGCAGGTGAGGGCGGGCGAGATGAGCCTGCTGTAGGCGGCAGTGTCGTCTCTCCTGGGCTGCAGACTGGCGGCTTAGCTCGGGCACAGCCGAGTGCTCTGGATCCACGGGCAGGTGGGTGATTGCAGCCCAGAAAGCCCCGCTCCACACTCCCTCCCTCCCTCTCACTCCTGTCTTTGCCCATCACCAGTGCAAACTCAGTGGAGCTGAGGGGAGGGATTAATATTGCACTGGAGGGGAAATGGGGGTGGACCCTGTGCCTCAGTTTCCCTCAGCTGGAGCAAATGGCACTTACCTTGCCCCTGACTAACCCGCTATTCCCGGGAACCCCCCACCTCCTGCAAGCCCACGGGTTTCCCTTCACAAGGGCATCAGGCTCCAGGCTGGGGAGGGCTGGGACCGTGGCAAGCGGGGTGGTGTGCCTAGTGCTCTCCCCGTGTTGCTCTCGAGAGGAAAGGCGGCCACGTGAGGCTCTTTGTTTAAGAGGCGTTGCTATGGTGATCTCAAGGCGGTGGTGAAGCAGCCACGTTTTGCACAAGGGAGGAGTGGGCTTTGGGGGAAGCTGAGCTCCCCTTTGTCCCCCAGCGACTTCCCTGGGCAGGGAGCACTCAATGCACAAGGGCATCTCTGTCAGCCCTGGCGATTAATCCCCCAGGGCTGGGACAATGGCTTTGCTTAGGAGAGGAAGTGGAGAGGGCAGAAGATCTAGGTCCTTTGCTGTGGGGCTTGTCTGGGGAGGGAGGATCCCCCTCACCTGAGGGGCCAGTCCTGCCCCTGTCCCTATCCCTGGGGTACGGAGAGTGGCAGCCCCACTTGGAGGCCCCCTGAGCTGGTGTATGGCGGACAACGAGCACAGGGCAGTCTGCTCCTTGCCCAGCTCTGCTCTCTACCTTTCTCCCCATGGGGGGTGTGGGGCCCTGCAAAGTTGCCCCCTTCTCCCTGGCGAGGCTGCCCTCTATCCCCGGGTGGATGGATGATTGTTTGCTGTGGAGCATTAGACCAAGGGGCTGGGAGCGAATGGCCTGAGCACTGTCACCAGACACAGACAGTGCTTGAGGCTGGCAAGGATTGGGACATGCTACCCACTGGCCCCCCAGGGGCTGTAATTTGGACCCACCCTGTCCTTCATCTCTGGTTCCTGTGTTGGGAAGTAGGCTCATCCTCTGGTCCCTGCCTTCTCATGGATGCCTGATTTGGGCCTTCCAAACCTCCCTGGAGCTACTAGCTCCATCCGCCAACCCCTCCCTGCAGCTTTCAGCTCAAGGCCAGGAGGGTCCAGTGGTTTTCAGCTGCCCTCAACAGCCCATGCCCTTCCTTGAGAGCAGTGCTGCCTCTCCTGGGGCTGGTGTTTCTGCCAGGGAAAGGGCTTATTTTTGCAAAAATAAGCAACATAAATTCTCTCTGTATAACTTTACCTCCAACACTCTGCCAGATGGCCCCTGTGGCTCACTTGGCAGATCAAAGCCCACTTTGACCGTTAAACCATTAAAAATCCATTACACAGTTTGCACCGTGCACCCATCCCCAGATCTGTATCCCCATGCACTGCCGTCCCTCAGAGGGCCAGCCCCTGAAAAGGTCTGTGCCAGACTCTGCTCCACCAGATGAGATCTGCTGTTTCTTTCCTGTTGTCCTTTTCTGTCTTCCTGCAGTACCAGTGTGTTTCACTTAGTCCCATTTTAATACAGCCTCCCACTGTGGTGTCTGAGTGTCTGTTTATGAGCAGATTCCTGGCTTTCAACAGTGCAGACCTGAAGCAGGATATGAACTGGTCGAAGCGAGCTGTGGGGGTCCCTTGCTGTATGGTCGGGTGCCTGTAGAGAAGGACTGGGATGTATGGCATCCCCTATGTCTGTCCCTCTAACCAAGGCAGCTGGGAGCACTGCTCCTGCTGCCTTCCCTCCTGGTCTGGGAGAGAGGGATCATTGCCAGGGGCCATGCTGGGGGTATGCTGGCTCCTCTGGGAGCTGGGAAATGGGGCACCTGTGCCAAGAGCAGCCTTCACATTCCTTGCAGCGTGTGCCAGGGGTGTTCGTAGCAAATACAGCAACTCTCAATGCAGTAGCAGTGGATTTTTGCCATATTTCAAATGAGGCTGGTTAATTATTGACCATACAAGTGGTTTGTAACAAGCCTGTGGCTTGGAGCCAGGCTAGATACTTACTGGTATTAGCCGCTAGATTTAACCAGTTAGCCCATCTGACATGGATTTGGACTAGGATTAGGAGTAGGGACAGTCCCTTTTCTGTCTTCCCATGTGTTGTGTCCCCCACCACTGTTATAGAGCCCACCACTTTTCCTCTCTCCCCACAACTTCTAGGAGCCAGCTGCCTCCCAGGGGCACATCCAGAGGGGTGTAGCATGGCTGCACACCCTTTTTGGGTTGGAGCATATCACAGAAGTCTCTGGGGACTTGCTTAATCCCCTAAAGAAGATGAAAATCCCCATCTCTCCCCATCTGTCTCTGTTGCTTTCCCCGCTGTTCTGGAGGTGGTTGAAGCACCAGAGCTGCTCTTGCCTGCCCCAGCCAAGCTGCATGTGAACTGGGCTCAGCTGGGGATGGGGAAAGTGGCAATGGGGGTGGGTGGGGGAGATGGCAGGGAATGGGGGAACTATTTTCCTGCTGTGCTATTGCCACTGTTCCCATCCCCAGATGAGGCCTGCTCCAGTGCACTCAGCTGGAGTGGACAGGACCAGCTCTGGGGCTTCCTTTACCCCCAAAACAGCAGGGAAAGCAACAGTGACAAGTGGGAGGCAGGATTTTCACCTGCTTTAGGCACTTAAAGTCTTCAGAGGCTCCTGAAAGTGGTCTGCCTACCATAGTGGGGGAAGAGGAGGTGGGGCGCTCTGGTTGTAGCTACCCCTGCAGTGCAAGTTGCTGCTTTTGCACCCCACTTTGGGAAATCCTGGATCCACCCCTGTCTGGGACCCACCTGACGGAGCTCACAACTAGCTGGCTTTGCCTGCCAGGAGGGTAAAAGCCTTTCTTTCCCAAATGTCACAGAAGAGAAACTGCGCAGGACTTCAGAACAGCGTGGAGAGGGCTCCGAGTGCAGCCAGTGGGACCCAGCAGGAGATTATCAGGGGGGTAGATGAAAGGTCTCTGCCTATGTGCCATCCATGCCGATACAGTCATCACCCTGCCCTAAGCTATCCTCTAGAATGCAAGCAGGGAAGGCTTAAAGTAAAGCAGCATCTCCAGGAAATCCTGTAAAGTATTTTGGTTTTATTGTAGGGATTTGGGCAATAAATTATTTCTGCTAAGCTAATGTTTCTCAGAGTGGGGTATGCAGCAGACTTCTTGAGGCTGTGAGAGAAGAAGGGATGGGGAAAGCAGAAGAGGGGGTAGGGGAAATGTAAATGGGGGGAAAGGAAGAACACAGAAAAAATGAAGAACAATTGTACAATATCTCATAGGCTGTGTGAGCGGGGCTGGTAGGGACATACTGTGTTTATATTTTGCATTTATAATGTGGAATCCTAGAGGGACCCAGGACTTTCAAAACAGAAAAGGGGAACAGGTCTCAGCCATGCCTGAGAGCCCTGTACTAATGCAAGAAAGCCACCTTGTTCTGAATAGGGGCCAAGGAAGATAAGGGCATTTCCCTGCTTGCTGCCCCATGGCCATAGCCAGAGCAGTGATGGTGTTAGTGCTGTATGGTTTGGTGGGATGTTTCTGTGCTGAATGGAAGCAGTGCCAGGTATTACTATTGTGAGGACTTTGGCAATAAAAGTTGCTACTGTTAAGACCATCCCAGCACCGTTTGACGTGGAGGCTGCTTGCCTGGGGCCGCATCCACCCCAGAGAAGTGCTATGACCAATGGACACTAGGCTGGATTAGATTTAGTGGTAGGGACCTAGCAGAAGCCTACTCGGTCCCCTTTTTGGTACCTGATGGGACATAGCAGGCCTTCACCATCTCCATTCTCCTTGGTGCTTGGCAGATATATATCTCAGATCCCTAGCCCACAATGGACACACCACTCAGTGTCTGAGCCCCTGGGGTTTTGGACACACACCACCTTGCTCAGGCAACCTCTCTCATTCACCTCCTAGCAGCCTATATTGATTATCTACTAGTTAATGTAACCTCATCAAAGCCACCAGGAGGGCAAGAGGCAATTAGCTGATAACAGGAGAGGTCCAGGGTCAGGAAGCTTCATGGTCCTGGCTGGCATGAAATCCTGCTGCGTTTGTGGGTGGTGAACCAGCCACCAGCTGCAGGGAGGGGACACTAGGCTGCTACTCAGGCCTTGGAGCATTGTTCCTGTGTGCGTGCCACCCACTGTGGGAAGACTTTTGACTGGTGACAATCAGGGTCATCCCTCTGCTTCATCAGGTCCAAGGCCTCTGACAAGCCCATGGGCTCTTGAAGGGGGCAGGGTGGGTGCGCAGCCTGGCTAAAAGGTTGCATGACCTGTCTCTGGGCTGCTTCAGCCTCTTCTGACCTAACCCTGGCCGTATGGATAGGGCCCCCTTTTTTCCAAATCCGTTGCGTTTGTCTCGGTGCACAGTGCCGCCCCAGCACCTTATGCACAGAATCATTTATCTTCATCCTAGCACAGCGGGTAAATTAACAGCATCGTCCCATATTGCTTGGAGGAACAGTAAGGCATGAAGAGAAGAAGCAACTTGCCTGAGGTCACATAGCAAGTCTGTGCCATAGTCAGGAACAAAACCTAGGAGTTTTAGCACTGTCCCACTTCAGCTTCGCAAACCAAGTGGGGGATCATGGCAGTTCAGCTGAGCTGTTCACGTGGATCAGTAACCCACATGCAGCTTGGTGGCTCTGTGTTTTCCCTGCCCAGTGCTTTGATGTTGTGCACCCCGGACTGGGGCATTCGGCTGGGGAGTTTCCTTCACTGCTATGGGGTGGCCAGGTGGATTGGTTTGTCTCTGGGCCAAAGCTAGGGGTGGGGAGGAGTATCCTTCCTGCCTTTGTCCTGCTTCACACCACCTGTCCTCCCCAGTCAGGGATTCCCTGGGGACGTCTCTTGGAAGGAAGCAGCATTCACTTTCATCCTGTGACCTCCCTGTGCTGTGCTTGTGGCCACAGCCTCCTGCTTGTGTGTGCTTGTGGCTGCTGTGTAGGGGATTACCAGGATGCAACGTGTACTTCCTCTATGGTTATCTGTAATAAAACACTTTATATCCCTCCGGCTTAAATACCAGCTTGGGGATTCTTCCCCGTCTGGATCAGCATAGGCACAGTGCTTCCTTTCTGTACAATGTCTCAGTCAATCTGCTGGCGGTTAAAGCCCAGACCTGGGTTCTGTTCCAAGCTCTGCTGCTGAAGTTGTCCTTGATCTTGGGTGATTTACTGTCCTTGCTCTCTGCCTTCGTCAGAGGAGGATAATGATATAGTCCTCAGATGGGTGGGGAAAGCTGTGTCCCTTTTCCAGCTGGGTTAAATAGGCATCTTCTTGTATGGACACACCACATGTTAATATGGATCTAACGTGCACCGATTTTGTACGCTGGTTAAGTTACACCGGCATCTTGAACAGACGGGCATACAGCTAGCCCAGAGTAGTGGCTGCAGTAGCCCCTATTACTTCCTTTTGTCAGTAGGAGGCAAGGGAGCAAGTAATAATATGTGTGCCTTGAGCCTGGCATAGAGATGGACACACGGCTCCTACTTCCGAGCGACTTACACTGGCGTAGTTTTCATCCCTGACTGTGACCAGTGAATTCTGTACTGGAGTTTAGTAAGTGACACTAGCACAGCGTCACTCCTTCTTTACACTGGTACAAGGGAAAGTTACACTGATGTAAATGGGTTGTGTATCAACATAAATACCGTATTGGATCAGATCACAGGTCTGCCTTGCCCAGTATCTTTGTATCTCAGTGGCCTCCATCTAGCCATTGGGTGGTGGGGGTGGGAGGGGTTGTAGCTCCGAAATGACGTAGGCCCACTGTCAGGGTATAATGAATAGGCTTGTGTCTCAGTGGCAGAGTGGTGGCCAAGGAAAAGGATTTATGCTGGGCCTGTCCAGATTGACATGTTCCCCTGCCCTTTCCCCCCTGCACTGGGAAGCTTGGGGAGTCCTAGCTTGGAGACTGCACTTCTAGCTCTCATGTTGATTCTCCACAGATGGCCTGTCCTGCAGGAGTTTGTCCAACCCCCTGTTGAACCTGGTTAAATAAGCAGCTTCTACATCGTCTCGTGGCAATGAGTTCTGCAAGTGCATTACACACTGTGTGAAAAATAACTTCCATTTGTTTGTTTTAAACCTGTCTCCTGATTTCATTGCATGTCCCCGAGCTCTAGTAGTGTGAGGGACATTAAATCACAAAGCCATATTCGCTTTCTCCACGCTATTCATGATTTTTACAGGCCTCTATCATATCACCCCTTAGTCATCTTTTCATTAGCTGAGAAGTCCTAGCCTCTTCTTATGGAAACTTCTTATCTCGATCATTTGTGCTGCACATCTGTATATCTTTTCTACCACTACTATATCCTTTTTTGAGGTGAGGGGATCAGAACTACTTGGGGTGGAAGAGAAAGGTGAAGGGAAGGCATCTGAGAAAGATAAAAGGGGAAGAGCTTATGAGGTGACCCAGGCCTTGGCAGTCAGGGCTGAATGTGTGCTAGAGGAAGGCTGAATAGCCATCCCCTGTGTACCCGAGTTGCCCCCTTCTTCACCTGACGCCTGTCTGTGAAAGGCTGCATAGTCACTTTGCACCATCCTACCCTGACAGGCACCAGCTTTGGAAAGGTTTGGTTCAGAAGAAACTTAACATCAGACATATGCCCCATGTCTGTGTGCATGCTGCGCCCCAGGCCTGGCTGGGATCACCACCTTGACAGCCTCTCTAGGCTCCTTCTACACACACTTCTACTGATATCCCTCCATCCCCACCTACAGTCAGGGCCATCCCTAGGGTATGGCGAATGGGGGCAGCGGTCCTGGGCCCCGTGCTTTGGGGGGGCTCTTTGGAACCAGGTAGAGTGGCCATGGCCCCTCCTGCACAGCTCACCTGGAGCTGGCAGCTCAGCTCTGCACCATGGAAGAAGCACGGAGACACCCCTCTCTACCCTTTGCGGGGGTACCATGGCCCCATGAAGTGTTAAGGGGACCCTGTACAGGCTGATTTGCCCCAGGACCCCATCCCACTAGGGTCGGCTCTGCCTACAGTCCTTCACTATCCCAGCCGTGGGGCCTTTCTCATCTACATGGCTTGCATGAAAGATTTTGTAACATAGGACCCTCTTTGGCCAGCAGACAGACTTGAACTCAGCCCTGCAGGGGTACAGAAAGCCAGTGCGTGGTATACTGGGGGCTAGGTATTAATCCTGTACCTTCTTTTTCTGCAGATGGGATCCACAGTGTGGCAGCCCAGTGTACCCTGCAGGTGACCATCATCACCGATGAAATGTTGACCAACAGCATCACGCTGCGCCTGGAGAATATGTCCCAGGAGCGCTTCCTGTCTCCCCTCCTGGCGCTCTTCCTGGAGGGGGTGGCAGCTGTGCTCTCGGCCCCCCGCCAGCACGTGGTGCTCTTCAACATCCAGAATGATACAGATGTACGAGCTGCCCGCATCCTCAACGTCAGCCTCTCGGTGCTGCTGCCCAGTGGGGCCCGTGGGGGACGCTTCTTCCCCTCCGAGGACCTCCAGGAGAGGCTGTACCTGAACCGCACGCTGCTGGCAGCCATCTCGGAGCAGCGGGTGCTGCCCTTTGATGACAACATCTGTCTGCGAGAGCCCTGCGAGAACTACATGCGCTGCGTGTCGGTGCTGAAGTTTGACAGCTCAGCGCCCTTCATTGCCTCTGACACTATCCTCTTCCGGCCCATCCACCCTGTTAACGGCCTGCGCTGCCGCTGCCCCACTGGTTTCACTGGTGACTACTGTGAGACTGAGATTGACCTGTGCTACTCCAGCCCCTGCGGAAGCAATGGGCGCTGCCGCAGTCGCGAGGGCGGCTACACCTGCGAGTGCCACGAGGACTTCACTGGTGAGTGTGGAGACTCAACCGTGGCACAGCCCAGCCACAGGGGCATGGATAGGGCCTCAGAGATTCCTCCTAGTGGAAAGGGCTTTTCTTGTCCTAACCCACCTCTATCCATTTCAGCCCTTTACCTAGCTGTCCATCTCCCTACACATCCATTCTTCGTGTTTTCATTTCCTTACCCGTCCCCTAAATCCATCCCTCCACCCAATACACAGCTACACTGTCCATGATCCCACATATGCATCTCTCCATTCCTCTATGCATTGATCCTTCCATCTACTCTTCCATTCCTGTATGTCCTCCTTTACTTACGCACACACTCTGTCTCATTCTTCATTTATCCCTCCCTTCCTATTCATTCATCCTGATGCACATCCATTTCTCATTCACATTAGATCCATCCCACTCATAAATAGTGATTTTCTTCCTAGATCTACTGGTTTGTCCATGAACAACACCTACATCCCTATTACTGTCTTTTTTTGCTGCTTGATTGTCCTCCTTTCAACTTACTTTCCTCTCCCTTTTTCCTTTCCATGGGCTTCCCACCGTTTCTCCACCGCTGTTGTAAGTCTGGGCTCAGCCTGTCAGCCCTCTGTGACTGAGCCTTTCCAAGCTCTGGTTGGTGGAAGCAGCCCAGATGTGTTCCTGGGTGAGCAGTAGAGTGGGGGGTAGAATAGAGATACAAGGGGATGGGGTTACATCCCTGTTCCGAGGATGAAGGATAATTCTAGGCTGCATATAGGGGAAGTATTGATACTAGGGATGAACCTCACCTTCAGCCTTGTGGCAAGCACTCGCCAACCCCAGCACAGCAAGGCAGAGATGACTCGGATCTTACCCACTGCACTGGGAGCCCTGAGTTGGCTGTCTTTGCTGAGTGAGCACAAGTCATGCAGAGCGTGTCCTGGGCCAGGGAGGTGCTTGATTGTGCTTCTTGATTCCTCCTTCTGCACCAGGCTTAGTGTGTGACAAGAGAGAGGCAATCTGGCAAAAACAGCCTCAGTTCCTAGAGTCCAGACAAAACCAGATCCTTCCACCAAAAGGCTGGGGCAGTGGACTGCTCCTCCATCATACCCTGTGATTCCAGTCAAAAGGCAAGGTGCTGCTGCAGTAGGAAGGGGCTGCACCTTGCTGATTTCCTGGCTTTGGGCTTGTAGGAGCCAGAGCCACCCAGGACAAGACTTCCTTGGTGCTACTTTCCCCACTTACATTGAGTCAGTCTTACAGCGGGAAGTGCCTTGAAGCCTGAACCCCCATTATATCATTATATCAGGCTGTTTGCCCCTGGTACCCATGTGCTCTGTCCAGGAGGTTTTGCTATGGAGCTGTAATGGCAATATATTCTCAGCATCCCACCCAAGTCCCTGGCTATTCACTGGGTCTATTAACACTGGGACAAGCCTTGGCACTACCTCCGAACTAAGACTTCAAACATGTTGCACGCAGGGACATCCAGATGCCACCAGGTGGGACCAGTCCCCTGTCATTGACCCCTGCCCAGGTAGGACTGGACCCTGAGACACGGCTCCCCATGCCTTAGTTCTTTCAGCTTGCCTTGGCTCAGCTGAGTGGTGGGGACAAGGCCTGAGCTTTGCAAACCAGCCACTGACTTCAGCTCAGATTCCCTCTACCCCCTGTGGCACTGAGCACTGGTCTTTGACCTGGGAACCACCTTCCTTCTGCCCAGAAGTGGATGTTGTGAAACTAATCATAGAGGAAGGGCCTTCCTCAGTACTTCATAGCGGGTTCTGCTGGCTGGCTGTGAGCGATGGTAACTGGAGGGAGAGGAATCTGGCCATCCCTGAGGTCGCTAGGTTAAACCCAGCCTGGGAGCAGTAATGACCCACTAAGGTCTGTTGTGTAAATTGCCATGGGCTGTGGTTTTGGGTGGGCTCCCAAGTGCCACAAGCCTGGCAGAGCCCATTCCCCAGTCATTGAGCATCCATAGATGAGTGGTCAGGCATTGAAACAGGCTGTCTAGAGAAGTTGTGGCATCTCCATGCTTGGAGCATGGAGCAGGTTAGACAGACACTTGCCTGGGAGCCTGAGCTGATGGCATGGGTGCTTTCCATGTGGACCGAGCAGGCCAGATGGTGCAGAGGAGTGATTGGGAGAGGTTGGGGCGGGGGCAGCACTCCTACCCAAGCTGCTCAGAGGGGGCAGCCCAGGGCAGAGTGGGATTTCCAGACACAAGAGCAGGCAGGATTAGCAGGTAGGCAGGGCTGGGCAGAGGAGTGCAAGGAGTGCTGCTGCCTCGGGGCATGGCTGATCTGCAGGTAAAATGCAACACAGCAGCATCTCTCTGCCAAAGTACCTGCAGAGTGGCACATGGGGTTGGGCAGATCTCCAGGCTCCATCAACCCCTGGCTCCAACCAGCAGGTTCATAGGAAAGAAGGGCTGGGAGAGACCTCTCAAGGTCATCTAGCCCAGCTCCCTGCTCAAGGCAGTCTCATCCCTGCTGAACCCACCTGATGAAGTCCACCTGAAGCCTGGCAGGGGTGGCTGGTAGTTCTGTCTGTTTAATTGTCTCCCTAGGCCTGGCATCTCTGTCCCTTCCACCATCCAGTCCAGCAGCCTGCATGGCAAGGGAGATGCTTTTCACTGGTGGGCCACACTCTGCTGGTTGGGGCCATGGGTGGAGGCATGCTTGAGAGGAGGGCTGGATCCCTCAAGCAGTGACTGTGGGCTGTCCAACTCCCTGCAGCTCTCATGCCAAGCCCCGTCGGTGGTGTTGCTGATGGAGAGCTCAGGCTGTTGTTTCTGTGCGCCCTGGGGATGGATCAGAGATGCCACGTGGGCTCCAGCAGGGAGTGCGCTGCTAGCTTAGGGCCGGTGCGAGGAGTGTTGCTGTCTGGTAGATGTGCCCTACTAACACGTGTGTTAAGTAGTTTTAGGCTGGCAGAATGACAGGGCTGTGATGACACATTAGCATGTGGGCTTGCAGGTAGAAATTAAACTACCCCTCTCTCCAGCCTACCTGCTGCAGCCACTGGTTCTGCTGGGCTGGCCTGGGAGCACCAGCTGAGCAGGAAACTTGGCCCGTTGGCTGTGCTTCATGGCCCCAGCCTCTGGCTTATGCTCTGTGCCTGCTGCTGTGCTCCTGCCCATTGCCTTGCAGCACTGTGTCCCTTCAGTGCTGGTCTGATGCCGTGGCATCAGGACCCCACGTGACGTACCCTGGCGCTGTCCTAAAAAGGGATGCTTTTCCCAATTCACTCCTCCAAACTGCCAGTGGACCTATGGAGCCTTTCCAACCTGGTCTCCTTCTGTCTTTGCTGCCCCTAACCCCTGGGGCTGACTGGTAGGGCATCCCAGCCCCCCTCCAGCTTTCCAGTAAGCCCCCTCCATTCGGCAGGATTTATTGCCCCCATTTGGGGAGGCTGGGGTGGGTCTACCTGCCTGAACTAGGGCTCTCTCCCAGCAATGGCACCTCGGGGTGGGCACAGGGCTTAACTTCTATCCTGAGTTTGGGGTCTTCGGTGCTACACGGCTCTGACTTGTGAGCACCCAGTGGGAAGCGTTAGTAGTGTGTTGCCCTGAGCCCCCTTGAGCAGGGGCACTGAAGGGGGGTCTGGCACCGGCAGGAAGGCAGTGGAGGATGCTGATCCTGCAGCCCCCAATCTTCCTGTAGCAGTTTCTCCCTCCCATGCACAACACCCAGGCTCAGCGTGTGCATGTCAGCCCTGGCGCTTGGTTGATGCAGGTGGAAGGGGGAGGCAGACAGAAGGGGGGAGGGGGAACAGGGGTCTTTGTCTATTCAAGATTAGGGGGGGTGCGGTGGGAGAACATTGGTTTCCCTGGCAACTGAAGCTGGTCACTAGGGCGAGGGAATCAGAAAGAGGCTGGGAATAAATCTTCTTTAGAGAAAATCCTCATGGGGTTGGTGGGAGGCATGTGGGGGGTTGGAGGGGAGGGGGAGTGCGGGGGAAGAGGAAGAGGGAGGTTGATGAGATAATGGGATTTGACAAGAGAATGGATTGTTGGGAGAAGTCTCTGCTGATCCCAGGCTTGGTGGCTTTGAGGGGTCTGGCTTGGCGGATTATGATGCATCTGACAGGGTTTGTGTTTTCCCCAGATCCCTACCCCGTGGATCATTTTGGGCCTCCCTGCCAAGGTGCATCCTTCTGATCTCCCAGAATCCCACGTCCCAAGCGTGATCCAAAAGCCCCATTGGTGACGTAACTGCCTAGTGTACGAGAGCACTTTAAAGTACCCATCTTCCCTGCAGATAAGACCCTGCGCTCCATCGCAGCCTCTCCAGCTGCCTTGCCCCCGAATTACACCTGAAGACTCGGCTTTGTCAACTGTACCAGTCCCACTGGAGTTCACAGCCGTCACCCTTGGCTTCTGTGTCCCTATCCTATTGCTTTCGCCCGACTATAGAGCCCCAGTGACCAGCCCCTACATTGAACCACGCATCAGCATGTTCTGGGCAAATAGTTTCCTTAGGCAGAAATAGCTAGTTTTAAACCCGAGGCCAGATTTTTTCAGGAGGGCTCAAGTACTTACAACTTTCACCTGGCAGAGACCCTACTGCCACACACAACCTGCCACATTTTCAACATAGCGGAGCGTTTAACAACAATTGTTCTGCTCGCGGTGGGTGAGGGCTTCTTCATTGTTCTCCGCTGGGAGGAGGGGACTTGCCATTGTTCTCCGTGCAAGGGGGGATTTGCCATTGTTCTCAAGGGGAAAGAGTGGTTGAGGTCTTCAGTTAGGGATCTGGATTCTCTGTTGTTCTCTGTAAGGTGGGGAATTCTTTGTTTTCAACAGGGGAGGTTAAAAGAGGATGAGTCCTGGGCTACTATTGTAGAACAGACGGTGAGCTTCCCTCCACGAGATGATGAAGCAGAGTTAGAAAGGAAGAAAGAGGAGAGAAAGGCAGAGTAATGGGAAGGTCAAGTTAAGAAAGTAAAATCCTTCCTTTCCATGGAAATGATCAAAGGGACTGACCTTTTCCAGGGTAGCAATCCATTGCCCACCTGGCCCCTGAGCAGAAGCAGTGCCTCTGCCCTTTGGCCATGTCTTGCATTGCTCTCAGCTGAAGCCTCTGCTCCAAGTGTGAGTGTCTGGCCCAGAGCATTTTTCATAATTGCTTTTTTAAAAATCTGTTTTTTTGACAGACAGCGTGATGAGAAAAAAAATTCCCTTGCCAGCCTGGAGATTTTGGAGGCCAGGCTGCCATGTCTTATGATTCGATATGCATATTTATTGCAGGACCTACGCAGTGGCATTTCTCATTAATTTTTATGGCCATCAGCTGAAAGGTTTAATCTGTTCTTGGCAAACAGAAGTGCCTGTTCATATATAAACAGCAATAAATCTATAATACAACAAGGCACTGATTACTCTTTGCCTCTGTGATAGGCACAGCCAATACCCATTGATTATTGGCATTGATTATCTTGACTGCAATAGCATCTTGGAAGCCTCTGTTGAGTTTGGGGGGGCTCAGTTGGGCTGGTCTCAGTGTGTGCAAATAAGGTTTTCATAGATATATAGACATTAGGGCTGGAAGGGGCTTAGCAAAATCATTGAGTCCAGCCCCATGCCTAAAGGGAAGGAAGTCAACTGGGTTCAGATCACCCCAGCAAGATAAGCATCCAAGCATTTCTTGAAGGTATTCAGAGTAGGTGCTTGCACCACTTTTGGTGGCGGGGGTCTATTCCAAACTCTGGAGACTTGGACGGTAAAGAAGTTTTTCTTTGTGTCCAGTCTAAAACGGTCTTCTAGTAGTTTGTGACCGTTAGACCTTGTCTCTTTCCTTGGGCTGCCCTGGTGAATAGACGTCCTCCCAGTTCCTGATGCACACCCCTTATATACTTATAGGCAGCTGCCAAGTCACCCCGAGCCTTCGCTTCTCTAGGCTGAAGAGTCCTGTACGTGTGCATGGCCAGTCTAGATGCATACCTTCATCTAAGTCACAAAATGTAGCTGGCCAGAAACCCAGGACTATTGGGTGTTAGAAGGGAAGTAGGAGACCCTTCCCATCTTTTAGTCCCAGTATTTGAGTGGTTAGGACACTTGCACTGGAAGCCAGACTTGGGTCCTAGGCCCCCACACCCAGAGGAGGTTTTAACATGTAATTCCCTAGCACAGTGGGTCTCAACCCACCGAGGTGCCTTGAGATCCTTTCAGGAGTGCAGTTGTTTGCTGCACAGTGTTAACTAAGTCTCCAGTGCTGGGCTCCCTCCCCTTCTGTTGTGCAGATGGGAGCTGATGAATTTTAGCACAGATCCCCAAAATGGTGTGTCCTGCTATGCACATAAAGCAGCTAAAAAAATGATGGTGAGCACTTGCATGTTCTTAGCTTTTACCTCGTGAGTATATCACTGAAAGCACTTGCTCTTACATCTTCCAGGTGATTTTTGCGTAGTTTGTTTCAACATTTCTTTCCCTTTGTTGTCTATTTTGTACCACCAAATGTTTATTCCTCTGTTGTGCACAGGTAGGCTTGGCTTTGTGTACAGTACACACTGGATTGTTGTTGTAGTGTCTTTTGAGTGCTGGATGATGCATCTAATAGCTTATTACTAAGGTATCTTGGGACCTGGACTGTGTACAGACTAGCTTTTTTTTGTAGGATGTAGCTTTTTTTCTTGACTCCTGACTGCGTGCACAGTTTTATCATCATCGGAGCTCGTGGGTACACTTGTTTGTTATTGTGGGGTCTCTCTGGGAAAGTGGGTAAGATCTCCCATTCTGGTTTCAGAGGCATAAGTTTAAGTCCCACTGGGTCCATCTACACATGCAGTTTCTCTGGTGCAATAAAGTCTGGCACAGTTTGTGCTGGAGTCAGCTGTTCTTGGGCGCAGTGTATACATGTGTGCCTGGGATCGTAGCAATTCAAGCCAGGCTGGAGCAGCCCTAGGCTGGCAAAGGATCTGCGGGGTCAGCCAGTGGTGACACCTGGCAACAGAAGGGCTGGCTGGGGCATGAGGGTGCTGCATTGTGGGGCTAGCTGGCAGGCAGCCCCCTGCACTGTCGGACCCTTGTGCACCTACCAGCCCTGGTCACTGTCTAAACAATTGTGGTGTTGTAAATTATTCCACCATAAGATAGTACTTGTCCTGAACAACACGATCCTTTGGCAGTTGGTTCATTTACTGTGCCTTAATATGGGTGCACGTGCAAATGGTGATACTTTACTGTGGAGCAAATTAGTCAACTCCATAGCGAAGTGCGTGTGTGGATGGATCCACTCTGTACTCATGCCAAAGGCTGCTGCAAGGTGTCCAATCTAGAAACTAATATCTGGGTTGTTCAGGCTGGGGAATCACAAATAGCTGCATGCAATGCTGGCAATCCTGGTCTGCCTTAATTGGTTTGGATGGACACTGCTCCTTTTAGGCACTGCCTTGTTACAGTAGGTACTGTAAATACCATGCAGTATCACGGGCTGCCAAGCAGCAGTAGCTTACTCTAGGGTCCTGGTCATTCCCCTGTCCCAAAGTAAGGCCTTTCCTAAAGCAGGGAGGACTTAGAGTGATTTGCCTTAATGCTCTTAGAATTAAACCCAGATTCTCCTGAAAACCTAGGTGCGGGCTGAACTCTGAATTTTGAGACACGTTAAAGGTGGCATCCTCTGACATTTGGCACAACATTTAGAACCAAATTTGCTGTTGATTTAAATTGGCATAACTCTGCTGCCTTTCATGGCATTGTGCTGATTTTACATTAGGTGAGCATTAGGACTTAAATTTCCCAACAGGCAAACTATTATAAAACTGATAGACCAATAGATAAGTGTCTGTGTTGAAAAAAGTCCCATTGAAACTGATGCTTATAAATAAATGAACCTTTCCCTTGTTGGGGCTGCAACTCGGATACAAGGGTCTTGGCGGCCTGTCAGTGAAGCGGATGATTCACAAAGGGGAAACAGAGCTCATAAATGGTCGGCTCCAGTCTTTGTCCAGTTGAGGGGAAAGTCACAGAGGAAATACACTTCAGCAGGGACAGGGGTTGACAACTATTGCCTGCTTTACTGACCCATGGCAGGGTTAGCAATGCACCCAAGACTGGGTGTAGTACGGTTGTTAGGTTGACAGTGTCTGGTTAACCCACTTGTGGGGGGGGACAAAGCAAAGCCTAGTTGGTAGAGTCAGGGCACCTAAATCCCTGGTGGTTTCCTGGCCTCTGTTCCTCTGCTTATTTTAGCTGCTCCATTTTTTCTGGGCTCTCTCTTATTTCTCCAAGGTGTCTGTTGCAGGGAAGGGTGAGATGTAATAGTGTGAGAACAGGACCAGGGGTCAGAAACCTCTCCATCTAAACCTGGCTTTCACACCGATTTTCCATGTAGTGCTTAGTGGGTAACACTACAGTGATTTTTGCTCATAATGCTTTCTATCCATAGCACTTCACCAAGAAGGTATGTAACCATCTCCTCCTACAGATGGGCAACTGAAGCGGGGAGAGGGGAAGAGAGTCATTTGAAATAACCCATGCAGGTCTAGACCTGGACCTAGGTCTTTTGAGTCCTAGAGCAGGGCTCTGAGTACTAGGCCACATTACCCTTCAGAAGTGTGCCCATTCCACTGTCAAGAAGCTCCCTTTGCCTTGGTGTGTGGCGACTTCCTGGTTGTCCTGCTTCATGCACTCATTCCAGCAGGTCTGGTAGGCTTTGCTTTGCTGACCTCTTGCTTGCTCTTTTTCCATGTGTGCTGGCTGCCTTGATGTCCCTTCCCCCAGCTGTGTCAACTTTTTCTTTATTTTTTTCTTTTCTTTACAAGTCAAGTGCCAAGGGTCTGGAACAGACTGCCCCCCATGAGGTGGTACAGTCACCCACTTTGGCGATCTTCAAAAAATACCTTGATGCCCACCTTGCTAGGGTCATCTGGCCCCAGCAATCTTTTCTGCCCAAGTGCAGGGGAGCTGGACCCGATGATCTTGTAAGGTCCCTTCCAGCCCCTAACATCTATGAATCTGTGAATCTATGACAATTCTTCCTCTGTATTGTTCCCTTCAATGGAGTTGACTTGCACCCCTTGCAGTCTGTCTTCAGTCATCTTGGTCCCAAGCCCTGCTTGTGCAAAGCCTCCTTGGACATTGCCATACCTAACATCTGACTGCTTCACAGCGGTGGTCTCCTCCACTTTGCAAGGCAGCTGTCAGGTCCTCTGGCTTTACCCAGATCTCCTTCCCCGTGGGATAAAAGACCATGCTGATTTTGCTAGCATAGACCATACTTCACTTCTAGTGCAACACAGACCTGTGCCTTGCATTTTGGTTTTCAGATACACCCATAAAAAGTGCTATTAAATTTAAACACCAAGGTTCCCTTTGCATTGGAATAAATAATTGCAAGGTGCACTGCACAGAGGTTGGATGAGGTCTTGGATGACAAGAAAATGACAAATGTAGTGTCTTTTTTTAAAAAAGGGAAGAAAGAGAATCCAGGGAATTACAGACCAATCAGTCTGACCTTGGTACCTGGAAAGATTATGGATCAGGTCATTAAGGACTCTGTTACTAAACAGTTAGAAAATAACAGGATGATGAAGAATGTCCAGCTTGGATTTGTCAAGACCAAGTCATGCTTGTTCAAGCTTCTACGACAAGGTGATGGGCTTTGTACGTGGAGGGAGAGCAGTGGATGTGATTATGCCTTCAGCAAGGCTTTTGCCCTTGTCTTCTATGACATCCTTGGCAGCAAGCTATGGAAATACAATCTAGATGAAACTACTGCAAGATTGATACATAACTGACTGAATCATTAATGAAAAGCAGTTGTTGGTGGCTCAATGTCTAATGCGGAAGAGGTACTTAATGGGGTTCCCCACGGGTCTGTTCTGGGTCTAGTACTGCTTAATATCTTCACTAATGATTTGCCAAGTTTAAAGGTGTTTATTATGTTTGGGACATTATGTGTGATACTGTGTGAAAGTTGTTCCTAGAGCTTTTAAGAGGAACTTAAACAAACACATGTGTAGGCTGGTTTAGACAGGGAGTTTAGACTCCTGTCTTGAGCAGGGCGTTAGACTAGATGATCCCCTGAGGTCCTGCTCAGCTTACTTTTCTGTGATTGAGTGCAGAGTTGCAGAGCTGCAAATGAAAGTAAGCTGGATGAAGTTGCAGACACTAGAGGAGAAGATTAGGATTCAGAATGACTTTGGTAAACTAGAAAATGGTCTAGTGTTAATTGAATTAATTTCAATAAGGACACATGCAAATTCCTATGGAACAATCAAAGGCACAAATACAAACCGGGAAGTGACTGCCAAATCTGCAGCACTGCAGAAAAGGACCTGGGACTTACAGTGGACTGTAAGTTGAATATGAGTCAACAGTGTGCCCTAGTTGCAAAAAAAGGCAATAGCATATTGGGCCGTATTAACAGGAGTTTCACATGCAAGTTGCAGGAAATGATCCTTCCATCTTTTTCAGTACTGATGAAGTCTCACCTGGAGTACTGTGTCCCATTTTGGGTACTGTACTTCAAGTCAGTCAGCGTGTGTATAATCGCCGAGCCATGTGATAGCATCCTCAGTGGCCACGTGCAGTTGCAGGAGTCCACCGCACTACAGGAAAGACGTAGACAAACTGGAAAGAGTCCAGCGGAAAGCAAAAAAAAAAAAAAAAGAGAGAGTAAAGGTCCAGAAACATGGCTTACAAGACAGAGTTGAAAGAACTGTGGTTGGTTAATATTGGGAGGGGTTGATCCAAGGATGCTGTGCAGCTCCAACCCCCCCTTGTCAAAAGGATTTTTTAGAGTGTGTTTGCAAGGCACCTGGTGCTCAAAGGGCCAGATTGGGAGGGGACTGAGCTGGCAGGCTCCAGTGCCACCCAGTAGCATGGGACACATGGACTGGGGCTCGGCTGTGTGACTGGTGCTGCCCTTGATGCTTCCCCTCTCTCGTTTTCCCCATTCAGGAGAGCACTGCGAGGTGAATGCCCGCCTGGGCCGTTGTACACCGGGGGTTTGCAAGAACGGTGGCACCTGTGTTAACCTGCTAGTGGGCGGCTTCAAATGCGACTGCCTATCGGGGGACTACGAGAAGCCCTACTGCGAGATGACCACGCGCAGCTTTCCACCCCAGTCCTTCATCACCTTCAAAGGGCTTCGCCAGCGCTTCCATTTCACCATTGCTCTCACGTGAGTGCTGTCTGGGACCCCGCCAGCTGTGGAGTAGGGTGGGACAGACCCCGCTGCCTGGTGCCCTGGTCTCTTCCTTAGGGAGCTCTCTCTGCCTGGGATCTGAGCTGTGATGCAGTGGAGGATCCCTTATGCAGGGGATCTCTGGGTTGGGAAGTCCCTGAGAAAGGGGCTCTTCAGAGCTGGGTGGTCCTAGAGAGATGGGGTGTCCAGAGCTAGGTTCTCTGCTGGGGGTGTTGTTCGAGTCAGGGACTTGCTGGGCTTGTGTCTCCATAAGAATGGAGTTGTTCTCACTTCACGCTCTCTCTGGCTTCTCTTCCCCAGCCACCTGCCAGTCACCATCCCTGTCCTCCAGATCTTCTGTCCCTTTCCTAGCAATCTCACTTTTTTTCCAGTAAGCCCCAGTGCCAGCATGGGCCTTTGGTGAAATCTCCTAGCAAGGCTGAGCAAGGAGGGGTCCGAGTCTCCCCTCACCCCCAGACTGAGCAGTACAGACAGCGAGGGACAACGTGGCCTAAAGGTTTAGTGCAGCAGCCGAGGAGGCAGGATTCCCAAGCTCTGGGATGGGAGTGAAGCTAGTGGTTAGAAAACAGGCTGCTAGGGAGTTGGGACTTCTGGTGTTTGCGTCGTGGTTAGAGCAGGGAGGGCCGAGACTAAGGACTCCTGGGCTCCATCGCCAGCATATTGTCTAATATAACAAACCTGCAATAGTTGACGGCCTCCTTCAGTCACCTCCAATTCTGGAAGCTGCCCTTCATGTTTGTGTCCTGCCTGTCTCTGTGGGATTTCGCAGGAGGTACCGAACAGGACAGCTGCTGGTGTGACCGTATTAGGGGACAGGGATCTGAGGTCTCCCAGATGCCCCGCTGGTATAGCCTACATGGCTGGGGGAAAGCACAGTGTGTTTGTGTCCTGGAGGAGAACACCAGTTTTGCTCCACTCCCAGCTGCTGCAGCCCGTGTCCTGGGAAAGGGTGAGGGTTGGGGGTCTTGCAGATGGACTGTAAACAGCATCTTTGTTGCAGGGCCTGATGCCACCCTCCTCCCCCCTGATTTCCTCTGGTCTGCTATAGAAAGGGACCATTGTTTGCTGCCAGGACACATGGGGGGGCTGTCCCTACGAGTTTTCCATGACCCTGAATCACCCCCTTTACACACTGGAGAGAATGGGACAGAGGCTCCCAGCAGGTTGATTACATAGAGACAGAGCAGCAGGGTGTCCATGGTAGCTGGCAAAGCATGGCAGGGGCCTGGCAGCCAGCCGGCTATGGCAGGGGCATGGTTGTGGGCCCAAGAGCCATGGTAGGGGGCTAATGGCCACCGGGTCCGGTGTGGCCGCTCGGTGCTGCCTTCCTGCAGTCCAGCTGGTTGTGCTCAACACAAGCCCTCACCTCGGGGAGCAGCTGGAAATCCTCTGATGATGGGCCAGGGGCATCTGCTGTGCTCTCTGCCCCCAGCCCTCTCCAGCAGCTCAGCTTCTGGGGCGCAGTCATGCTCCTGCTCCCCTCAGCAGCCTAAAGGAGAGCAGGATGAGTCCCATGGCAGAGGGGCTGGGGGCTCCAGGAGGGGTGGGCGATTATCTGGCTGTCAGTCATCCAGGCAGCTCTGATGAGATCATAACCCCCATCAATGGGCCCTTCTCCCTCTCCAGCATCCTGCCAACTCCATCCTCTATTGTCAGCCCAGAATAAAGGGCTGGAGCAGGCCACAGCCTCCCTGCCTGGGCTGCTTTTGTTCCCAGTGGAGGGACGGCTGTGTTAAAGCCTGGGCAGGAGCCCCTGCTCCACTCTCTGTGGCGAGGTTGGGGCCATCACCCGCGGGGGGGGCTGATGAGTGCTGACAGCAGGTAATGAATCGGCCCAAAGGGGAGGCCTGTTGGGGCAGGGTCATTGAAGAAGGGGGGTGGGGAGCTGGACCTGTTTAGTCAGCCGTTAGCGTGAGCACAGCGAGGTCACAGCTCACTGGGCAGTTGGGAGGCAGCAGCTGATGGCCTCAGGTCTCCCTGCCGGCTGGTAAAGCAGGCCCAGAGACTCAGCAAGGTACCGGGGTGCGGGCAGAGGAGGGGTTGCAGCCCAGGCTTGGGGCAGCTGCTGCTACAAGGTGAGCATGCCAAGGGGCAGAATGCCCGAGCCAGGAGAGAGTGGCGGGCATGCTGCCCTTGCCCTTGGCCCAGGGATCAGGACCCAAAAAACAGGGTCAATGCCAGGAAGTCATGTTGGAGGGAACATGTGGATGAAGAGGAAGGAGCAGGCTGTGGTTTGTGGGTGTGAGAGAGCTGGGGGGTGTGATCTTGTGACCCTGGAGTACCCAGCACTTGTAGTGATGGGTACATTGGAGCGGGTGGCAATAAACCACTCAGATGGCAGTCAGGACATCTGGAGCCTAATCCTAGCTCTGCTTCTGGGCTGCTGAGTGGCTTTGAGTCCCCCACACCCCATCTTTCCCTGTGTCTCAATTTGCTGCTTTGGGCTGTGAAGTCTTGGGGTGGGGGGCAGATGCTACAGGCTGAATCCATTTTTTGCATTTAAAGGGCAGTTTAATTGCCATTTTTGCCACTTACCTACAGTTTGTGAACCTATCTGCACAGCTGCTGAGTGTGCAGGAGGCTGTGCTGAGGCTGGCATGTGGCTCCCAGCACAAGCCACGGGGAGGGAGAAGCCAGATTCTCCCATGCTTAACGCCCCAATAGCTGTCTGATGAGGGCACTTGTCCAGGAAGCAAGCCCAGGCTCCAGGTACCCTGACCCAGAGAGCGTTTGAACCTTCAGCTCTCTGACTTCCTAGTACAGTACTGTAACTACCACACCACAGCACCATCCAGCTGCCTCTTGAATCTGAGTCGCTCCACTTTGCATTGACTTAAATGAATAGTAGGCCATGGGGACCTGACCCATAGAGAGCAATTGCCAGCGTTGTACCCAAAGCCTGTCACTTCCCAAGTAGCGTTTATCTCACTAAACTATGTGCTTATTCTGTTCCTCCTGGCCCCACATATCTCCCTATTTTAGCTGTCTACTTCAAAAGGCATTGAACAATGCTCAAGTCATGGCATGGTGGTAACGCATGTGTTGTGAAGTGGGAGAGAGAGATTTGAATCCTCCGTGGGTGAGGGTCCTAGAACCAACACTTCTCCTGTTTCTTGAGCAAGTTCCCAAATCATTCAGTCCCAGCATAAGAGCTGCCTTCTCCTTTAGTATCTAACACCTGCTGGTTGGGTAACGTGTGTGTGTGTGTGTGTGAAAAAATGGCAGTTCTGCAGCTGGCGACCTGCCATTTGGGCAGGTAAAGTGAAATTGGATTCCTCTTTACATGTCTAGACAACACCTGGCGAAAGGGTCCCCAGTCCTACCCTCCAGAGTCTACCATAATATAAAGAATAGCTCCCTCCCCACCCCCAACATTAATCCCAGCGGATGCCCTCACCCCTTCCTCTGCCAGGTTGCTGAGTTCCTTTGCAGGCTGTGTACAGCCAAGACTATTTGGCCAGGACTGAAATGCAGCCATCCCATGCATGCGGCACAGCACAGACATGTGTAGAGCAGGGAGGAAAGACAATCCTTGCTGAAATGATCAGAAAGAAGTGACCTGTTTGGAATTTGGTCCCAAACAGCCCCCCTTCCCACTGCCTTCAGCATGGTGCCTCATGGCTCTGTTTTGTGGTGTTAGTTAGCCATGACGTGGGAGGAGGGCAGGCGAGTATTAGTACCCTGCCATACTTTTAATTCACTAGTGAGATACGATGAGAGAGGAGGTGCTGGTCAGAAGCTTCATTCCTAGTCCCGTTCCTTCCTTGATCTCTGCTCATGTCCTTCAGCTCCAACCCGTGGCTTCCTACTATCCCCATTTGGGAGTCCCTCCATGCATAGACCTGTTGATGCTCCTCAATCCCAGTCTCGCAGGCCATGCCAGGTGGGGAAGCTCACATGATGATGGGAGAGGCAGACAGTGGGGGTACTCATGCTCCTCTGTCCCTCACAGGTTCGCTACGAAGGAGCAGAATGGGCTGCTCCTCTACAACGGGCGTTTCAATGAGAAGCACGATTTTGTGGCCCTGGAGATTGTCCACGAGCAGATCCAGCTCACCTTCTCAGCAGGTATGGAGTGCTCTGGCCCTGTTTCCCCAGCACCTAGCACCCCTCTACCTCTCTGGGCCTCAGTGCCCCTTGACGCCAGTTCCTGTCTCCCTTTGCCCCACTGCCAGTCCCCACCTTCCCCTTCTGCCCCTGGCTGTGGAGTCTCTGCTGGTTCTCAGCTCCCTGCCTTTTCTTCCCAGTTCCCAGCTTCCTTTACCCCCTGGCTGCGGTCACCTTCAGAGCCCAGAGCTCCCTACACCCCTTTCACACTCCATACTCTGGGCTCTTTTCCCCCTGCTCACTTGGCAGGGAGCTCTGAGACTCTGTCTTCTGCCGCAGAGCAGCAGCTCAGCCCTGAAACCCATGGTTTGCTTTGGGTACCTCAGCTGAAAGGGTGCTGGTTCTCATGATTGATGTAGTCCCTTTCTAAAGGCCCCGCCGTGGTAACCATCATCCCCTCCATCCTTCCGGCAGGGGAATCGACCACTGCGGTGTCCCCATTCATCCCAGGAGGTGTGAGCGACGGGCAGTGGCACACAGTCCAGCTGCAGTACTACAACAAGGTGAGCAGGGGCAGGGGAGGGCACACCGGCAGCTGCCAGTCAGCCCTTGTCCAGTGAGCACCTGGCTGTCAAGCTAGGCGGACAGGAGGAAGTGGGGCAGTAACCGTGGGCCGAGGTTCAGTGTGACCCATCACATCTCTGGCTGAACACAGCACTGGGTTCCCTGCCAGACCTAGGGCAATGCCCATGGTCCTATGGTTGTATTACTTCACATCCCCTTCATTCTCAGTTTGCTGCAGAGTTTTATACTGATGTGGCCAGGGGATGGTGGGAGTTGTGGGCTGCGGCAAAGGGGCAGCTGGGGCTTGAGCACCAGAGAGGTGTAAGGGGACAATGTTTCCTCACAGCCTTGTGGCCTGAAGTGGGGTTACCCCAGTGCTCCTTTAGGGTGATGGTGCCAAGGAAGAGCTGGGCAGACACAGCCCCAGGAAGGCCCTGCAACCACCATAGGCCACACCAAACTAGATCATTGGGCCTGTCTTGTCCAGTACCTGCTTTCTGTGGCACCAGTTCAGGACTTAAGTCCTTGTGGTTTAGTGTCTTGTTTCCTGCCATACCAGGTTGGACAAGGGTCCTGGCTCTGACTGTGACTGATGGGCACAGACAAAAGAGGAATTACATTGTAAAACACTGGGGCAAGGGCTGGGGGGGATAGGACAGACCAGATAGAGAGAGCAAGGGAGGGAGAAGATGGGGACAGATGGAGGGATGGGGTGAGTGTATAGAGACAGGCAGATTTTTAAAAATCTTGGTTATAAATACATCAAAAACAAAGTGCCAAAGTGCAGAGCCCTCACCCCTATGCTTGCAGGCCATGGGCTGGCCCCTACCTTGTCTTCTTCCACTCAATCCCAGCTGTTGGGTGCTGGTAGGTAAAAATTGCCTTTGGAGCAGTACCAGTGGCTCCTCCCTGGGACAATCTCCCATTCGGGGACAGCGCCAAAGTCACTGAGGACAGAGAAGTGCTGACTGTGCCCAATGCATTTGGACACAACACCTACCCATGGCAGGGGCCTCTGTTTCATCTGCACCACTGCATTAGTCACGGCCCTCTGGTCTTCTCTCCACAGCCCATCATCGGGAAATCGGGGGTGCCCCAGGGGCCCTCGGAGCAGAAGGTTGCTGTGGTGACTGTGGACGACTGTGACACTTCTGTGGCTCTGAAGTTTGGCGCAGTCCTCGGCAACTATTCATGCTCGGCCCAGGGAACTCAGTCAGGCACCAAGAAGTAAGACTGAATTGGGGCTTCAGAGGGGTGGTGGACCAGGCGCTGCAGGGTGCCTGGAAGCAAGTTTTCAAAGTAAGACTGGCATCTCTGGGTGCCCCTTGCTCCTGACCCACAGCTCCCTGCTAGCTCAGCTGTATGGGGTGGGGGAGGAGGGTATCTTGTCAGTGGCTCAAGATGGCACT
>JAGPOW010001998.1:2710684-2721063 GCA_030014935.1 Caiman crocodilus | reverse complement strand
GTGAAATCATGTGAGCTCCTGCATTTGCCTGTGGCAAGACCTCCGTGCAGGACCCCAGTCTCCAGCATAGGTGTGAACTCCTCCCCTACTTCTGCCTCCTGACGCCTCTGGTCTGGCCTCCCCCCAGTTTGCCTGTACAGTCATCGCCATCCTGCTGCACTTCTTCTACATGTGTGCCTTTGCCTGGGTGCTGCTGGAGGCCCTGCACATCTATCGCATGCTGACTGAGGTGCGCGACATCAACTATGGCCCCATGCGCTTCTACTACATGATTGGCTGGGGTGTGCCGGCCTTCATCACGGGTGAGCCCTGCCCCTGCCCCCAGGCAGGATAGGAGAGAGCTGGCTGGGGAGGGTAACGCTGCAGGGAAGGGTCTGGGGGATTGCACCTGAATCTGCAGTGGAGCTCAGCTGCAATAAAAGGCAATGTGGTGTTGATGGGTGTAAGACACAGGAGGTGATTGTACTGTTCTAGTCGGCACCGGTTAGGCCTCAGCTAGGGCACTGTGCACAGTTGTGGGCTCCCTATTTTAATTCCTGTTCTTGACTCCATTCCTGGGTGGGATGGGATGAGCTCAGCCCCAGGCGACAGATGCTGGGAGCACAGAGGCAGCCTGGGGAAGAATAACCAGGAGCTCAGACAGATGCTGATTCCTTGCAGTGCCTTGTATTGACATCCTGCCTCCTCCACCCAGTTCTGCCAGTGACACTCAATTCTGACCAACAGCCCTCCTGTTACCCAAGACATCCTCCACAGCTGCTGGCATGGCCTGCAGCTCCCAGACCTGCCCCCCACTTTCCACCTGCCAGCTCTGCTGGTGCCTCTCAACCTGGCCTCCCAAATCCCTGCCATTCCAGCCTGGGGGTGCTGGTCAAATCCAACTGTGTCCAGCTGTCGGGCTCCAGCTAGGAACCCACTGTTTTATTCCCTCTAATGGTAGGAGCTGATATCTGGAGCAGGATGATGGTGCTTGGATGGCTTTTCCTTTGCTGACAGTGATGCATGGTACTTCTCTCCCCAGGGCTGGCAGTGGGGCTGGATCCTGAGGGTTATGGGAACCCTGACTTCTGCTGGCTGTCCATCTATGACACGCTGATTTGGAGCTTTGCAGGGCCCATTGCCTTTGCTGTCTCGGTATGTATGAGCATCTGTACACATGCAGCAAGGCTGCTTCAACACACCGTAATTACAGTGTGTCGGAGCAGACTTGATTAATTACCACGCTCCAGTAGACTCCGGTGTCACATGTGTCGGCGTCCCCATACTGAAAAATGGCAGTGGGGATGCTTTAACTAAAGCTGGTTCAATGACCTTTAGTTGAAGTGTCCCTGCCTCCATTGTTCAGCATAGGGATGCTGACACACATGAGGCTCCAGGCACTTTAATTAGAGCAGCTTTTGGAGCCACTCTAATTAAAGCACCCACCCACCCACCCGCACACACACACACACACTCCTGGAGTACATGTATAAATGCCCTATGAGGCCATCTGGGGTCTTGGAGGCTTCCTGCGCATCTGGGGGGGTCCTGGAGAAGAGCCCCAAAGGGCAGCAGGAAGTGGGGAGATAAGGGAGTTGGCCTCTGCTCCCAGCTCAGCTCGGGGCAGGAAGTAGGAGCAGCACACAGGCAGTTAGGACTCCTGGGTTCCCCTTTCAGCCCTGCTACTGATCTGCTGTGCACTTTGGGGCAGGTCACATTGCCTCCGTGAGTTGGCTCCCTGAGAGCTGCTGCTTGCAGAAAACTGATTGAGGGGCAGAAGACACCGGCCGTGCAGACCCGCTGCCTTCTCTCCCGCTGCAGCCCCAGATGCTTCCTGTCACATGTCAGGGGGTGAACTGAGCTCTGCAATGCCCGGCAAAGAAACCCCTTGATGCATCACAGAGCAGCCCAGCTGGTCCAGTGTGTCAGACCTGGTGTGGCTGATGCACTTGGCCCATGACACTACAGCTCCTCCACCCTCAGGAGGCAAGGGCAGTTGCCCACAGCCAGTAATGGATGCCCAAGGCTGGAGGTCTTCTAGGGCATGGTGGGCACAGAGGGGCCAGATTTCTAAAGCTGAAGGCGAGGAGTCTCATGGGTACTTCCTGACCCCACTGTCTTGTGCTGACCCACCTCTCTTCCCCACCCTACAGATGAGCATCTTTCTTCTTATCCTGGCAACTAAGGCCACCTGTGCAGCACAGAAACAGGGATTTGAGAAGAAGGGCACAGTGTGAGTCTGTCCTTTCCATCCCAGTTAACCTCCTGCTAGCACCCCTGATTTGCACACTGCTGCCTACAGCCTACCGGCCACAGCAAGAGCACACCCCAGTTAAGGCCTGGTCTGGTGTGGGCAGGGTCTGGAGCACTGTTTTCCTGAGGGGTGTGTCTCAGAGAGATGCAGTCCTGTATCATTTTGGGGGAGGCTCCAGGCATGATGAGCCAACACCGCTCTGTTCAGGGAGCTGGAGGGGTAGAGATGTGGTGGCAGGGGTGCGTCGGGGGGGTCTGCCCAGGAGGAAAGTATGGTGGTTGGCCAGGTGTGTCCAAGGACTCTCTGTCTGAGGGAGGGGACACGGTGTGTTTTGGGGGAAGACAGGGAGGTTGGCGTTTCACTGGGGAAGGGTTGTGGTGGGGTGAGGCATGAAAGCTGTGGATGTGTCTGGCGGATGGGGAGTCTGCTTATGGGGAAGTGTGTCTGTCTGGGGAGGTGTGGTTGGAGTGGAGGGTCACCCTGCTTGTCACGTGTCTGATTTTGGGTCTGACCCCTACCCTCTCCCCCCATGCAGCTCAGGCCTGCAAACGGCTTTTATCATGCTGCTACTGATCAGCTCCACCTGGCTGCTGGCCCTGCTCTCCGTGAACAGTGACTCCATCCTCTTCCACTACCTTTTTGCTGGTTTCAACTGCCTCCAGGTATGGCAGACTGGGGCAAAGGAGTGTGGACTGGGAGGGTTTCCTCCTGTGGAGGGTGGGTGAAGAAAACTTTTACCCGCAGATGTAGAACCCTGCGAGTCTCCTTCAGATTTGAGATTTCCTGGGGCTGGATTACCAAAGCCAGCAATAGGAGAGAGTCCCATTCTGGGGATGGTCTGAGAGATGGAGGAACTTGTGATACTTGAAGGGGGCTGGGGGAATACGGGATGGATGAGAGAGAGCCTCATGTGCACACCCACTTGCCTTGTTGGAGGCCACCCCATTCCTCCTGCAGCCTGTTGGTCCATCTAGTGCAGGGTGCTGGGGTGGGACTTATACATGGCTGTCCTGCCCCAGGCTCCATCAGGTCCTTCTCACATCTAACCTCCCTCTTACTGCCTTCCCCAGGGGCCCTTAATCTTCCTCTTCTGCATCGTCTTCAGCAAAGAGGTGAGGAAGGCTCTGAAGTTCAGTTGCAGCAGGAAGCACAGCACGGACCCCATGCTCACCACCAAATCCACCTTAACAGCAGTGAGTGCCTGCGGGCTCCCCATCTCCCTCTTCCTTCTACAGCAGGAACCGTAGAGGCAGGATATCCATCAGTTTGGCCCCTAGAATGGCCTGCTGCCCCAGGCTGGGGTCATTTCAGACAGCACTGGACTAGCAGCTAGCTTGTGAGTCAGTACTGAGGGGCCTTAGTAAAACTGTGTGCGTTGGGAATGCATCCTAGAGCTGGGGTACTAGGGGGCTGCACCTTGGGGTGAAAGGGTAGAGCTGAGGGTGCCTGGGGCTGGGACAGCAGGGAAGCTGCAGCTCAGGATTGAGAGATTGGCAGAACTGGAGGTAGACTTGATCCAAATGAGGGGCAGATGTAGGCCAAGAGTGAGGAGCATTGGCAGAGCTGTGAGGGGGTCGCAGAGGTCAAGAGCTGTGTCAAGAGTGAGATTCATCAGAGGAGCCAGTGACTCGCCATCAGCCACCCCTCTTGCCCTGGGTTCTTCTTCTTCCCTGCCAGGCCTACAACTGCAACAACACATACGTGGACGGCCGGCTGTATCACCCACCCTTTGGAGACTCCACGGGCTCTCTGCACAGCACTGTCCGCTCGGGCAAGAGCCAGCACAGCTACATCCCCTTTGTGCTCAGGTATGGCTTATCACTCTGGATCTGTGGGTGATGGGGAGTGGGGTATTTATATCCATCTTTATGCAGTATCCCCAGCTGGTTAGTAGTGCTCTGCCTCAGCCAATCGCTCTGTGGTTTGCAATCCAGAGAGCAGGCTTCCCTTTTTTAGAGCAACCTCCATTCCACACCCCAGTGCGCTCTAAAGTGTCCTAAGATGCTTTGCACCACCTGAGATGGAGCTCTCGAAGACGTGTCATGTGCCCTGGCTGAGCTGCCGGGGGAGCAGGTGGCCCAAGCAGGGCTTGGGACGGGAGCTGGCCAGGGTGCTGCTGCGGTTAGGAAGTGCCCGGTCTGTGTTTTGCAGAGAGGAGTCTGGTTTGAACAACAGCCAGGTGCACACAGGGCTGACGGACCCCAGTGCCCTCTTCCTGGAAGCCAAGGATCAGCCCAATGGTAAGGAGCTACATTGCTGCTGGGGGCTCTGGCATAGCTCCTGTGTTTGGGCAAATGGGACTCTTGCACAGTGGGAGTCCTGACACCGCCAGTGGTCTCCCTCTCAGGTCCTGAGGCAGCAGCCTGAGTCTCTGCTGTGCAGTGTCTTAGTGATTCTGCTGCCTGTTGGTCCTTGGCTCTGTCTCAGGGCTTTCTCATTGCCTGGGCCATGCATATTGACCTACCAGCTCCACTTAGCAGCTTCTGCTGTCTCAGAGGCAACTTAGTTAAGAATTAGTCCCATTCCTTCCCCCCCCTGCCAAATAAAGGGACCAGCCCACTCTCTTGGAGCCCCTCAGCCGTACTTCCTGAGAGTCACTGGTATTACAAAAACAGTATTATCAAGGTCCCCTTATCGTGGATACTGCACATGCACATACCGAGAGACAGTCCCTGTCCCATCAAGGTCATCATTTCTGGAGCTGGGAGGGGAAACAGGCATGGAAAAGGCTTGATCCTTATGTGCTCATAACCAAGATCAGGCAGTCGGTCTGTGAAAGAGCAGTGTTAGAATCCAGGTCTCCAGACCATTGTCTCTCTCACCTTTTTATTAGAAGTCACTGGGCTCCAGCAGATGCTTTTAGCCATTGGATCCTAATGGCTGGGCTGTGGCTGCGGCTGTTTGGAGTGAATTTGCAGTGGGGCATACATCTATATCACCTTTCCTAGTGTCCCCACAGTTGGGTCAGATGGGCTAGGAACAACTCATACAGGACTGGGGTCAGATATAGGGGAAACTGGTCCCTCTGTGTATGTGAATCCTGGTAGGTCAGTCTGGCTGGCATTGGGGTTTAGGGTCTCGGTGTGATCCCAGGTTCTGTGTGTGCCTTCCCAATCTCAGAGCATGACACGGATTCAGACAGTGACCTGTCCCTGGAAGATGACCAGAGTGGCTCCTATGCCTCCACCCATTCCTCAGACAGTGAAGAGGATGAGGAATTCACTGGGGAACCCTGCTGGGAAAACCTGCTCTGCCCCAACAACGAGAAGCAGCCAGCACACAGCACCCCCAAAGGTAGCGCTGGCACTGGGGGGCTGGGTGGGGAGGGCAGAGTCCAGCTGAGGGGAGGGCAGCCTTGGGGCAGTGTCAATGCACAGGCAGCCTGTTGCCTTCCTGCCACTTCCCCCTAGTCGTTAGGAACATATTTCTTTTCTTTGCTAGCTCCTCTCTGCCCCCTCCCTAAATGCAGGTGCCCCTGGCTGTCCTGAAACACCAGATGTTGCTCACGGAGACTGACTGAGACCATGCAAGAGAAGAGTTAGGCCGTGAAAGGCCATTGTTTTGCATTGGGCCCGGTCTCCTTGTTGCTCAGCCTGGTGTAACTGGGAGTCACTGTACCAGGCCAGGCGCCCCTAGCTCAGCCTGGCATAAACCAGGAGCAACCCGTTGAATTCAGTGGGTGAGCTGTATGTTGGGGATGATGGCTGCTGTAGGGGTGTTTCCCTCCTTCTGCTGATTGTGCTCCTTTCTCCAGGAGATGTGTTGGCTCATAGCAAGCCCTACTGGCCAGGGGAGTTTCTGACGACAGCCAGCGAGAGTGATGGGCACGGGGGTTTGGAGAAGCTGCGAGTGGAGACGGCCGAGGTGTCACTAGGGCATCTGGATGACCTCCCCAGGGTGAACGGGGAGGCATTGTACAAGGAGAATGTGTTGATGTCGCTGCCCAACCCTGCTGCCCAGCCCCAGAAAGGTAAATGGGGGGCCTGGCTGATCCAGAGGTTGTGGCTGGGAGTCTTAGTGCGGAGGCACACTTGGGCATGTTCCTCTGTGTGCTGCAAGGCAGAGGGGTGCTCTTGGGGCAGAGGCCCCCAGGGGTTTCTCGGGCAGTTATTGCAGCTTGAGATTCCTCAGAGGAATTAATCCCTCAGCCCAGGGCTGTCCAGCTCTGAAACAGCTGGGGTCGAATACCCAGCAGGCCACATCGGGGTGAGCCACAGGCCCCCCGGGCTACATGCTTTTGGACAGTTCTGCCTCAAACCATCCCAGGCACAGCCAGTGCAGCATGGCAATGACAGCCAGTGGTAGAGGGCTCCTTCCATTTCCCAGGTTGATGGCCGGGCTGGGTTGGGATGAGGAGGGTGGAAGTAAACCTGGCAAAAGCTGCAGAGAGTTGCCTTCACCCTGCCCTGCTGGGGATGGCAGAAGGTTGTGCTGGGCAAGGGAAGGCAAGGCAGCACAAGCTTTCACCTCCCCATGCCCACGTACTTGGCCTTCAGCTGTTTCTGCAGACGGGAAGCTGGGCTAAATTAACTCATGCTTAGACCCAGTGGGTTGGCTCTTAGGGGGAGGCTGCCCAGGATTGGGGACTGAGGTGTTCCCTCCCATCTTCTGTCTTCCTCGGCCCCCCATCTCTCTCAACCCTCCAGGCATCCTGAAGAAGAAGTGCCTGCCAACCATCAATGAGAAGAACAGTATCCACCGCATCCACAACGAGCTCTCAGCCCACAAGTCGGGGACCATGTTGTCCCACGGCTCCTCAGGCAGCGATGGGAGCCGGGCGGGGGGGTGTCCTCGGCCCCGCCAGACCCTGCAGGACCAGCTCAATGGGGTGACACCCATTGCCATGAGCATCAAGGCCGGCACCGTGGATGAGGACTCCTCAGGCTCTGAGTGAGTACAGCACCGTGGTGGGTGTAGCCACAAACTTGCCCCCAGCTAAGCCCTTCTAGGAGCAGCCCTGGCGCTTAGGGCATTGCACTGCAGGGAGCCCTTGTGGTTCTATAGTGAGGGTAGTTCAGGACCAGGCCCTTGATCCCAGCCCCTATGGCAGCTTGCAGCTGAGGTTGCAGCTCCCTTCCTGCACCTATCCCAACAGGGACTTGCCCTTGGGTAATCTGCCACCAACCACCCGGGGGCATCTAGTGCCTGTGATGCAGCTGAGGGGACAGGGAGAGTATCCAGCTCTGCAGCCTGTTCCCTCTCTGCCCCCCTCCACCCTTCCCATCCTGCTGTGCCTCTGGGTCAGCTCCTGAGCCATGGAAGTCACTGGGGCTGTGACTCTCCATGTACATCAGCTGTGGCTCCAGCGTTGTGTTCCCAGAGGGGTGCGAGTATGACCATCTCTCCCTTTCCTGCTGGGCCTCAACCTCACTCTCCCATTCTGGGAGCAAGGCAGAGCTGCTATGCTGATCCTCACCAGCAGCAGAGCTGCACTGTGGGCTTGATACCTCTATGCCACCAGTCCCCAAAATCTAGGCAAGGAGCCCTCAGTGGTCACTAAACAGCATTGTGCTGCACTCATCTTCCAGCCCATCCCTTAGCAGCAAGACACCCCATGGCCTAAATCTCTTTGTCCCAGCAAACCCAGCCCCTTGCTGCCTCTGCAGTTTAGGGCTCTGAGCTGGTCTGTCTCCCGCGCTGTGCCCCTTCACCTTGCAAAGCCCAATATCCAACCTAAAGTGGGTGCTTTCTTTGGCCTTCTTCTCCTTGAGCATGAGGGGTTTATTCAGTGTTTCTGGGCCTCCAAAGAGCTGGGGGGAGGAGGGAGGAAAGGGGCTGGTGAGATGCTGATGGGGAGGTCACAGTCCCCAAAGGGTGCTCTCTTCCTTCTCTAACTCCTCTGCTGCCTCTTGCACTAACCCTCCTCTTCTTTCCTTTCTGTCTCCTGCTTTCCCTGCTCAGATTTCTGTTTTTTAATTTCCTCCATTAACATGTGAGCCCCACGGCTCCCCGCCCCCATCTGTCTGTCTGTCTGTCTGTCCTGGCAGGGGGGCTGGGGGGGTGCTTGGCCCAAGCTGCGAGGCCCAGATCCGCTCATGACCATACGTCCGTCTTGTTTGTTTTTGTTCCATCCCCCCCGTGCCCCTTCTCGCTGTGTTTGATCACTGCACAGGAGTGACGAGACCTCCATTTGATGGAGCCACCCTGCTCTGCTTAGGCTGCGAGCCAGGACAGCGCCCCCTCCTGCCAGATGCCCTTTCAAACTGCAGCGAAGAACGTAGCGACCCAAGGGTGCCTCTGTCCAACCTTGTTTTCAGTGCCAAATGAGCCCCATCCTGTGTCCTTGTGCCGGGTGGGGCTGGCGGGGATGGGGGAGGGCAGGGGCGGGAAGACAGATGTACTTGAACAGATGCACTTTGGATCATGGCTCACACGTCACCGGTTTGCCTCTGAGCGAGGGGGCAGCCTCATCCACTCTCCCCGTCTTCAGGGATTACTGCTCTCCGGCCTGCCACAGCTGGAGCTGCCACATGGACAGACAGGTTGTTTCTTACCTAGTATAGCCAATACAAGGAGGCCTGGGTGCCACATGAGAAGTGTTGCTGCGGGGACACCCATGTCTCTGCTGATGGAGACTTCGTGACGGGATGTAGCTGCCCTAAAGGGCGATAGGAACCATGGCTGGTGTCCAGGCCTTGCTCCAGCAAGCCCTGCCATACTCATTGCCCCTAGTGCCTGGCCTTCCACCTCCCCTGCTGATGGCTACTCTCCCCATCCTTTTCTTTCCTCTTCACCCATGGGGTCTGTCCTGCACCTTGAAAAGGAACTATATCAATGCACTCAGGCCACACGCACTCTCCCCCATCTCTGTGTGCCAGAGGCCCATCCTGACTCAGGGTCCTTAAACTAAAGGTCCATGTTTCTGGATGGGCCTCTTACGTGTGCACACAGCATGGCACTTTGGGCAAGCATAGGCTTGGAAAAGACACCAGAGAGTATATCACGTGGGAGGGCCAGCTGCCCTGTCCCACTTCCTCCTCAGGCGCTCATGGATAGTCCCATGCCCCACAGAGAAACCCATGGAGTCAGGCTAAGACTGCACCACCCAACTCCTGATGACGTGGTAGCTTCTCCCACTGGCTGAATGTGGTGCCTTCCACCCCTGCCCTAGAAGAAAGGTTCATGTTCCTTGGTTTCCAGCTTGGAAAGAGGTTGCTTGTGATGGCTACATCTATAAGCAGTTGAGGAGGCGTCTGCCTTGGCTGTGCCGATTTCCCAGCGTGCTGACTCAGCCTTCCTCTTGGCTACAGAGATGCCAACCTTGCTTTATGCTGCAGTTTTCTATCCCAGCCAGACGAGACTCTAGCACGGAGGACTTGTTCCAGTAACTTGGATTTTGACAAGGGGCTCTTCATCTTGGGATCCTGGCCACAAGCTACGGTAGGACCTGGCTGTCCAAGTTCCCCCCCAGCATTGGCTGGCCTCAACAGGACTGATGGATGGATGCTCAGCATCTCAGAAAGGACCTGTAAGTGGACTGGAAATGGGTTGTGCTTTAAGTCTTGGCCATCCCATGCCAAGAGTCTGATCCAACCTCCACTAAAGAAGAGAGGAGCCTTTTGTTCGGACAGTGGATCCAGGCCATATGGTGAACTCGGCCCATACAAAAGGGCAAAACAGATCTTGGACCGCCATCCTGTGGTGCCTCAGGTGAGCTGAGAGTGTGGGAAGCGTGACCCTGCAGCTGGCAGCCATAAAGATTGCCCATGGCAGGGGTATGTGACACATGAGTGCTCTAACCATTATAGACAGCATGTGAGACCACAGTTGAATCACAGCTCTTTCCAGAGCCAGAACAAAGCCACAGCATGGTTTCAGTGCACAGCTTTTGGCATGAGCAGTCTGTTCTCCATCACGTGCTGTCATCCGGTGCACAACCCCCCAGCAAGGAGCTGGGGCCCCCGCAAGCTTGGATCTGGGTTAGCAAAACCACAGCAGTAAAATCACGGCAGAGTCAGGAAGATGGGGAGAGACTGCTTTCCTTACTGAAGGGAGCCCCACCTCGGTCAGCCCTGCCGGAGGCAGGGGAAAAAGTGGCTAAGATGGATGTGGCCTTCTGGGGCCAGGATCAGGCTTCCCTGCTTTGGGGCTTGGGACTTGAACAGCATGTGTCAATCTGTGCTGCCCCGCTGAAAGCCAACCTGTG
>JAGPOW010001998.1:2644678-2706730 GCA_030014935.1 Caiman crocodilus | reverse complement strand
TTGGATCCAACAAGTTGCAGACCACGTCCTGCAAATCTTGAACAAAGCATGAACAAACACAGGCAGTAGGATATTAGCTGCATGCCAGCTGGCATAAGCAAGGTTTGTTCCATGGGGGGCAGGGGGCCCGGGATGACTGGTACCTGCCAAAGACCTGGTATGTCCACATGGAGCAAGAAAAAGGCCAGCTGTCCACCAGCTGCAGGCCTGGCCTTTGCTGTCCATGTGCTGAGCCTGGTTTCCCCCACTTACTAATTGAGGAACTTCTTGAAAAACCATGCTGGTGAGAAGAGGCCGCAGCGACAGAGTGGCTAAGGTGGGTGTCTTGTTACAAGGCGTGAGTCCAAGTCCTGCTCTGGACTCCTACCAGTGGGATGGAAGGGGGGTCACAAGATGGCCCAGCATAAATGGGCATAAATGGCACCTGGTTATTTGAGCAGAGTCAGAGGCAGCCACGTCACTCCCGTGTGTGCCATTAACACACTTGAGCTGGCATGCCAATACATCTTAACCAGGTTCTCTCCTGGCTCAGGTAGCCCTCAACTGACTGATGGGCATTTTCTGAAGTGCTCAGCGCTAGCCTTGTTCTGCTTCCAGTTGGGTCAGTGGATGCATTTGAGCTTCCTGATGAGAGCAGATTAGAGTAGGCCCAAATGCCATGCATTAAAGACCCCTCCTTCCTGTTGTTTGCAAAGCCCCCGGGGCTGAACTATATTCCCCCTAGAATCCAGCAGCAGCTGCTCAGGTGAGGCCAAATTCTGGGAAGGCAGCCTGCAGGGAGACCTGCTAATGGATCTCTCCACCAGGGCTTGAGGAGGAAGACTCTGGCAACAATTCCCCCAAAGGGTTAAAAACAGTGGGTTAGTCTGTTGTTTTATTACTGCTGACTTGACTTTTTTAATTAAAAAGAAAATCAATAAAAGATTCTGGCTCTTCCCTGGCGCCAATGGTTGAATTGTACTGCTAGGCCAACCACGTAGATACAGTAGGGTTCTCTCCCCCGGTAAATAATAAAGCATCTAGTTCTTTTGGGGCGGCCCCTGTCCCGTGCTGTCCATGAGCTGTCTGTCACATGTTAAAGAGAAGGGGCTGGCCACTGGCAAGGGAACTCAAATGCTGACAGTGAAGCATTAGCATAGGGTTGTAGAGCAAAGGGGCAGAACAGGAAGGGTGTCCAAGAGTCTGGGTTTGGGCCTCACTCTGGACTCAAGCCAAAAGATGTCCCCAGTTAACCTACTTGTAAATGGGCCAGTGGAGTCAAAAGGCACTGGATGCAATGATGGCCATTTCACTCCTCTGTGCACCATCAGCTTTACAGACTGGTGTGACTTTGCCCACCCAAGCCAGCAGACCAAGGTGGTTTTCAGCCCAACCTTTGTAGGACGGGGAGTTCAGATTCCTCCTGGCTTCTGTTCCAGCTCTGCTTGCTGCGTAACCTGGGAGGAAGTCTGAAATCGTGTGGCCCTTTCTGTACCAGAGAAGGACAGTGTGCCTCCGTCGCCCATTTCCGAAGCAGACCACTTGCTTCCTACTTTGTAGGCTGATGGAGCATTTAGAAGGAGCTTGGATACTGGCCCTACAAACCAAAGGGCTGAGATCCAGGGCCAACAGATGCAATGCAGAGTACTTACAGCCACCAGCATAAGGGTTTCCCTTCATGTTGGGAGCTGGGGGCAACAGGCATTGCTTAAGGGGCTTTAAAACACCTGCTGAGACTAGAGAACTGTCCCTGCATTGCCAAGAGGGGCAGGAACTTGTGCGAGACAAATGCAGCTCCTGGTACACCCTTGTGAGCGAGCAGGCAGTGTGAAGAGAACGTCACTTGGCACCTGGGGTGTTTAGCAACACAACTCATTCTGGGGTGGGACCAACTCCTTACACCTCGGTACAACTCTGGAGGCCCAATTCACACCTGGGTACAACTCTAGAGGCATGCATCAGGTCTGACATTGGTGGGTTACAATGTGTCATGAAAAGGAGCTCTGGGCAAACCCAGAAGGTCCCAGAGCTGCCTGGTTTTGGATGGATCCCTGCTGTATGGCAAGTCCAGTCTCCCTGTTGTGATCAAACCGGCAATGGGGTCAGAATGGTGAATTTTGTAACAGTGAGGTCTACACACTTAGTAAAGGACAGAGGTAGTAGCCAACTCCGCCGACCAGAACTACATTTCAGTTTGCACCAACAGAGCCTGGAGGCTGCATGCCCCGTCCCAGCACCCAGAGCTGAGCAGCCCGCTTGAGTCTAGCATCTCAGTCCCCATTTCCCTGTAGGCTTGCACAAGGAGACCAATAAATGCAGACTTCACTTACAAGTTTCGTGTATTAAAAAAAGGACAAGGAGAGTCTAGTACAGAGATGAATAGTCATAAAAGGCTCAGTGCTTTCAGTGTTCAAGAAACGAGTACAAAAATAATTAATCTTTTAAAGAGTTTGCTACAGTGTAAGGTCCTTTATAGCTTGGTTATATCAAGCCCCAGAGGGGCTGAATGTACAAGTATTTCATAGCGTTAGACCAGGGGTACTTAACCCCTGGCCCGTGGGCCAGATCTGGCCTGTGGCACTGTTATCCAGCTCACAGGGCTCCCCAGGGATTTGAAGATCTGGTGGTGAGGAAATAGTGGCACCACTCCCCAGCTGCCAAATTTCCAAACCCATAAGGAGCTCCAGGCTGTGTACTCACTTAGGCACCTGATCCCAGTGGGCTGGGCTGGGCAGGGGTGGTGCTGGGCCCTGCTTCCAGTGTGCAGGGGCAGGAAGGGGTTACTCTGGACTTTGCAGCACCAGGTCCTGGTTTGAGCCCAGCTGCAAAGCAGCACGACAAAGGATTCAGTAAAATATGGGATTATAACATCTCCTCGCATCCGCTGATCACCTATAATGTGAACAAACTAAAGCTGCCTTAAAGAAACACTGCCAAGGTAGTGGCTGTGCAATTAGCACCACTTTTGATTATCAGAAAGAAGAAAGCATATTTTGCACATGTGGGCTCTTGACTTTCTGTGTCTCCTTCAGCAGGAAACCAGACCAGTTTGTTTGAAATCAGCTTCAGTTCACAAGCCCCAAGTTCTGCCAAGTTTCAACACTCCCAGTCCTAGAGGAAGTAGAATTAAACTTGCAGGAAAGGACATGATTCCCCAATGAGCATAAACTGGCATCTAACTGCTGCTGTTGACAGGGAAACACCAGCAGAAGATCTTGCCTGATAGCTTTTACTATCGTATTGTGGGGAGGGGCGGTGTATGTGTTTTAACCTGAAAACCCATTTTGAATTCCCATTTCAGAAAATTCATTATGAAGCCCACCAATGCAATGCCGCAGCTGGCAAAGCAAACAAAACTCTGGCTTGCATCTACCGATGCATCTCAAGCAAGATCCAGGAAGTCATCCTCCTGCTTTACTTGGCCTTGGCGAGGCCACAGCTGGAGTACTGCATCCAATTCTGGGCTCCGCACTTTAGAAAGGATGTGGAGAAGCTTGAAAGAGTCCAGAGGAGAGTCACGTGCATGATCAGAGGACAACAGAGCAGGCCTTATGAGAAGGCCGAGAGCCATGGGACTCTTCAGCCTGGAAAAGCGTAGGTTCAGGGGTGACTTGGTAGCAACCTATAAATATATAAGAGGTGTGCATCACATCCCTGGGAGAACATCTGTTCACTAGGGCACCCCAAGGGAAGACAAGGTCCAATGGTCACAAACTCCTGGAAGACTGTTTTAGGCTGGACATAAGGAAAAACTTCTTTACTGTCCAAGTCCCCAGGGCCTGGAATAGACTCCCCCCAGGGGTGGTGCAAGTCATCTTTCTGGACTCTTTCAAGAAACACTTGGATGCTTTTTTTGCCGGGATCGTTTGACCTCAGCTGACTTCCTGCCCTTTGGGCAGGGGGCTGGACTGGTGATCTTGAGGTCCCTGCCAGCCCCAATGTCTATGAAATCGATGAATTGTGTTAGCTTTGGTAAAATACATAACTATTTCGAAGTAAGATTTTGCCATGCTAACATGGGACCCAATTCTCACTTATGTGATAGAAGTGTAAAGGGGCTGTGTAGAGTGATGTAGTGGGCGCGTCTACACGAGATGCTTAATGCACAGAAGACTAATTGTACTGTGCATTACCATGATGGGCAAAGCCCATGCTAACGTGCAGTAGATTTAGTCTAATGCACAGCAGCATCACAAAAAAACTGTTTATCTGTGCTAATATGCAGTGGCACCACTTACGGTGCATTGTTAGTACCTGTCATTACAGTGCATTAATGAATGTGCAGACGTACCCAGTATTCTACAAATTAATGGGAACATGCACAATCAGGTGATTGTGCACACCCTCTGGGACAGCCCCAGGTCTGAAGACCTATGCAACATATTCAATTGAAGGCACCATACAAACCAGCCACAAAGATGTTCTATATGTGGAACATCTTTGTGACTGGTTTGTCATTTTATCGCACCATATATTGGCTGAACTTACAGCATACTGCAATTTATGACATCATAATACTGCAATTTATGACACATGATTTAATGTGTCATTTGTTCCATAAATGTGCTGTCTACCAGGGCCCAAAGTCTAATGAGGGAGCCTGGTACACAGAGGGCGGGTAATGAGGCTCTGCAGGATCAGAAGACCTCAGATTTTGATTTCATGCTGAAAGGTTAAAATGATTTGTGGGAAATGACCCCATTTCCCAACTGACAGTCCTGCTAACAGATGAGTGTTTAGCAATGTAGCTGCAAGATGAGTTCTGGCAAGGAGGGGAAATTCCAGCCATCTGCTCTAATCAGACAAGAAATAAACTCAGTGTTTGTTTTCCTTTTGGAAGTCCTCCTTCCTCCTCAATATAATAATCAAAGTAAAAGTAATCAATAGAAACCTGAGCAAATTCATTTCAGGTTCCTGGTTCTTAAAGCTGATAGGTGCAGGTTGCTAGCCCAGCAGCTGGCAGCACAGAGATGGTAAGTGCTCCTGTTGGAGGCACTGAGCAGAAGGGCATAGGATCAGAACGCTCCTACCCCAGGAAAAAGGACTTGAGTCTCAGAGGTTTGTGGTCCAAGTTCCGTTCTCCCAGCCCAGTGATGTTACCTTAAACAGAAAGAAAAGTGAGGTATATTTACACCAAGTTGACTTTTACATTGAACAGCATCATGCTGCAGTCCAGCATGGAAGGAAGGAATGGGTGGCTTTGAGTAAAGACTCCATGCCAAAGCCATGCCATGGAGAGGAGAATGGTAAAACTTTACCTTGGTCGGCTGGCTACAGTCACCTTCTTGGGTGGCTCTAGCTTGCTGCCACGGAGAGCACCTTGAGGGGTTGTCCGCTGGGTTACAGAGACTGGGGAAGGAAAGGGGAGATCAGCATGACCCACAGCCTCATCAAGCCAAGCACCTAGCACACAAGCAATGCAAGGATACGGTGATATGGCTGCCCATAATACCAGCCCCCTGCACTTGATGACCTGGCCTGTGCCCCAGGGACCCCTGGACACCTCTGTATTCTACTTGGCACATTGACCTGCCAAATCCTCTTTTCGCAGAGCCTGACCCCACAGGAAATTCCCCATCAGAAGCACTGAGCCTAGGGTAGAGCACGGGGAATGATCTTCCATACAGCTGGTTTCTGACAGAAGTTTGGGTTTTCCACTAAATGAAATCCTTGGTGCAAAGCACCTGCTTCAAAGAGTGTTCGCTTTTCCCCTAAATGCCTGAAAGCTGAAACATTTCAATTTCAACATGCCCCCCTTATGCCTCCCGCCCCATTCTCCTCTGTCGGTGGGTTCCCCTGTGGGCATTCACCTCTCACGAGACACCATGGCCTTTGCTGTATCACCCCTCCTTGCCAAGAAGGAAGAGCAAGATGCAGCATGGGAGATGTAGGCCAATGGTAAGGCCCCTCCCAGCTCTCTCAGGTCTATTAATCAATATTATTATCCCCAGAGTTCAAGTGAGGAACTGAGGCATGAGTGGGAGGAGAAGAGGGGCTATGACTGGCCCAAGGGCACATACTGAACCAGTGTCAGACCCATCTTCACTGCCTGTGAACCTCACTGCTCTAGTGCCCCCAATTCAAGTGTGTCTAATAGAGACTGATTCACAGAAGGCACTGGTGTCAGAGATGCAGTGCCAGGGCCTAGTGCCAAGGGGAAGCAAGAGCAGTAAGGGACTTTGTAGTTACTAGCAGATAGAGGAACTGCTTGAAGACAGAGGCACCTCCCAGGAGCACAGGCCAGAGCCTTGAAGATGCTGGGGTGAGAGCTGCCAGCTTAGATTGTGTTAAAGATACAGACAGGTGCTTCCATTGTGAACATGGCACAAGGGATGGAGCAAAGGGGAAGAGCCTATGGCAGGATCCCAGGACAAAGCTGTAGCCCCTGGATAGTAGCTACCTCCCCTCATTGTTCAAACCCTGGAAAGTCATCCAGGATTTGACGAGAGAGAGGTCCCAGGACAGAAAGGTAGTGTAGGAAGCTCCCCTAGCCCCTGCTACTGAAAGAATAAGCAGCTCCCATTGCATTAGAGGGCTGCAACATAACAGGCAACTAAAGTAGAAACAGCTTCAGGAAAGTAAGCAGCCAGAAGAAGCTAAAGATAGGAGCTACAAGGCAGTAAGGGACTAAAGAGCTAGCTGCATGGCCATAAGCCTGAAGGGCAGAGCTTCAAGCAGGTAAGAAGGCAATGACTACAGCTTAGTTGCTCAGACTGCCACACAAGAGCAACTACTCATTGAGTAAAAGGGAAAAGCCCTGTGGAGGGTCAGTGGAGAATATGCCCAGAAGTGGTGGAGCTCAAGGGAGCATAAACCTTGGCTCCTAAGCCAGAGTAGCCAGTTCAGCCCTGATCCTTGCTGTGAGAAGAGCTAGAAACACAAGCTGCTAGAGCAGCACAGAGGCAAGCTCGGGTACTTGGGAAAGCTGGAGGGAGGATTAGTGAATGGACGGTAGGAGTTTGCAAGGTCTCGGGGAAAGAAAGGGGGAAGTGATTTGTGTCTCTTTTTACAAACTTGGACACTTTGGAAGTTTGGATATGGCTACAGGGGTGGTAGAAACCACACACAGGGTGCTTGGGGACACTGTACCATAAGGGGCCTGGAGAGCCCTGTAAGACCCAGTGGGCTCTGTGGGCTAAAGCAGTGTGATTTAGGCTGGGAGCAAGAGCACAGCCCTGTGAGGGTCAGGGACCCTCTGGGCTGAAGGTGGTATAGGGCCAGAGTGCCCAGCATTTAGAGCAAGACCTGCACGGCATAGGTGTGGCTATGCAGGAGCTTGTAGGGTCCCAGTAAGGGCCTGCAGAGCCACAACTGGTGTCAGAGAGGCAGTGCCAGGGCCTAATGCCAAGGGGAAGTGGAACAGGGGGCTATCAAAGGCCTGGAACCTGAAGCAGCGAGCCACTTCTGCCTGGTACTAAGGGGCAGAGGAAGAGTTCTGCTTGGGACAAGGAACAGAGCCTGATGAGGAGCAGGTGAAGCACCCAGAGCTCCCTGGTCTCTAAGGGCAGTATCCCTAATTGTATCACTTTGGCATCAAGGTGTGGCAGATGAGACCTCAGGGTGATACCCTAGGGGGCAGGAGTGGGGTAGAACAGGATAGGTGAGGTCACTGGGGGTGCTACAGCCACCTACACACCTGCGCCCTATTACAGGTGGCTCATGCAGCCCAACACTGGAGCCTTCAGCTCACCAGCCTGAGCTGTCACCCCTCCAAGAAATCCACGTGCTTTGGCTCCCCAAACCACTTCTCACCTCGCTGTCCGGATGCACTGGGCCTCAGGAGCCCCTTTGCCCCAGCAGCCCCCTGGCCCAGGAGCTGTGGCTGGCTGGATTTCCTTGGCACTGCAGCCTGGCTCAGGGAAATAACTCGGCTGGCTGGTTTGGGAACAGCGGTGGGCACTGGGAGGCGGCTGGCAGGGATGGGGATGGCTGTGCTCCTAGCCCGCGCCTGGCAGGTGGATGTCGCGGTGGGTCTGGAGCTGGTTGGGAGCTGGGTGGAGTTGCTCCCACAGGGCTTAGCTGGACCTGATTGCAGAAAGAGAAGGGGGTGAGCTTTCAGGGCTGGATGTGACATTTGGATTCATTCAGCCTCCTTGCCAGCTTGTCTCCCTTTTGGGGGAGCACCTGCCCTCACTGCCTGTCTCCCTGCCCTCCACTTAGTCACTTGTACCAACTCACATTTAAAGCATCTGAATCCTCCCCTTGGCAATTACAGTCCCTGACCCTCCACCCCTTACCCCTGGCATTCATCTCTCCTGGCCAAAGAGAGCCCTGCCACATCGCTCGTTGCCCAAGGGGCTGGAGTGGGAGAGGCTTTTTGTACTGATTCCCTTGAGATGAGCCTTATTCCCTTAAGATCACATTATTCTGCTTCCAGTTCAGTGGCTGCCTCCTGTTGCTCAAAAGACGGTAGCCGCTGTTAAGGAGCTCTTTCCCATCTGCTGGGGCACTGCTCTACACGCAAGCCGTAGCACTCTGACACTTGGGAGCTCAATGATTCCCCGGGGGTCAAGTGCCTGGAGCTGCTGCTAACTGCAGATCTCTGCCTCCAGCTCCATCCAGAACTGGGTAATTAAGGCAGACGGAAGGACTTGATCCTAGGGCTGGAAACACACAGCTGGTCCACAAAAATTGGAGGACACGCTTCTGGTTTTGGATCAATTGCTGTTTCTGCGTTGGCTGTACTGGTTGGGAGCTGAATACAGCACAGCCCACAGCCCTGGCCATTACGCCCTATACTCCCATTTCCATGTTGGGAGGGTGGATTTTTTCCAAGCAATAAAAGCCCATTCTTTCTCCTCACCAAATTAAGGCTCTTCTGCAAGCTGGACACTAGATGGAGCTTGATCCCTGCTGGATGGGAAAGGCTTGCATGCATAGAGATGCCACAGCAGTGATGGGGAATTACGAACGAGCCACCCATCTCGGTGCAGCGCTTGGTGGAAGCTCACCCAGGCAGTCCGTATGCTGGAGCTGCTGAACCTAAGCCAGTCTGTGGGAGTGCAAGGGAGGCTTCGCTCCACCCAGCCGCCAACACCATCAGTATGCTAAGGTGCTGGGGGGCAATCTTTGGCAGGTATGCCACAAATTAAGCCCTTTGTCCTCTGAGTGCTTCTGATCCCCTTCCTCTGCTCAATTTGTTGTTCTGCTCTCTGCCCCCTGCCTGATCTGCCACCATGTTCCTTGCTCCCTCCCTCATCTGCCACATATCACATGCAAAAGCTGCCCAGGTCACTTGTGCTACTCAATGCTAGGGCATGCAGAACATGTCTCTGCAGCTCATTGGGGTGCAGAGGGCAGAATCTGCCCTGCTCAAGAGGCAGACCATTTCTCCCCACCCCGTGGAGCCTGGCCTTGGAAGCCTGGTTACCTGTATTAACAATTTGCAGGGACTCTGCATTCGCTCGGGGTGAGGAAAGCTCCTTCTTGAGCCGGGGCTGGGTGGGCGACGACCTGGGTCCTCTTGCTTCTTTCACTCTTATTGAAGGCGATGTGCGTCTGTTGGGGTTTTCTTGGAGGCTCAGCTAATGCAGCAAGAATTGGTAAAGTGAGGTCAGCCTATAACTGGACCAAGTGAAATGGGAGTTTGCTCCTCAGGCTTTGCTCATTTTAAATGATTCAAGCAGATATGCTGCCAGTGGCTTCAAAAGCCTGCTCTGTGGCAGGCTCTGTTGGGCTCCATGTCCTGACTTTTAAGCCCTGGGGCAGTTGGAGTTGAGCATTTGGGTGTATTTGAGCTTCCAGATTTCACCAAGAGGAGGGAATTCACATAAAGAGAATGGATTCCTCTCTCTGAGGGAGGGGAGCTGAGAACAAAGCCACCCTGCAAAGTGGCTAAGTCATGGTTTGAAAATCCATTCAATGACCCACCCCTGGCAGACAGATTGTGCTGGGCCAAAAGCCAACGGTTCAGGCAGAATTTAGGCCTTTTTTTTCCTTAAGTCAGAGTTTCTTGCTCATACAGCTGTCAGGATGAAGCACCTGGAGGCCGCCCCATCTGCCCCAGGCTGTGCTGCTGCTCAGAGCTCTTTCCCAAGCAGCTGCACTTTGAAATGAGAAGCTGCTGGTTGGTTTTGCAGGTGCAAGCGGAAAGTGTGTGCAGCAGAAAGCTGATGGGCTCCAGGTCCATTCCACACTACAGGAGCTCTGAGCAACAGCAGGGAGGCACTGGCCCTACTTGCTGGGGAGCTAAGGAAAGCGGGGGGAGCAGCAGCTTGGTGGGAAGGTGGGGAGAGAAGTTCTGCTTTCCAGAAGGGAAAAGGGAAGGGGCTGGTTTCTAAATTAAGCCACTTGCACTAAGACGAGGGAGAGCAATTAGCAGGCCTGGAGATTGGTGCCCCAGCAACATCCCCTCCCAGTGGTTAATCTACCTTCTTATTGCCGGCCAGTCTCTGTGGGGGCTGTGCCTTGCTGGGGGTCGACTCCTTCCGGGGCCTTTCACCCCAAGCCAGGCGGCTGCCCGCTCTGTGTCGGAGCCGGGCATGAGCTGGTGCCACGGCGGTGCGGGGAGAAGGGCTCTTCCCTTTGGAGAGGAGCGTCCCCAGCTCCACGGTTGGCAGCAGCGCCCTGACAGGACTGTTCTTCACCACGAAGGTCTCGCGCCGGGGGCTTCTGGGACTCTCCCGCTCCTTGGACAAGAACCTGATGGGGGCTCGGGGCTCCCCGCCACGGCTCAGCTCTGTCTCCTCCCGGGGTGAGGCACACGCATTCTCCTTCGGCAGGTGGCACCCCTCCAGCTGCGTGGCCAGCCAGTTGGCCTCCTTCACAATCTCCTCCAACTTCTCAGGGCTCAGTGGGCTCCAGTTCAGCTGCTGCTCTCTTCTGGGGCCAATGCCCTCCTCCTTCACAACATTCGGGTCGATTCTTTGCGCCACGAATCTTTCAACCTGCTGGACAGGTCCGGCAAAGACGCCCTCCTTTTCCTCTGCACCGAGGCATTCTTCCTCCCGGCTGCAGAGGGGAGACCCAAATGTTACCAGCACCTGGGTGAAGGGGGCAGTCCCCATCCTCCAGCATGCAAATTCGCAAAGTTTATTCTGCAGGCAGGGACAGGAAGGTATTTTATACCTTTGTGGATTTGACTTGGTTACAGCCTGGCGGAGTGCCAATTGGAGCTAGTTATAACCTGCCTGACTCCCCTCCACAGGTTTAAAACGCCTGCTGGGACCCAATGTGTCCTTTGGCTCCCATACGCACATCTGATCTGACAGGTGTTATGGGCCTGCCTGCGGCAACGGATCAGATTCGGGACTTGAAGACCTGATCCTGAGCCCAGGCTCAGAAGTCACTTTACTAATAACATGACTGGTTCTCATGAAGAGAAGTGGTTTGTATTTATGCTGGCAGGATCAGGCACCATAAACAGGGATTAGCAACCTGTAGCCTGTTGGCTGGATCCAGTCCACAAAGATTTGTCATCTTGCCAGCGAAGGTGGGGTGGCAGGAGCTATCGAGTGTGAAGGTGAAGGAGGTGTGTGTGCAGGCAGCAGATTGTGGCTCTGCCCTGGCTCTGGACCATGAAGTCGCCACCGCAAGATCCTGGCCCCGCTGGAGCTCCCTGCCCAGCTGCCCACACTGCCAGCACGGCTGGGGCCAGTCTCCATGGAAACTGGCTCCAGCAACACGGGCAGGGGCTGCTGGGAAACAGAGTCCACCGTGGGCCTAATCTGGCCAGTGGGCTGGACTCTGCCAGCCCCTGCCCTACATCCATTTCATGATATAAAGCCTGGGGACTCTTTTTTGGGGAGAGGAGGAAGGGGAGCGGGGTAAACTTATATTAAAGCAACCCAAACCCAGTGAACTGTTTCCCCCTGATCCTGTAGTTCCCCTTCCCCACCAGCCCCTGGGGGAACAGAGCAGGAGTAACACACAGCTAATGTGGAGCATGTTTGTCACCCATTAGTCAATCCAGTTTCCTGGCACTTGGCATAGACACAAACCTGGGAGGACTTTCATGTGTGCAAGGAGCAAAAAAACAGTAGGGCAAAAAAGATCGTGGGGTAGATCCTCAACTGGCTTAAATCAGCCCAGTTCTATTGGCTGCAATGAGGCCAGGTCAATTTATACCTCTTACCTGTCGGAAGGGGAGAGCTGACCAAAGTCAAATTTCTCATCAGTTATAAACTGTATCTCTGTAAAGAAACAGGACGCCATTACTTGTGCTGGAATCGATCTGCCGCCCCCATCTTGCTGTCTGGGCGCCTTTCATGGCTCGTGAGGCAGTATTCTAGCAAAGCCGTCGCACACCCCAACACGTCACACTATCGAGTGCCTCAAGAACAGCTTCATGATCCAGCTGCATTGCCAATTTGCAAATGGAGGATTAAGGAAAGGAGAGATTTGACGGCCGTGGGACTAGATTGGCCAATAGTATGGGTGAGTGTAACAGCCCTGACTTCAGCGGAGTTGCATTGATATACATTAGCTAAGGATTTGTACCTGGTTACTGGAAGGGCTGAGCAGACACAAGTCCACTTAAAGGAAAAGTGATCTGTAGGTGCACTAGGCAATTGGGTTTAAAATAGGAGGGGCCTGTTGTTCTCCTTTTTTTTGTGGCTGGTGATTTGGTGTTCTCTCTTCCCTGTGGAGGCACAGGTGTCTAGAAGCCCTTTAAGTAGCCTAAAATACCCTTAACACACACAGCTTAGCTGCATAGGTGCTCTCTACCTGTCTAATGGGAAAACTGAATTTGGGTCCCGGGTCCATCTACATTAAAGAGCCCTTCACAGACAGCTGCATTTTAATCACAGTTGCTCATATCTTTGGTTGTCTATTAGCCCTCCCCATACCACCAGTTTTGCCCTAAGCATTGCGGATGGCATATGTACCCGAGTACATAGGCTGCCCTTCCTAAAGGGGAACATGATCTGCACTGTGTGGTGAGAAGGGAAAATGGTGATGAGGATTTCCAAGGCACGCATGTAGCTTGACTTAGTTGGTGTTTAGCAGGTGATTAAAACTAATTCAGGCAAACTCAGCATCTCCAATCTAATGGCACAAAGAAAGCTCCAGGGTTTGGTTCCTGGAATGGAACAAAATGGAGTAATTGCAGAAGAGACTTGTTATTTCCATGCATGGTGTCAAGCATAAATCAGTGCAAAACGCACAACCCCACTTGAATCCCTTACCTTCCTCTCTGGATGTCTCCATCTTCTCAGGAAGCATCACAGTGAAAACAGGCCAGGGTTGATCTAAAAGCAAAATGCAGAAAAGTGTTAATTAAATCAATGCTCTCACCCCAAGCAGATGGCAAAGATCTTTTTTTGTACTGTTGCAGCGGATCCAAACCAAGACCAAGCCTATCCTTATAGGTGTTAGTTACTCGGCTAACTGCATTCCCAACTCCTCCTGCTGTTCGAACACTGCCTCCTTATAGCTGGTCTGTCATCTCCTCCCTGGGAAGAGCACACGACTCCCCCAGTCCCAGACTGGGTATGAGATGGCAGCTGCTTGAGTTTTCACTGTGATCACCTGAGTTGGCAGGACTTAAGCTAAGACTGCAATGCTGATCCCACCGGGCAACAACCGTGGCAATCCAGTATGAAACAGTGGGTTCCTCCAGATCAGAGCAAGTCCCATTCCTTCCAATTCCTGCACAAAACTGATCTGTATCAACCTGTTTGCCAAGATGGCTACTGAGAATTGCCTAGCCCAGCCCCACAACTCCCTCTTGGAGTGGGTTTTTTGGGCTCATCCAGTGTTAGTTCATTTGGGTGCCTATACAGCAGTCGCTGCTATACCTGCAGGTCATGTGGATACATGCAGGATACCTTTAACCTACCTAGCTCAGATACCAGGAGCAGTGTAGCTGCAGCAGTGCAGGACCGCTGCAGATTAAGTGCCAAAAACTTGCCCTGCTTGTCAGGGCCTTTTGCAGCTATGTGCCACAAGGCTACATTGCCAGTAATATCTCAGCTGGATGATTTCAAACCAGCCTGAGGATGAGCTGCAGTCACTGCCATAATGATGCTGTAGATAGACCAGTGGTTATCAACCTTTTTAGGCTCAAAACACCTGGACTCAAGGCACCCCCCAGAGCCTGCTCTTTGCTTTCACTCACTTTTTGACTATGGAAAAATTATACAGCAGTGTTTTTTGTTGTTTCATAGATTGTAAGGCCGGAAGGGGCCTTGGAAGATCATTGAACCCAGCCCCCTGCACCAAGCAGGAAAGACAACTGGGGTCAGATGACCCCAGCAAGGCAAGGTAACCGTTCAGTTTCCTCTCGAAGATTTCCAGGGTAGATGATTGCACCATCTCTGGAGGGAGCTTATTCCACAGTTTGGACACCCGGGCTGTGAAGAAGGTTTTCCTAAGTTGATCCTGTTTTGATCTTCCAGGAGTTTGTGGCCATTGCTCCTAGTCTTCCCCTCTGGTGCCCTGATGAACAGTTGCTCACTGAGCCCTTGATGTAGTGTAGTGGTAAGCTGCTACCAGGTCTCCTCTTAGCCTTTTTTTCTTCAGGCTGAAGAGTCCCAGATCCCTCAGCCTTTCCTCATATGACTTGCCGTGATCATACAGGTGGCTCTTCTTTGGACTCTCAAGCTTGTCCATGTCCTTGTTAAAGTGTGGTGCCCAGAACTGGACGCAGTACTCCAGCTGCGGTCTCACCAGCGCTCAGTAGAGCAGAATAATCGCCTCCTTGGCTTTGCTGGAGATGCATTGATTGATGCATGCTGGAGTATTTGCCCCACTGGCTACAGCATCGCACTGCTGGCTCATATTCATACTGGGGTCTATTATTACCCTCAGGTCCTTTTCATTCATGGTGCGGGTCAGTTTGGTGCTGCCAAGGCTGTAGGTGTGTTGGGGGTTGCTTGTCCCAAGGTGATGCACTTTACATTTCTCAAAGTGAAGCTTCATCAGGTTCTCAACTTGCTATCCTGTCTAGGTCCACCTGTAACTGTAGCTTATCTTCAAGCGTGACCATGCTTGCCCATAACTTGCTGTCATCTGTGAACTTAGCCAGTGAGCTCTTCACCCCCACATCCAAATCATTAATAAAGATGTTGAAAAGTACTGGACTGAGCACTGACCGCTGCAGGACACTGCTGCCTACTTCTTGCCAGGACGACACAGGTCTATTCACTATGACTCTCTGGGTCCTATGCTGCAGTTAGTTTTTTAACTCCGAGACAGTCAGGTAGGTAAGTCCACAATCCTCCAGTTTTCTTGGGGGGACATCATGGGATACTAGATCAAAGTCTTTTGAAGACAGGTCAGAACGTTTTTAACACCATGGATTCCTATTTCGAATCTCTGGGTTTGTTCCATGGATCGTGTTTGCAGACCTAGGAGTGGTAAAAGCATGTGGTGCCCTTGAAAGGATCTCAAAGTACACCAATGTGCTGCAGCCCCTTGGTGCAGATGCACCCCAAACCATGCTCAAATGCAGGTCCCTTGCTTGAGGTAAGTGCTGCTTTGGGCTGGCCGGCCCATTGGGATAGGAGTGTGCAATTTGAACGCTGCGGATGCTCAGTCTGGTAGGGCAGGGGGATGCAGCAGGATGAAAGACAATTGCTCCTCCACTGCTAAGCGTGCAGCAAACCCCACATAGAAGGCAAATACATGCTTCTGGTGTGTGGTTGCTCTCCCTTCAGATCACCTAACTCCAGCTCCAAGGCAAGGCCTTGAATCAGCATTAATCAGCATAGAAACGCTCTTTAACTCCCCCCAACTTTTTTTTTTTTAATCTCTAGTTCCCAGCCTAGCAACACAAGGTTTTCATCATAATGGAGACAGGATCCAAGATCTGTGAAGCTAACATCTCACTCTCACTATCTTCCTAGTGTGTATTCAGATGCACTTAGTGGGGAAGCCATTGAGTTGAATTCCTATACTGCTCCCATTAAATTCAAGCACCATTGGTGCTTTATAAACATCCAAATGACCCCAATAAAAGTTGGACTAAGGTGTTCCCCTGGGAAGTCCTGCAAGCTAATGTAGAATAATTTCCTCTTCTAGAGTAGGTCACAGTGTTCCCATTACTATTGCATATCAATATTCATAGCTAACGTAGCAATTGCTATGGTATTTCTAGCCTTATTTCCTGTCCGCTCTACTTCTTGCATAACAACTTAAAAAGTGGTGGCAATTATCAAAATGAGAAGGTAAGGACTGCGTTGCACGTAAGAACTCTCCCAGTCTGTTGGCAAAGAGCTGCTAAGACCCCACGATGCCATTAAGAACTGCTGTAGGTTAACAGGCACTAGCAAATTCACGATGGAGCTTTACGAGAATGTTTTTGCTGATTGTTGCCACAAGAAAAGGAGCATCAGTAAGAGCGAACAAACCTTGGCTTTTCTCCTTTTTTCCCCCCCAGTTTGTACATTTGAGTTTCACTTTTTCTCCTCTCCCCTTGCTTAGGCCCCTGCAGCAGCATCCCCTTGCCCTTGCTACTTGAAGGGAAAAAGAGTGACACAGGAGGGCAGCAGTCACTGAGTAGTTGGAGCAGAGCTAGGTGCAAGACAGGAAGCAGTGGAGGCAGCAGAAACACAGATAATTATGTGGGAGCGAGTTGCACTGCAACAGGGCAAAGCTCTGGATGGGTAGTTAAGTAGGGACCATGGTGCAAGAGGAGCAAGTAGATTAAGGCTAAGGAGAAACCAGGGTGGGAAACGCATGACCTGAAGGAGTATGCTCTTGGAGTATGTAAACCAAAGCAGGCAGTCTGGTCCCAGCTGCTGGGATGTTGCTCCTGAAAGCAGACTGCTAGCTAGAAGGCTGTGCATCCTGGAGGCTAAAGGAAGACCCAGCTGGTAAGGGAAAGACTTGCAGCACTGTAGAGACCTGAGGTCGGGGTTTGAGCTCTAAGTTAGAGACTGATGGGTGTCCTTATGTTTAACTGTGAAGTTTGGGTGCCCCAGGAAGGGTGCTGTCAAGGTGGATGCCAGGGAGGCACCTTGCATTATGGGATTGCAGTCCTAGGGTCCAGCCCAGGGAGGCAGGGTCAGAGGGACCAGTGCAGTAGCTGAAAACCTAGAGGGGTATGAGCCCTGAAAAACACAGAGAAAGATCTGCAAAGTGTGGTTGTGGGTATGGGTGCCGCTGGAGGCCATGATTATTTTCCTTACGTTAATTTGTATCCTAAGGCATGAATAGTGCCAGGAGGGCCATGGTTTAGTGCCATAAGGCAAAACTAGTGCCACAAATGCATGAGTCGGACTGAGGGTAAACTGAAGCTCACTGTGGGGCCCTGAGGCAGCTTTCCTAAGTACTATGATGCATTTATCAAGGTGAGGCAGAAAGTTGAGGGTGGAGGGTACCTGAGACACTACAAGGTGCCACAGCCATGCTCTGGGTTGGTCCTACTACACCGGCACCTGGTAGATGTTTAGTTGCACGAGTAATTTACATCTGTGGTTGATCAGACTTCCCTGCACGTGTAGGTGCAGCAGCACAGCCTCAGTCCATCAGTGTATCAACACACCTGTGCTCACGCTGGAAAAAGAGCCCAGGAGTTCTGATTTGCAACAGCCCCCAACTCGTACTTATGAAGGTCCCCCATGCTGACTTGCTTGATAAGAAGAGTCAGTAGCAAGATGTTGCCACTAGTTTAAGCCAGTCAGGATAGCTTCAGAGCAGTTAGCAAACCAGTCTTTGTCTTTGGGTCCAGGTACTAGGAGTTTCAAAGCATCAAAGCTGAAGGAACTTAAAGGATCATCCAGTGTCTCCCTAAAGGTCAGGTCTTTACAATCCCCCGTGGCTGACTGGCATGCAGAATCTACAGAGAAAGTGGTGAGCAAAGCTGCAAGTGCTACCTTGGCTCTGAAAATCAAGCTGTTTCCTTTCCTCCTTGTTCACCCTCCTGATAAAGATCCTGCAGCAGGGACTTAGCTGCTCCTTCTGCCAAAAATGCCGGCTGGATTCCTCCTCAATCAGTGCACTTTGTAGAGCTAAGGGGGGCTCTTTTCTTGGGACAGCATATGATACACAAAGTTGTAGGAACTAAATGGATGGAGTTAAAAGGGTCTGTTTTCAGATTAACCACTTTTCTGGCCATTAAGAGCTATTTCTTTGACGTTCAAACCCTAATGGCCTTAGCAGCTGTAGCAATGGTATTTGAAAGGGAGGAAAAAGGAATCATAGTCTATCTTACCCTGGTTTGGTAGTGTTTACACAATACCCTCTCTAGTTTTTAAGAGCTATAATTTCTGTTCAGCCTCTACTCTTTGAAAGCTTTCTACAGGAATTACATGTAGTCTCATACAGAAAGAAATCATTCACTTCTGCGCTTTCAAGGAGAGAGAAGCTCTGACATCCCCCATCTTGTCAAGAATGACATGAAACACCTTGTGGCAGGGCACCTGCTGTGCCTAACACTTTAAGGTTTCAAGTTGGCAGTCGAGCAGCCCACAGGTGGGTGCTAGCCTCATCAAGGCTAGCACATGACCCCAAGAGGGCCCTGGGATTGGCTGAGGGGGTACAGCAGTCTCCTTTTTAACCCAGGCCCGCAATGAGAGAAGCAGCAGTTTGAGCTGAGCAAGCCAAGAGGCAACATCAGGCTGAGCTGCTCCTGGAACATCTTGGTGGTGATGGCAGGAGACTCCTGGTTCTGGGTATGCCCTGAAACTGCACCCTGCCAAGGAAGGGTGGTTTGGTGGGACTCCCTGTGGCAGGGGAGTCCCCAAGAAATGCCAGGCCATTTGCCTCCCTGGTGACAGGTGAGGAAGGGTGCTTGAAAACCCCAGCCCCTGCCTCAGGGCAGGTTATGATACCAGAGGAGAGTGGGGCCAGGTAAGCACAGCATTGGGGCTGCCTGTGCCCAGTGTAGGGGACCAGGCATGGCAGCAGCCACCTAAGCCTATGGAGTGAGAAACCCCAGTGTTAGGGGCCAGGCATGGTGGCAGCCACAGAGTAGAAGACCCCAGTGAGGGGGCAGAGCGTGTGGCCCTAGAAGTGGGGTAGAAGGCCCAGGGAGGAGGTTGCATGATAGTGAAGTGGCACAGAGGAGGAGCAGAAGGCCCAGTGAAGTGGCCAGTATATAAATGGCCCAGTTGAGGTTGGTAAAAATGAGTGGCCCTAATGAGGGGCAGAATTACTGAATTGTGAATAGGTAAATACCGCATGTGATAATATAGAAATACCAGAGAGAGAATCAATATCAGCAAGGCATGGGACATGTGTAAGGGGAGGTTGGAGCATGTATCAAGTCCCTTGGTATCAGGAAGGAGAGCAATGGGCAGCCTCACACCTTAGAAACAGCAGTCATTTATTTCCATCAAGGTGTGGCAGGCGAGTGAGGCAGAGGCTTAGCCCTGAACTGGCAGGTGGCTGGCACTGAGACCCACCCCTAAAGGCCAGTCTGTTACACAGCTCTTCCCTAACTTCTCTAACTAGCTTTCTGTTCTTTCCTGCCGCATCTTGCTACATCTTTCTTCACAAAAGCCAGCTTAAGCCTTTGACAGGTAAGGGATTCCTTCTAAGAAGGGATAAAACACTTATGCTTCCCCTGGGCAAGAAGTACCACTTTTCATGTGCCTATTAATCCCTCTCCAATTATTTCTATACCTCCTTGGACTAGTTTTATTTCCAACATCTTTAGTCAGCTCTTTGCCACTTATAATTGTGCAGAAGGAGCAGCTCTCTTCTGGACAGTGCATACAAGAGGCAGCTATTCTGTGCGACTCGGAGCAGAATGAGAAACCCTGATTTTATTTTTCTTCTTTCTTTCTTTTCACCAGAGTAGAGATTTGGGAATTGACCTAATTTAGAGTCTATGAATTTAACCTTATCATGTAAGAAAAATCTGTCTTGGCTTTCTTTTAAACTATCAAAATATCACTGTTCTAATTTAAAAATAAATATAAATAACAACAAGAAGCAGAGTTTCTCTTCTCTGGCTCCACAACAGACCATTTGTGTGGCCTTGGGAGGTCACTACTTCTCTGCCTACTTTTTTTGGGTGTTGCAAGACCAAATGTAATAATGTATGCAGGGTGCTTTGAGATCCTGAGATAGACGGTATAGAAGAACAACGCATATTCTTCTGGTCAAGTTATTATTTTTTTTCCCCAATCAAGTGCTACCATTTCAATTTGCCAGGAAATCAATGCTTATGGACCGCATAAAATAAGGGCATAAGAGACCCTATCTTATACGAATATTGTTGTACAACCTGCAGACGCTAGGGGCTATGGTACTTGAATTCAAGGTAAGCAGCCTAAAGAGAACAGTAGCCAAAGACCACAAAATGTTTTAGTATATTCTGGTCGCCAGCACTATAGGAGAAAAGCATGCATATCAGCAAAAAGGTTAAATTTCTAGGTTTATGGCAGGGACTTCATGAGGACACCTAGTCAAGCTTCCCACTCCAGGCAGGATTGTCCCTGACAAAACCATCCCAGCCAAGTGTGTTCAACTGGCTCTTGAAAAATTCCACGGAGGGAGAGTCCACAACTGCTGTAGGAGCCTGGTCTAATGCCTGACCACCCATGTAGGAGGAACTTTCTGACTAACTTCCAACTAAATTTCCTCTGCTGCAGCTTGAGCCTACTGCTTCCAGTTCTGCCCCTTATGGCTACAAAAAAGGCAATCTATATTCTCTCCAGCTTTACCCTCTGAATATTTGAAAACGGTTATCCAAATGCCGCCTCTGTCTTCTCCAGACTATGTAACCCAGGCTCTTCTAGTCTTTTCTCATAAGTCATGCTTCCCAGGCGCTAATAATTCTTCACTCTGCTCTAGACCCTTTCCAAGCTGTAGACATCTTTCTTGAAGTGAGGGGCCCCAAACTTGGGAACAGCCCCCCAGGGAAGACCTCCCCAATGTTAAATAGAGTGGATGAATCACTTCCTTTGATTTGCAAGTGACACTCCAGTTCATATAATCCAGTTAGCGTTCTTTTTTGCTACAAGAGCATGCTGTTGGCTGATATTCAGCTTTATGGTTTACTGTAATCCCCAGGTCCTTCTCTGCATTGTTGCAGCCTAGCCAGTCACTCCCCAGTCTATATTCTGTGCATGCAATTTATTCTACCCCAACTGAAGGACTCTGAACTTGTCCCTGCTGAATGTCTGTCTTTCCTATATTTGTCCTTTTCCAGTCATCTGGGACCTCACCCAACCTCCACGAAGTCTCAGAGGATAGTCAATGGCTCTGATGTTACCTCAGCTAATTCCTCCACTACACTAGAGTGCATCCTTATCTTGCGTCTCCTAGTTCCTTACTTGTTCTGCCATTACCTTGGGCTGCTTGACTCCTTCTCTATCTTTGCTGCCAACTCTGCTTGTCATCTGGTAGCTGCCTCTATTTGTAAAGAAGGCATTAAATACTTCAGCTTTTTCCACGTCCTGCATAACTAGTTTGCCTTCTGTATCCTTCCTGTAAGGGCCCTACAGTTCTCTTTCATCCTGACATACTTGTAGAATCCCTTTTTATTGCCTCTTATGTCCCTCGCCAGCTGCTTCTCAAATCATGCTTTGGCTTTCCTAATTTTCTGCTTCTGCAATACTTTTCTACCCTTCCCTAGTATCATGATCAACCTTCCATTTTTCCTTCTTGAGTTTCAACTCACTGAAGAGGTTGCGGTCTAGCCAGACTGGTCTCCTGTTGGCTTTCCCATTCTGTCATTGTATAAGGGGTGTGCATCAGGACCTGGGGGAACATCTGTTCACCAGAGCACCCCAAGGGATAGCAAGGACCAACAGTCAAATTCCTCCAAGACCACTTTGGGCTGGGCATAAGAAAACATTTCTTTGCTGTCCAAGCCCCCAGGACCTGGAATAGACTCCCTTCAGAAGTGGTGCAGGCTCCTACTCTGGACTTATTCAAGAAATGTTTGGATGCTTACCTTGCTGAGGTCCTTTGACCCTAGCTGACTTCCTACCCCTGGGGCAGGGGGCTGGACTTGATGGTCTTCAAGGTCCCTTCCAGCCCAGATAGCTCCTTGAAGTACAGCCAGTTGGACTTGCCTCCTAAGGGATCCTGCCCACCAGGTCCCCAAGTCTGCCAAAGTCTGCTTTCCTGAAGTCCAGCACCTTCCTTCTGCTGCTCCCCTCCCTCGTTTCCCAGCCACCGTCACCCATGTTTCCCTTCTCAACCTTCCTCCCTGGCTGTGAGCAGCAAGACGGGCAGAGCCTCCCCCTTAGTTGGCCTCTCCCCTGTCTAGACTAGAACGATCAAAGCTACCCCAACCCGCTGCCCCGCTCCAAGACCCTGCTGGGCTGCTTCGTGCACAGCTGTTTCCCTCCCCGCAGATGTCCTGACGGGTCAGGCCCCCCACGAGACCCGGGTCCTGCGCTTCGGAGGCTTCCTTCCACTGCCTGCTTACGGGCCCTCTCGTCCTCCTCGCTTTGGGGGGCTTCTAGCAGCCTCTGGGTAAAGGTCAAAGTGGGGGGAGCTGTCGCAGGCCTGCTCCTGGTACGAGCCCTGTTGGAGGATCGAAGCAGAAGGTCAGGCGCTCGTTTTAAATGCCAGCCGGCACGGGGGCCCTGGAGAAGAGTCCCCTGTGCTGGGCAACAAGGCCTTGGAGCCGCCCGCGGGAGCCTGCACGGGTGCAGCTGGGAGCCGAGCCCTCGTCCCCCCCCCAGGTCCCCGCTCACCGGCTCCGCGCGCTCCGGCCAGGCCAGACCCAGCGGGGGGGGCGTGGCTGCATTCGAATTCTCCCTCTGTTGCGTCACAATAGCCGCGCGGCGGCGGGGCGCGCTGATTGGCTCGCCCCGCCCCGGTCCCGGAAGCACGCGGCGGCAGGATGGCGGCGGTGCCCCCCGACTCGTGGCAGCCGCCGGCTGTCTCCTTGGAGACCACGTACGCGGGAGGGGGCTCTGGCGGGGGGTGCGGGCGGGGGCAGCGGGAGATGCCACCAGCGCCCCCGGGGCGAGGTGCTAGCGGCCGCCCCGTCTCCCCGCAGCATGGGCTCGCTGGTGCTGGAGCTGTACTGGAAGCACGCGCCCAAGACCTGCAAGAACTTCGCGGAGCTGGCGCGCCGGGGCTACTACAACGGCACCAAGTTCCACCGCATCATCAAGGACTTCATGATCCAGGGCGGCGACCCCACGGGCACGGGTGAGGTCCGGGCGGGATGTGTGCGGGGAGCGTCTGCCACGGGTGCTGCAGCCTGCTCCTCGTGGGCTAAAAGGACTGATCTGTCCCCAGACGAGCGGGTTTGCTCCGAAGTCACCACAGGATGCCGTTCTTGGCAGCGGGCAGGGAGTTCTGTCTCCTGTTGCGAGTGCAGTCAACGGTAGACTTCAGGCAGGGCCCCCAATTCGCCAATGCTTGAACCAAAAGAGTCTGTTCTCTGAATGGAGCCTTTGCAAAAAATATATATAATGTGTGTAATATATATATATATATATATATATATATATATATTTGCAAAAATAAAGGCTCTGTTCAGAGAATGGACTCTCTCTAAACTCCACCTGCAACACTGCCAGGTGGCCCTTGTGGTTCACTTGGCAGCTCCAACGCACACTTAAAAAACCTGTTATACAGTTTGCACTGCGCATGATCACAGGGGCTAATCCTGAAAAAGTCTATGCCAGACCTTGTGATGAGTGCCAGGTCTTTGCCAACAGGGTGTCACAGTGCCCTGCTCCCATCTCCTTGAATGGAGGGAGGGTTGCTGGCTCTGTAGCCTCAAGGTATGTTGTTCCCCACCCACTCCCGCTGAGTGAGCAGGGTGTTGAAGTTCCAGGGGCTGGTAGCAGAGGGCCTGGGGACGGGGCTGTGCTAGCAGCAGGGGATGACCAGGAGGCAGAAACTCCCTCCTCAGCCCTTTGCACCTGGGGCAGCTTTCACACAGCCCCGTCCCCATTGCCACTGGACAGCAACAGAGGCAGGGCTGGAGTGAAGACTGGGGACGATGAGCAGATCTGCCCCTAGCCTGGAATGGCCCCAACCCCTGCAGGGCCAAGGGACAGCAAGCTGAATTGAGCCCTGCCCACAGAAAGTATGTGAACCGCTCAACTAGGTGGCAAGAGTGAGGGGAAGTCCTACAAATGGAAGCAGGGGCTGATGGGGTAGGCAGGAGGCTCTGTGACCTCCTGTTAGTCCCTGCTATGGCTGCTTACACCAAGGCAAGGGCAAGGAGTCTCTCTGCAAACAGGTGGCAGGATCTGATCAATGCACAGCTCCCACCCCCCAAATAGCCTGTGCTGCTGTGGGGGGATTCCCAGGCAGGCCCTTCATCCTTGCTGCCACCTAAAGCAGTGTTTTCATGTCCCTGTTTCTGAGCACTGCACACTACCAGCAGACCTCAATTTATCAGTGGGGAAAACATCGCTTTTTCTCAACTGTTTGCTAGCGATTGTGTAATGGATGATGTCCTTGAAAATACTGTGGACTTGCTTATGTCCTGACTGCTTTTCTTTCGGCTGCATAGGTAGAGGGGGTGCCTCCATCTATGGGAAACAGTTTGAAGATGAACTCCATCCAGAACTGAAATTTACAGGTAAGTCCATCAAATGGCATATACATCATGTGCTTTGGTGTGTAGGGGTTGGGTTGTCTTAATATGGGGTTTTGCACAGAATCATTTTAGGGCTCAAGTTGATACACCGGTCTCCCACTGACTCTGGGAGTCTGGATGGAGTGAAGACTGCAGACTCTAACTTTATTAGTGTTAAAGGTGGCTGTTGTAGAAAGCTGAGCAATTAACAGCCATGACAAGCTTGCCATACAGATAACTAGTGAACAGCAACAGGTTGGGCTTAGTCTTCCCTTGTTTTAAAAGAATGGTGTCCTAAACCTGCAAAGGTAGTACTTCAGATATCCTGTTTCTTTGCTAAATGGTCCCTTCTAAGACCTTCTATCATCTTAACCCAGCAAATCTCGTTTATGGAAAATATCAAGGAGCCAAATTTTCTTTTAGCCTTTGAACTTGCCAATGTTGCACGAATTATGGTAAAAGCTGGCTGTATGTGTTAACAGTGCATTGATGAATCGCGTGTAGTGCAGCTAAAGTGTTCATGCACTTCAGTGTGCAAGATAATTCACGGAATTGCAGCAAAAACAGGCCAAAGGGGATCTCGGGAAGTCTAGTCCAACCCCCTGCTTGAAGCAAGATCATCTATGTCTAAACTATCCCAGACAAATGGCTGCCTAACCTCAATTTAAACTTCTACTGATGGAGATCATACAACCTGTCTATATATTCTGTTTCGGTGTTTGACCAGTCTCATAGTTTGGATATTACGAAGAACTCTCTATCTAAATGTCCCTTGCTGCAGTTTAAGACCGTTACTCCTCCTGTCCATTTTGGACACAGTAGATTCAGTTACCATCTTTTTTTTTTAAATTAGAAAAACCATTCTCAAATCTTCCCCTTAGACTTCCCAGTTCTTCCAACCTTTCCTTCTATGTCATGTCTTCTAGACTTTGATCACTTTTTGTTGCTTTTGCTGGTCTCTCCAATTTGTACGCTTCTTTTTTGAAGCGTGGTGCTCCAGTCTGGACATGGTACTCCAGGTGGGCTTTCAACGGTGCTGAACAGAGTGGAAGAGTTGCTTTGCATAACATGCATGCTGCATTCCTGTTCATATAACCTAGTATGCCATTGGCGTTTTCCACGCCCCCCCACAACGGTAGCACACTAAGACATTCAGCTTGCTGTCCCTTATAACCCCAAGTCCTTTTCTGGAATAGCCAAGTCGGTCATTCCCCAGTGCTTGCATTTAATTGTTCTGACCCAAGTGTAAGCTCTTTGCACTTGTCCTTATTGAATTAAATTCAATAACCTTGGACCCTTTTTCCAAGTTATCAAGTACTCCTGACATGCATTACATTTATTGTGCAGTTAATGTTTCAGTTGCATATTAAATGTTGACATGCCATATACTTAACTTTTATGTATCCTGCAATTAAAATGGCAAACCAGTCACAACTGTACAGTTGGTCTAGTGAAAAATAGCACAAAAAATCCATGTTGCAGAAATGTTCAAATTAAATCATGATGCAAACTTGTAACACAACATATGGGCCCAGCTCGGGAGCTGTTCCAGGTTGTCTGCAAGTCCATTTGAGCTTCTCAATTCACAGGGAGCCGAGTGCCAGGTTTTTTAAATGTCCCGTGCATGTGCACTGCTGCAGCGCAGCATGCAGGTGGCCAGGAGCAGAGCCCAGCAGCATGGAGGGCAGCCGGGTCAGGCTGGTAAGTCTGCGATGAGCTGCTCACGGCTCTGTTCTGCGCCCTGCTTTGGCTGCAGTGTCTGCCCCTGCCTCTGCCCCAGCCCCACACCCTCCTTTGCTGCCTTCACCCCTTCCTCCACAACAGACTTACCAGCCCCACACTGCTCTCCAAGCTGCCCGAATGCATATTGGCAATCGGATCAGTATCGGCCAATATGTCTTGTTCAAAAATCGGCTATTGGTGTTGGCCCAAAAAAATCTCTATTGGTGCACCCCTAGTTCTAACGCACAGGGAGTGGGTCCCAGTCCTGGGCTCCCCATGTGCTGGCAAGTTTAAAGCTGTACTTTTTTGTATCCCAGCATGAAGGACTGGTTCCCTGATGCTGGGCTGCCTAACACTGCTTTAGAGCTCTGAGAAAGCTGTAGCATCTGAGACTTATCCCAAAAATTGCATGCCCTGCTATGCCAGCTCTTGAATGTCTGGCATGGCAAGATACACAGAATCCCCGAAGTTGTGTAAAATGCAGTGGGATCAGAGGAATGTCTAAACTAACATCTGCCAGGGGCCAAAGTCATCTTGATTCCTAATCCTATCTTTCAAAATGCTGCTGCTCCCCGTGGGCTGCTGTCTCTGCAAATTTTTCCCCTCATAAAGAATTCAAGCATGAGCTCTCCTGTGCTGCCATCCATTGTCTTTATGCAGCAGTTACAGCAGATTCGTAGTCCTTCTCAAAACCTCTTAGTACAGCAGTCTTGCTTCATCAGAATTACCAAGGCTCAAATGCAATAGGATTGTCTTTAATAAAGTTACTACAGGAAACTGCTTACTGTGCTTACTCCTATTTGACCCTGGTAACTGAATAATATATCTGGATCCTGGGTTATTACCAGAATTAATTAGCTTAGGAAGAACTTGTATTTCTTGTTTACTTTAGCAGAGAGAATTGGACTACATAATCTCTTGAGGTCCCTTTTTACCCTTTGCTGATTCTTGCTTGAGTCCTAAGGACCAGTTACTAACTCTTTCTTTCTTTTAAAGGTGCAGGGATTCTTGCCATGGCTAATGCTGGCCCAGATACAAACGGCAGTCAGTTCTTTATCACCTTGGCACCAACTCAGTGGCTTGATGGGAAACACACCATCTTCGGCCGCGTTTGCCAAGGTATCGGGATAGTGAACAGAGTTGGCATGGTAGAGACGAATGCTCAGGATCGACCTGTAGATGACGTGAAGATACTGAAGGCTTACCCATCCGGTTAGACCTGCCACAAGCAGGGTGCAGTTAGCTTGTTGGCAGTCCTGTATCGTTGCAAAACAAAGCCGTTCAAAGGGGTGCTAGCCGGGTAGCTTGGGCCCAGAACTGACCTTCAAGATTTGAAGCATGACTCCTTTTTTTAAGGATTGAAGGGGGCGGGGGGGAATACCTAGAAGTCATCTTAACCCAATGCATTTTAGTCTGTTGGTATTTATGGGGCAGATGGGTAAAATGTTCCTTGTCAAACTTTGTCCTAAAACTTACACCTGCTAAATCATGTTTGCACATGATGTGGTACGATGTACAATTACATTTCTGCCCTGCCTCCCTTCTAACATGAAGGCAATCTTTAATTACACAAGAACCAGGTGGAACAGAAGGTTACGGCACTACTGCAAATCCACTCAGTGTTTAGGATAACTTTTTGGGGTCTCCACCAAAATGTAGCATCAGCAGTATTGAAGTATCCCATGCTTTGAAGGGTGAGGTAGTTGGACTTGTTAGGATTGGGGAGACTAGTCAGCCTGCACCTTATTCAGTAACAGACTCTGTGTTAAACTTGGGACCAGCTTAACAGCCCTCCTCCCCCTCCCTCCCTTCACAAGCTTTTACAGCTGTGAAAATAGTGATTCTGCCTTGTTTTCTCACACAGCAAATAGAAATTCATGACAGTCTTTAACATTGTGCTCATACTGGGTAAAGGGAGTTCTGGCAGAGGGACTGACTTTTCCAGTACCCAAAACCTTGTGACAGCAGGTGGGGGGGGATATCTTAAACTTCATTCAGCTTTTTCAGAAACAGTCCTTATGGAAAATCTAGAGAGCCCAAGTAAGTGGAATCTTTCTGAAAAAACTTCAGGATCAGAATCCTAATCTAATCCCCACTTGAAATTCTCTTTGTTAGCAAAAGACTTCAGACAGGTGTGTTTGTGTAACAGGCTAGCGTTCTTTTTGTAATGTGTCACCTTTTTAAAAAAAATAAAGAACAAGAAATGCATTCTCTGGATAAAATACCTGCTGGTTTGGGACAGGGCTTATTGTCCTCTCTGCGTCTGAGATTACTGCTTTCATAGAACTTGTTGTAAACATGGCGGAGAAAATATGTGCCCATCAAAATAATGTCTGCAGGGCTTGACTCTAACAGCCGCTTAACAACATCCCCTGTGATGTGCTGATCTGCTGGAGAAGCTTAATAGCTTTCAAGCTGTCAGGTTTAAGAGGTCCTCTAATAGGGGAAAAAGAGGGAAAGATAAACAAGCATCATGGGTAAACTTATCCATTACCATTTGTGTGTCTAAATGGCAGTTTTTCAGCCCTATAACTGGCCTCTTGGGCCCCTACACTCAGGTTGTAACACTGTTACCCCTGCAATGTGAACACTGTTACCAAACTTAATATTAGACTTTCAGTAGTGGCACTGAATTCATACATGCTTGAACAAGAATAGTCTGTTCTCTGAAGAGAGCATTCATTGGGCATTGCAATTTCAGGTATGCAACAAGGAACAAGAAGCTTAAGCTGAGTTTTTCTGATACACAGCCCAGTAAGACACAGTGACAGCACGCACAGCTTGACTTAACTTAAAATGCAGCATAAACTAAAAGACAACAGGAAACCTTGCATTGATCTTGCATAATCGTAAGGTATTCATAACATCTCTCTGGGCCAAATCGATTCTGAATTGTATTGATTCAAGTCTCTGTGATGCTACTACTGACAAGTATCCTTCCTCCCAGGCTCTTCAGCCTGGGGCTTCAAGTACTCCCAAATCCATGGCAGGGCATTGGGGTGTGCCTGATCCTTTAACAGAGCTGGGAGTCTGTGAGGCTGCTTGCATGTGGCAGAAGGGGCTCAAAGAGGGCTCAGGCTGGAGCTGTATAAGCCCAGAGCCTGAGCTGGTTAGACAGTCTCTCCCTGGCAGCCACAAAGTGAGGAGCTGCAGGCAGGAGGGCTCCTGAAAGGGCTGGTGTTGATATGAACAACCCTGCAGTCCTGGGAGCAAAAGTAAGTCTGGTCAGAGGAAATAAGGGTTTTACAGGCAAATGGCTTTTGCTTTATGTTGAACCCACAGAGTGTTTCTGGGCCCGGAGAAGGGCTGCAAGTCAAACCAGGGATCTGGGAGCCCAGAGGAGGGGCGGCATGCAGGACCAGGGATCTAGGAGCCCAGGGAAGGGACAGTGTGTGGGGTCAGGGGTTCAGGAGCCCAGGGCGGCTGAATATAATTAAATGACATCATAGAAAGAAAACACCCTCAAGGTTTGGGGCATGGTGTAGGGGAGGTATGGAGCCATGCAAGGAGCCTTTAAGGCACCAGGTGCCTGGCAGAGATACAGACAGACTGAGAGGGCCTGCTAGCTGGCCTGGGGGAATGACTGTCACTGAGGTGACCCAGGGGAGGCCCAGTGGTGGTTGACACAGGCTCAGGTTTACTCAGAAACCACAGGCAGCCTCCCTTTTATAACCTTCAGTATGAGCAAGGCGTGGCAGGCGGGTGAGCCGAAGGGAGCTGAAGCTAAGCCTGAGCCAGGTAGGGTCCTCACAGCTGGTAGAGGATATCACGGCTGCTGCATGGCCACAGGCTGGCTACAGCATCCTAGATGCAAGCCTCAAGCTTGGAAATGTTGAAGTTCATATGCCCCACAGCCAAAAGGCTGAAGGAGCAAGCTAGAGGGAAAGCTCGGGAGCAATTCCCCATCAGCATAAATTGTGTAGCCAAGATCCTCACATTGGAGGCATTATAGACTCGCAGGGGTCAGATCTTCACCCTCTAACTACACTGAGTCATTCAAGGCTGAGAAGAAGGGAATCTCTCCTGCCAGGTAGGTAAAACCACCTGGGCGAAAACCGTCATCATGGTATCTCCCATGCCAGGTAAGTCATGGCATCTTCCCTGCTCTGGGAGATCCACAGGTCTTAGGTGATGACCTGGAGTTCCCACAGACCTCATCTTTGCCTGGGTTTTTATAGGGATCTGCACTCCCTTGGGTCCCTCAAGTATCCTGTGTCTGGTGACTCTCTCACCAGTTCAGAGTTCAGCGTCTCTTGCCTCAGGTATTCTGGTCTCACCCCTAAGTTTTACTTTGAAATGCAAATATAGCCCCCTGCCGCCTTCCCCTCCTGCTACCTCAGGTCATGCACTTAACATCTGTCACATAGCTTCAGACTCAGTTAAAGGGCCTAGTGTGTGACTAGGTCAGATGGAAGCCGGTCCCTGGATAGGAGGGGACCCTGGCTGCTAGCCTGGAGTGCTGCTTCTAGTAGGGCAGATACTCCCTTTGCTTTCTAGCCATTGTATCCAATGACTAATGAATGCAAGGTGCAGTGGCTCAGCTTCACAGGAGTGCTGGGGAGCAGACTAGATAATACCTAGCCTGTGGTGTGGCTAGAGCATCATGCTGGAAAGTCAGAGAGAAATGCAGCTTCAACTTCCTCTGGGGGAGTGGGGCACAAAACCTGGCTCTCCTGTTTCCTGGGTGAGTACTGTAATAACTAGACTATTGCGTTAAAACGTGGGCAGTCCCTCCTCTTCCTTCTCATTCTTTTTTTTTCTGGGAATTACGCCAGAGGTACGTAGCTGCCTAGCCAGTCTACTGAGCATGCACACAATACACACATGTACATGTCGGCGCAGCATGGTTGATACAATAGCAAACTGACTAAGTGCCAAAAACACCGTTTGTTATGGAGCTGGGAAAGTGCTATTTAGATGCACAAAGCATAATGGAGTTCCACCCACAATCCTCGAGTCTGGCAGTAATTCTTTGACCTGGGTGGCTGACCACATCCTCAGCAAAGATGCTATTGCTCTGAAGCTGTACATCTGTCAAGGGAAATGTTAATTGGGAAGAAATGTTTAGGTTGATGTATAGAGGTGATTTGTGGGCATGCAGAAAGATCTCTTTGTATCCTGATACATGGGCAATTCCTGAGGGCATCAGTGGTTTCTAGAAGGGGAACTGCTTAACAGTACTCCAGAAGGAGCTCAGAGGCTCACCCCCACTATTGCCTGCCATGATATGCCCTTAAAAATCTCTCCTTCCACTTGATCCAGCTCAACTGGAATAGCCACTTGTCAGAGCAGCTGCAGCACTATGTTGTCCATCAGGATACTGGCTTGTTTGACCTCCTTCATTTCAGTGCCCTCCAGGCTCCAGAGGTAAGGAGCTGTGGAGTCAATGGATCAGCGTAGGGTATGTTTGATGTGCAGCAGGAATAGCTGGAGGGAACTGGTCGCTGAATTCAGAGCCAATCTTTTTTGAGGGGTGGAGGGATGAGAGTCATCCTGCTTTTTGTCTCAATCACCAGTTGATTTAAGGCTGGATAACTGGGGCCCATTTCTCTTCTAAATGTGAAGCTTCTCTTAGGAGCCATTAAAGCTGCATGTTAAGCATTTAGTAGCAGTGTAGGGCTTCTGGCAAAGTAAAGCTGGGTGTATGTTCAGCCTCTGCTTATTAAAATGGATGTTGTAAAACAAGCTTCCAGGTAATTGGGATCCTATCTCTAATCTCGGAGCCTTCAGATATGTGGTACTATTGTATTCACGCTACGAATTACGGTCCTAGCCCATTAGCCCTAGTCTACCACAGTGGAGTTCTACATAAAACGCTACCACTCACTTGAATTCAACTCAATCTGTCAGCCTGAGAGAGTGTGTCATTCTCATTCGCATGTAAAAAGGGGCAGAATTAGGCCATATTCCCTCCTCCTGCTCTAATAATTTTGCATATAATTAAATGCAGTGTCCTTCATCTAAACTCCAGCATTCTTGTATAATCCATCTTGCAATCATAAAGTCTTTAAAAAAGGATCTTCCTGCTGCCAGTCATTGTTCTACTTCAAAGGATCAGTGCTGAGAGGTTTATTATCATAAATTTGGCCTTTTATGAGCCTTTTATTTTAAAGGGTCCCTGACTCTAGATTGGCCCAAAATTTAGCTTTTTGCAAGAATGTGTGGTTGGTTTGGGTTTTTTTATTTTTTTGCATCCTAGGAATGGAAACACCTTGAGTCGTCTTCTGTTTCTCTGGCTGAAAGATTCCTTGTAATTCATTTGTCTTTAGCTTAAACACTCTGGCATTGCTATGGGAGAAAGCTAGATAGAGTGTGTAAACAAATGGCCTCAAGTGTGAAAAGCTGATTGGATTTCTAGCACTTTTCTTGTCCATCTGTACTATCTGAGCACCTCGCACCCTTCCATACATTTATCTTCAACATCCCTCGGAGGCAGGGAAGTTCCATTTCATAGTTCCTACTGCTCTCACTCAAGCCTAAGTGTCTAAATATGTTTTGAAGATCTGGGCTTAAGTGATAAGCAGTTCACAGCCCAGCAGAGAACGAGGATCAGCTCTGATGCAAGCTGGTGTCCTGACCAGTGGGCCATTTCTGCTTTCCATCTCAGCTGTCTCTGGAAAAATAGGGAAAGACCCTTGTGTGTTTTTATGGGGTTTTTTCTGATTTATTTTTTTCCTGCAAATCGTAGACGCCTAGATCTCTCATTGGGCCAGAAGTCAGGTAGCGACTCTCAGCTACCAGGAATTTTGGAGTAAATATAAATCAGCTTAATCCAACAGGATGATCTGCCTCGAGAAGGCCACAAAGTAAGCTGGCTTTTGGGGATGGAGCTAGATTTAGATCCTTTTTTTTTTTCAACCAAGAAACACTGGGCTCATGCACAGGTCAGAGTTATTCCCTGCTAGAGGCTCCTGTACCCTGTGTCTGTCAGGGAAAGATTCAGTGCACAATAAATCGGCATGCATGTGCTGTTATAGTTGCATCAAAAATCTGGATCCCTGTTATTGGGAAAGAAACTCCTACTGCGCGGAGGAAAATAAATCGCCTGCAGAGGGTTCATACCATGCTGTGAAGGATCTGAAACGGGGTATCCCAACACAGGCCTGCCTGTCCTAGATACAAGCAGAGTGGCGATGCTTACAGTACTGAATGGTGAAGGCAAAAGACCCAAGACCGAAACCCAGGCCTCCACATGGGGCGAGTGGAGAAGGTGAATATCCTCTTGACACTGTAATTCCTGAAACAGCAGATTGGAGGAGCGAGCACGAGTCCTGTCCTTCAACTCCAGCCCTTCCGGTTTCTGACACTGGGTAGGTGACTTTCTCACTCTCTCTGAAACCAAGATTTCCTACTTGTACACTGGTGTTGATGATATCGCCTAGGGTGCAGGAAGAATGAATAAGCCTGAACCTTACTTTGACCTAGAGGAATGATAAGGATTACTAATGTAGGATCTCCATGTCACGGCTTGAAGTAGCCTGTCAAGCTAAATCACTTATTGGGTAGCCCAGACTTTTGGGTGAGCGTTATAGTTTCTCTGCCAGCATGAACGTAGCCCTTGGTATTTGCTCATCTGCATAATGGGCCTCGTGCCTGAAGCAGGAGGTATCCTGCAGTGCTGCAGTTGAACGTGCTAGCAGGGAGGTTTCCACCCAGTGGTGCTTGTATTTGTGTCCTGACAGTATGCTGTGACATAAAGATGACCATGTGCTGCCGATGCATGGACTGCATTAGTCAGCTTGCTCTTATACTGGCCAGCACATCATCCTCACCCTGTCTTGCATAAAGGGCCTGGCTCTGCCAGCCCCTTGCAGTCGCTTACCTGGTTTGTGCCCCAAGGCACCTGGCCTGTCCCCACACTTCTTCCCAGCAGCATTGTGGCCTCACCAGGAAAGGGACTGTGACATGGTGCTTAGGGCACCTGTCACTTGAAGAGGAGAGGCTGCCTGAGAAGCAGCCTGCATGGGGTAAGGTGGGGGAGGTGATTAGAGAGTCACCTGACCAGAAGGGGGTGGGGCTTAAGCTATATAAGCCCAGGACCTGAGCTGATCGGGCAGTCTAGTCCTGAGCACTGCGGGGCCAACCTAGAGAGGAGGACTTTAAATTATGCTCACCGGGGGATGGAGACCAAAACCCCCAGCCTCCAGGGGCACGCGTTTGCAGTCACCGCTGGAACTAGGAACTTCCAAGACTACATACATGGCCACAAATTCGCAATTATGACTGATCATAAACCATTGCTAGGATTATTCACCAAGAGTGGACCAACATCCCAAATCATTTCACCATGTATGCTTCATTGGTCTTTACTGCTCAATGAACAAGACAGCAAATTTCAACACTGCCTTGGAAGACCATAGAAAATGCAAATGCATTGAATTGTTTCCCATTATCCTGTCCTGAATCCCCTCTTCCTGCCTGCTCTGACGTTCTGATGCTAGAATCCTTGTAGGCTGCACTAAGTCCTTGCCTCCTCTCCAGACAGATGACATTGCTGATATGATTGCTAAGGATCCAGTGTTAGCCCAAGTGCTAAACTGGGTATGAAGGAGGTGGACTTCAGCAAAGGTTGCGGATGAGTTTAAGCCATTCATTATACGCCAACATGAATTTTCTGCCCTTCAGAGATGCTTCTTATGGGGTAACTAAGTAGTCATTCCCAAAGCAGGTGTAACATGATTTCCTGATGCTCTTCATACGGGGCATCCAGGGATTGTTCGTATTAAACCGCTTGCCAGAAGTTGCATCTGGCAACGTTAGATGCTGACAGTGAGCAAACAGCACTGTAATCCAAGTTTTATGGCAGCTGTTTGCATCTCATGGTTTTCTGGGTACCGTTGTGTCTGACAATGCTGCACAGTTCACTTGTGAAGGATTTAAGTTGTTTACAGAGAAGCATCTTATCTGTCACAGCACATCTGCCCCATTCCAGCTGTCATCAAATGGCTAAGTCAAGCGGATGGTCCAAACTGCTAAAGATGCATTGAAGCAAATCTTTGATGATGATTGGAACTGATGATCAGCTAATTTCTTACTATAACAGCATGTAACTGCACACAGCTACAGGTCGCAGTCCTGCAGAACCACTAATGAACTGCCAGCTAAAAACTTGTCTGGATTGGCTTCTCTAAGACATGGTAGTTGAATACCGGACAAGGTAAGCAATGCACTTATCCAAGAAACGATATTTCTGCAGTAAGAATCTTTGAACCGGATCGGCCTGTGTACATCTGACGCTACACAACTGGGCCACAGCAGGTGCCGGCATCTGTTCTTTGAGCTGCAGGGCCAGTATTATATAAGATGCAGACTCTAGACAGAAAGACACTTTGCAGACATGTAAACCACGTGTGGGGTTGAGTCTCAGACAATGTGACCTCAGCAGCATCAGAACGTGTTGCCCCACTGAAGGAACCGGTTTTGACAAGTCCATCAGTTGCTGTTTTAAATCTATCAACATTTCTAGTTGCTGAAGCTACTCTAGAAGAGACAAAAGAGCCTGCTGATGTTGCCAGTGAAATATCTATTGCCCCTGAAGTGGGCCACACAAGTCAGGTCACTGTCTCGCCCAAAGAATCTGAAGCTTTTACTTCAGCACTGTTGTCTCAACCAGGATACACTGATCTCTGCCTGACCTCTTGCCTTCCATGGGGAGGATCGATAAGAACTACTTGTGGCTGAGTGGTCACATGCTGCCACTTCTCATTTCCTTTTAGCTTCTCCAGTACCAACCTCTCATGATTCCTATCCACGTGATCTTCCTTTTTCTTGATGCAATGCAATGTGGATATACCTGTGCTTTCAGGCATATCCCTGAAATAGAGCCCAGAGGTCCTGGCTCCCCACCCCACCACCTTCTCCAGTCTACCAGACTCCACTGCCCTTTCAGAGCCAGGGCAGAACCAGGCAGCCTGGCTCCCAGCACCTCGGCACTAAACTACCAGGCACGTTTCCTTCAGAGCCCGGACAGAGCCCAAGTAGCTTGGCTCCCAGACCCCAGATTTTTTAACTCGAAGCTTCCCTCCCGAGGAACTAGGACAGAACCCAGGAGTCCTTGGATTGCAGCCGCATGCTACTTTATCGCACCTGATGCAATGCAGTGTGGATACCTGGCCTTCCTTAGCATTAACAAGCTAAGGAAATACAGAATAAATGAAAGTACTGTGAGGTAAATACAGAGCTGGTTGGATCATCATACTCCGTGGGCACGCTTACATGTGTCCCTATGGCATCTTTGTTGCTGTACCGTTGTTTAGTACTTCCTTTTGGAAGGCGGCCTGTCCTGGGTCTGGTATTATTCAACATCTTCACTAATGATTTGAATGATGGGATTGAGTGCACGCTTAGCAAATTTGCAGATGACACCGAGTTGGGTGGAATTTGAGACCCTCTGGAGGGCCGGGCTAGGCTCCAGAGTGACCTGGATAGACTAGAGGCATGGTCCACAATCAACTAAATGAGAGTCAACAAGGATAAGTGCAAAGTCCTGCACTTAGGACAGAATAGCCGTGTGCCCAACTACAGACCAGGGAATGACTGTTTTGGTTGCAGTGCTGCAGAGAAGGAACTGGGGGTTACAGCAGGCCATAAGCCGAATATGAGCCAACAATGTGCTCTTCTTGCAAAAAAATCAAGAATGCTCTGGGCTGTATTAGCAGGAGTGTCACTTGCAAAACAGGCGAAGAGAAGACTGGAGAAGAGAAGACTTGGGGGGGGACTTGATTGCAGCCTATAAGTATATCAAGGGCATACATCAGGTTTTGGGGGAGCATTTATTCACCAAGACTTCTCAGGGGAGGACAAGAAATAACGGGCACAAACTGACTGAAGATTGCTTCAGGGTAGAGAGAGCTATAAAATAGTTTTTCCCTGAGTGCTGAGGGTTTGGAACAGGCTCCCCCCAGAAGTATTACAGTCATCCACCCTGGCAATCTTCATAAAACGTCTTTACGCCCACTTTGCTGGGGTCATCTGATCCCAGTGGTCTTCCCTAACCACATGTGGGGGGGCTGGACCTGAAGATCTGTAAGGCCCCTTCCAACCCTTAACTATGCCACTATGGAAGTGATTCTCTTCACCTGGATGACTGTGTCTAGTTTTGGGCCCACTGCTCCAGAAGGATGAAAACAGATTGGAGTGCATCCAGCACAGGGTGGCAAAAGCACTCAGGGGCCTGAGAGACAAGACTTATTGAGAAAAGGCTGAAAGAAATAGGATTATTTAGTCTGGAGAAGAGGACACTGAGTGGGGATTGGATAGCAATCTTTAAATACCTGAAGGGTGATTACAGAGCGGCTGGAGATGGGCTTTGGTTTGTGGCTGTATGGGACAGGACTAGGAATGATGGCCTTAAGCTGTAGCAGGGGACGTTTAGGTTGGAAATTAAGAGGTACTTTCTGACTCAGAGTGATTAGACATTGGAACAGGCACCTAGAAAACCTGGGATCTCCATGCTTGTAAATTTTCAGAAGCAGGCTGGATGCCTTCCAAGGGAAATCTTGAAATAACTTGTTCATGCCAAACCAGGGTCTTCAGCTTTATGTCCACAAGATTTACTGCCATTGAAATGATGATCAGATTGCTAAGGGCTCAGCTTATACAGGTGGAGACTGGACAGGCAAGGCTGCATTTGGAGAGGAAATGCTGTTGTCCTATATGGCCTTGGCTCATTTATCTTGCAACTGGTTTTGCTGCACATTCGCTGCCTCTCTGTAGTTCATGCAAAGCTTGTGTTTGTTTCCACCTGCCTTCAGTGGAAGTCTGGTTGTTTCTGAAGCAATAGAAAGCTGAGGTTTTGAATCATAATTGAATATTTATAAGACTATTAAGTTCTCATTAATGACATCCCCTCTGGAGAGGCTAGAAGGGTAGCAGGAACTCATCAATGGAAGAGGCAGCACAAGTCACATAACTGCATCTGCACTTGAAGAGGGAGGCAAGGGTTTTTTGGGTGATGGCTCGTATTGGACCAACAGCATGGTTGGGATAAGGTTAGACCAGCTTTCCAATGCAAGGCATTCTTCATTGGGTCAGGCAGAATGCAGAATACAATCCCTGAGGCCCCTGCCTTTACGTTTCTTCTTTTTATTTATTCTTTTCTTCAACCTACCTCTGATTTCCTCCACGTAGTGACACCCCAACTGCTGGCTTTCCATTTTTGTTCTTTTTTGTTCAGGCTGCCACCTTGTTTTATACTCCAGACACTTGGTGTCTAGTCCCAGAGACTCTGCCAAACTATAGCTCCCCGTTCTGCAAGACGCTGCTCTCATACGCAGCAATCTGCTTTGCCAGGGCATGGGGAAGGGAATCAGGGACCATATTTCTGTCAAGGAATATTTTGGTACATGATCTCCACAATTTATGGCCAAGATGATGTCAAGGGGCATTTGCTTAGTATCTGTATTTCTTCATATCTGATCTGACCAGGTGCTAGGTGACTGTGGCAGTAGCCTTTCCTTGCCAGAGATGCAATGCAGCTTGAAACATAAAGACACAAGGACAGATGGAACTTGGGTTTTTAAGTGAATCTGATAGCTCTTTGGCTTTCAGGGTTACCTGTGGTGTTGACCGTTCATGGGATGATGTTTAGTAGGAAAGAGCAGGTAGGCAGGGGCGAAAGCGGTAAAACAACGGGTGTTTTTGTGCCCACTGAACACGTGCCAGAAGCCTAGGTAGTGTCACCTGCTTCATTAAAGTGGCTGTTTTGATGGGTGAGGGGTATTCTCTTGGAAAGTTTGCAGAGCTTGCTTCAAGAGGGTGAGCAGCACTGCTGCATTTAGCTACAGCAGCATTTCCATGCATTACAGCTGGCTGGGCATGGCTTGCTTTGGTTTTCAAGAAGGACAGATACACTGGTACATGATACCCTGTCCACAAAAAGGTTTCTTAGTCTTTGCTGTTTGTGCGCAGTGTGAATAAGCTGTCTCCTGTACACACAGAAGTCTGATATGGTCTTGTTCATAGATGCAGTTCATTGTGCTTTGGCTTGTTCTGTGTGGTGTGACAGATGCATGCAGCTACAGTGCGAGCTGTAGTCTGGCTTCACCCAGGGACCATACATGACTAGAGTTTTCTTCTTTTTTTCCAATTTCCCAACAAACTGTCCACCTACTTCTAATGCAGTATTACTTGTCCCCTGACAATTTGATCTGATCTTTGCAGAGCTTCATCCCAGGACTGATGGTAATCTTTTATAGTGATTGCAGTAACTGCAGCCCTGTCTTCATTTTGAGTGCAATGCTTCTGCTATTAAGAGCTATATTTGTGTACCAAACTGTTGATTCTTATTGAGGATATTTTTGCTAGTAGCATAGGGTCATCGGCATCTGATGCCATGTCCCCCTTCCTGAATTATTTCCACGAGCCTGGATGATCTGCACGGCCTTGCAAAATATCCTTTCTTGTGGGATCTCCTGCCTTCTGTATTTATTGCTGGACATTGTTGCCGACTGGGGCTTGATGCTTTGCCAAGTCTGCCATACCTTTAAGTGCTTTCATTGTTAAAGTTCCTTGATTGTTTTTGCCTCACTGTTGCTCTCTTTTTATATTATCTCTTGGATTTGAGTCTCTTCCCCTATTAGATCTTGTCTCTTTATTGTATCAGCGTTATCTGATGATGTTTTAGGTACACTATTAGCTTGTAAGTCCTTCTGCTGTTTCTTTATTGTTTCTTGCATCTTAACTTTTGTTCTGGCTTTTGCCGGGGTGAATTCTGGATCTAACAACAGTTGTGCTTAATACAGTGGCATCTCTGATGCCTCCAGCCATCCTGCCTCTTAGGAATTCTTCTTTCAAACCTCGATAATTGCAGCGTTCAGCAAAAGCGTGAACTGCAGTAATACAAGAGTCAGCTCTTTCCCCTGGTTCCTGGTATCTCATATTAAATCTGGCCTTTTTGTCTATAATAATATTTCTTTTCCCTATAAAATGGGCCTCAAAAGCCTGGTTCACTTTTTTAATAGTCTTTCTTTTCCTCCCCAGTGAGGGGGAGGGCACACAGAATATCACCCGCAGCTTCTCCCACTGCAATGATGAGGGCATTTCCTTGGTATTCCTGTAACTGCCTAATTCTGCTCAGTCCCTCTAATCCAGCAAGGCCAGCTGCCTGCCTTCCCATAGTCAGACTTGTCTAGCAGAGCCCATCTGTGTTACGGCCTCTATAGCTGCACTGGACTTTCAGCCCTAATTCCTCCCTGACTATGCCTGCAAATGCACTCCTCTTTCTCTTTCTTACCCTGCTGATATTCGGACCAACTTCTAGCCAAATAGACAGAATGGGCAGAGAGAAAGGGCAATAGAAATGCGACATGCCCTCCAGTTCTCCTCTGACACTATGCCAGTGCTATAAGAGTCGCACTCCCGGAGAAGCCAACCTTATGATTTGGGATCAGACCTTTGGCACTGCTGGAAGCAAAGGTTTATGCCCCAGCCTTCCCCAGGTTCACGAAGCAGGAAACTTTGTGGGTGAATCTCCCTTTATCTTTCTCAGATGTTCCCATTGAAGGGTCAGAGGATTTGTGTTCCCTATAGACGTGTATAAAACCCTGACTGGCCAAGGGACTATTGGCCAATGTCTGCAAGCCTGGAGTTTGCAAACTCACATGGTACAACCTGAAAGCCTTAACGGGTGGGTAAAACTCCCAAGCATCTAGGAGGCTTTTGTCAGCTGGCTTGAGCTGTAGCTGTGGCTCGAATTGTTGTGTGTGATCCCTTGGGTTGAATGGCACAATCTCACCTGACCTGGTGGAGCAGACATAGAGCCATTCCTGAGGTTAGCAGGTTGTGGACATTGCATAACCAGTTTCCTCCAGGAAAGCAACCCATTGAATGTGCTGTTCCCACTGGGGATTTCTATAGAAAGGATTGGCATCCCTCAAAGCCCTGCTCCCTATCGCCAGGGCTTGCTCTTCTCTCCTTCCAGAGCAGGGCCGACAGTCACTGTGTCCATGGTAACTCAGACCCATACAGGCATCAGGAGTACACTCGAGACTCAGATTTCCTGTGAAAATACCAGGTTGTCATGTTGTGACTACGTCTGAGTGAAGCTGTAACCAAGATGGTTCAGGAAACATGTGAGAGGCAAGGATTTTTGTAGGTGAAATCATTCAAAAACTTGTCTCAGTCACATAGTTGATCCAATAAAGGTGTCAGCCACAAAAATCCTTGACTCATGCATTATCTTCTTCTATCATATAGTGGAACTGAAATCCTAAAACGCCTATGGAGATGTTCTCCATGAAGCAGCTCCTGTATCTTTCCACCTTCCCAATTGCATCACTTTGTAGTCTGGAAATTCTGGGTCGGTGGCCAGTCTCCTGTTACCCCATTCCTGACACAGAGGGGCTCCAGGGCACCTTTTGAACTTCACAGTTATACTAATAACATCATGTTAAACTTTCTAGGCAAGAACAACTCCGAATCCTGGTCGGGCAAGAACAAGACCAGCTGAGACAAGTCTCTGCAAAAGGCGTTACATCTTTTAGCGGTAAGCAGCTTTTCCAATCCTGCATTCCAGCAATGGCCCATGCGGTAAGAAAGCAGTCTGAACTGGCCTTTCATGTGTGGGATGGCATGTCTTTACAGGGCATCTCATCTTAAAGTGGGAATTTAATTAACTTGATGCCACTCAGATTCCTCTGGCCTCTTCATGAAGTCATGGGAGAAGGGCCCAGGCTGGGCTGTGCCAATGCTCCTGCTGGGACCAAAGCTAGAGGCACCTGGCTCAAGGGTCTTGCCTCTCCACTCAGGGTCAGACCAATGCCATATTTGGGGTCAGGAAGGAATTTCCCTGCCTTGGTCAGATTAGCATGGACGAGGGTTTTTTTGCCTTCCTCTGTAGTGGAGCCCTTGGCCTCTACCCAAGATCTCTTGAGTGTATATTGACAACATTTCATAGTCTCAGGATGGTGGCTGCCATGGTTCCTCTGCTCTATCTGTGGCTGGTTTGGGTGTTTAAGTCTCTTGTGTCAGGGCTCATGGTTGTCTTATGTAGAGTTTAGATTATGCATTGTATAGGGTGGCTTGGATAGGGATGATCCTGCCTCAGGTGGGGCTTTGGACTAGATGACCTCTGGAAGTCCCATCCAACCCGACCGACCTCTCTGTGAGTCTACAACTTTGTTTTCTATTGTTCATCTTAAATTACTCGTGAATGTTTATTTTCATGGGGGAAACTGAGAATATATCTAAAATACTTAAAAAATGTTTTCTCTATTTCACTTCCAGATTCCAGGCAAGAACTGTGTGGCTTTGTGCATCATCCCAAAACACTTGGCTTTGGCTAGTCTCCTCTTCAGCTGCCCAAGTGTGCTCTTACAATAACTGCTTCATGCAGCCTCAGACCTGTACAAAAAATGTCTCCAGACCTACATGCAGTGGTGACTTCAAGAACTGGGGTGATTTATAGAGAGGGGAACTTTGTGTAAAGGAAAAGTGGCCGTCCTCACAGAGGCTGGATGAGCTCTGGAGGCAGCTCCATCACTTCTGCCCTCAGATTAGGTTTGCGTTACTCACCAGCAATGTCTCTTGGTGCTTAGGAGCCCACAGCTAGGACTCGCAGGAGACCATGGGCACATGGCCAGGGAAAGGACCCTGAGCAGGAATTGATAACAGTGTGTGAGGTTTTGGGGGCCTCACGCTGGAACGGGGACCAGGAATTGGATGGCTGGATGGAAGTGCTGGTTAGCAACAGTCAGCAGCCTTGACTGCGCCCATCTGAGAGCTGTGTTAGTGCTCACCCAGGCACATCTCTGGGCACTGCCAGGGTGCCAGTCATAGAAATCGTAGAATACCAGTCACTGGGGATCAGGCTGGGGCTATGGCATTGTGTTGGTTTTATTCAAGCGAGTCATTGTCTTCCTCACTGACACTATGTACTATGTCATGATATCTTTCACTGCAGGCATTGAAGAACATCTTTGGGGCTGTATGCCAGCAGTTCCTGCGCCCCACTAGCAAAGCAGAAATGGGATCCCCAAACCCCAGCTCCCTTCCAGGTAAGACATGACGACGGTGAAACCCCAGTGGTCGCTTGGTCACAGAGCTCTGCCTCCTTTTTGCACCTTGGGAAATCTTCCCCACTGAATCGGGGCATTGTGTGGGCATTGCCATGGGGACAGCCTGCATTGCTTGAGGTTGGGTTTTCAACATGTCCCCGTTGTCAGCGTCCTGGGGACAGCAACCCATGAGGTCGACTCTGTCTTCCTGATAGGACGTTTCTGACTCTTGGGCTTCTGCTGATATTAGTCAGGACCAGCTTTTATCCAGCTGGGTTGGAAGACCAGGTGAAGAAGGCTATGATGAGCTGATGCCATGCATGTCAGCAAGGCTGTGCTCAGACTCTTTATTAAGGGGATTGAAAAGCTATTCTATCCCAACTTTTTCCAGGTACACACCCCTGACCCGAAAGATGCGGATCCACATCTTTCCTAGACAGTGAAAGCATCAGCTTGGCAAGTCAGCCATAGTGAGAACAGCAGACCATATGCATACGGCTTCTTCTGTGTATCCACTGGATGATTCTGCCTGGGTGGGGAAAGAAGCACTCGGGGTTGAAATCGGACCTAAAGGGTCAGCTCTTCATCTGGGAAGAAGGACTGTTGCTCAGCTGGCATCGTGATGATTTAAAACAGAGCTGAAGGTTTGGCCCTGACTCTTTTAGCTTGGAGGCAAAACATTTTTTTCATTTTTAAATTTGTTTTGAAGAGAACTGGAAGGGGAGGAGTAAAATGTGTTTTGAGAGCTGCAAGCAGGCAAAACAATGAAATTGCTGCTTTCGGCAGTCTCCCCTCCCCACCCCCCTTCCTTTTTCTGTGCCTAAAACTAACAGCAGCAACAAAATCTTCATTTCTTATGTTATGATATGATTCATAATGCAGGCTGCTATTGCCTTATTAAAAAATAAAACACTGATGGGGGGAGGGGGATGGGGAAGAAAGCCTAAGCCCCTAAAACGGAACATTTGCAGATGATTAAACTGATGATTAAACTGCGGTGGGTTTGGGAAAGAAAAGAACGGCGGGGCTGTGGTGTGACAGATAAGATTCCTCTCCATAAAGGACTTAAATTCTTCAGAAGTGAATTGTGCAGCATTGTCAGAAACAATGGTATCTGGAAGACCATGATTGGCAAACAGCTGCCATAAAACCTGGATTACAGTGCATGGAGTCACTGATGCAATGGAAATAACTTCCAAGCACTTGGAGAAAGAATCAACGATAATATAGGATAACGTTAATATAGGATCTGACCCTAGTTACTATGAAACTATGAAACTACGTCTTGGAAATGGCCTGCAAAATCTATGTGCGGATGAGACCATGGTGTCCTGGTCACTTCCCAGGGCTGGACTGGAGCTTTAGCCAGTACATGGTGTGTAGCTTCTTATGCTTCACTCCTCTTCACTGTTTGCCCACTGTCGGCATCTAACTTTGGCTGCCAGGGGTAACTTCTGGCAAGTGCTTTCATGTGAACACAATCCCTGGATGTCCTGTATGGAGAGCATCAGGAAATTATGTTACACCTGCATTGGGAATGTCTCCTATGGGGTGACCAAGTGGTCATCTCTGAAGGGCAGAAAGCTCATGCTGATATATAATGAATGACTTGCATTCATTTGCAACCCTAGCTTCCTAGTTTTGCTTGTGTGTGGGGAGATGGGGGAGTCCTAGCCTGACCTCTCAGGGTGCCTGGGGACCTTGGGCCCTGCTGCCCATTGCCGAGAGTATTTCAGGTTGTTCAGCGAGAACAGGGCGCTGAGATGTTGAACAGGCCAAACCTCCCTGGCCCAGTGAGCTGCCTTTGATGCTGTCAGGGTGGGAACCCCAGGGGTCAAGAGCTCTTTTGAGCTCTGTGACTGTAGCTCTGATAAGCGGTAGAGAAGTGAAGAGCTAGAGTCCTCCCAAGGCACCTGGGCACAGGCTGAACAGAGGTCTCCTGGGACCAGCGATGCCACTGCCTATTGCTAGCCAAGGGCTGTGGGTGGGAGCCCCAGTGGCTCGGGGCTGGGTCAGTGCAGAGTTTGAAAGGACCTGCTGGGTCCCTGCTGATTCACAGAACTGCTTGCAGGCTGCTGGGGGAAGGTGTCCCAGGGGGTTTCTGCTGAGCATCTCTTCTCCACCTGCAGCTCCCCCAGTTGCATGTATCAGGAGGATCTGGGAGTCCAACTGGCTCCCCAGCCTCCTCCTGGCAGCCCTAGGCCCACCCAGAGATGTCTTCATGCAGGCCTCTCCTGGAGATGCTACCATGCCACCAGGAAGAAGAGGATGACATGGGGCAGGCCAGGTGCCTTGGGGCAGCCAGGTGAGTGGCTGTGAGGGTCTGGCAGAGCCTTACTCTGCACCTGGGACAGAGTGGGGATGACCTGCTGGCCAAGGGGTGACCAAAGGATGCTGGAGCCCTTCCAACCTCCACCTCTCCATGACCCGGTTAGGACCCCTGCAGAAATCTTTCTGCAATGAGTAGCAGTTCCCTGGTTCCCAGGTGCCCTGAGAGGTCAGGCTGGGACTCCTGTGGTGTCTGCCTCTGAGCGTCTCCTTACACTCAAGCCCCTGGGGTCTATGTGTTAGGGAAGGGGAAACAGGCATGGGATGTGAATTGCTTTGCCCACAGGCACCTGTTTTTTGTAGGTGTGCCGGGAGGGGTGTGCTCTGGGGAGGAGCCTGGGGGTGCAAAAGTAGCCATCAGATGGGATGCGTGTATATGCTTTGGCAAAGTGTGTGTATGTAGGTGTGAGTCTGTGCTGGTGGCTGGCATGTATGTGTGGGACTGTGTCACAAGCAGGCACCTGTTGCTCCCTGTGCTGACTCCCTCTTTCTTTCCTCCCACACCAGCTCCACCTCCACTGGCCTTGCCCCCAGGGCAGGGGAGGGCTATGTTCAGGGGCTGGGGTTGCTAGGTGGGGGCCCTACGAGGCTCCCAGCCCAATACCCATGCTAGTGGTGCCCGGACAAGGAAGCAACAGATGCTTTGCACCAGGACCAGAAGTTCTGCGAGACGGTGCCGAAGGAGCTGTGCTGCCAGCAGCTGAACACACACTTTGGCTTCAATCTGCGGTGCCGTGTCCGCCTGATCACCAGGAAACCAGTGTCTGGGCATGGTAACATGGAGGAGCCTGCGGACCCTGAGGTTGTGAATCTCATTCACCACACAGCATTGGAGTCAACCAAGAAATACTCAGAGCCAGGAAACTGGCTGGACCTTGATCAGCATAGATCACACTGACTTCAGGCTCTACTTCCCATGCCACAAGAGCAAGATCACCAAAGACATGGAAGTTGTGTGGCGCCTGGGGGAACAGAGCGAGAACATGCACTATGCTGGTGGTGGTATCAGCACTGCTCTGCTGGGCAGGTGGGTATGTGTACTTGCTGCTCCAGCCCAACATCGCTGTAGTGCCCTGTGTGCCTGTGTGGTGGGGCAGTGTGTGTGTAGTGCATGCACATGTGGGCAACAGCATGGACACGTGCATGTGAGCCTGTGTTGGTCACTGCCATCTGTGTGCATGTATGGGAGCTGTGTCCCCAGCAGGCACTCGCTGCTTCCTGTGCCAACTCCCCCATCCTTCCCTCCCACAAGTTCTCACCCTTGAGAGGGTGCATCCCCGACAGACACTCAACTATTCATCTGGGGAATCCATCTGCTTCCAGGCAGCTGCTTCTGCCAACTGAAAGGGATGGTCTGTGACTGCTGCAGCCCAGGGGCTCATCAGTGTGGCTCAGACAATTGGCGTGGCAGCACCATGATACCGGAGGCTGCATGGAAGCAAAGTGCAGTGGGAATTCTCGGGGTTGCACGGAGGAGCCCTGATGGCCTCTCTGCTCCCAGGCTTGGAGCGCTCCTGCTGCCAGCACCAAGCAGGAGACAGGAAGGAAGAGTCATAAGTTCAAGTCCAAATCACCCATGATGCAGCCCAGTGAGAAGCAGAAGAAAATATCCAAATCAGCTGCTCCTGTGTCCAGCTAATGACACCGAACAAGGAAGAAATTGATTACAGGGTTGAACACCAGCTCCTTGCTGCCATAAGCAATGACCCCCAGCTGCTGGCACTCATAAGGGCACTTGTAAGGGCACTCCCAACCCACAAGAAGGACAATGCTGGGGGCTATGGGAAGGGCACCCCTATTGTGGTACCAGCAGGAGGCAGTGGTAGTGTGTGGCCCATTTGCAGATCCTTGTGCACAATGGAAATGTAGAGCAAGGACACAGGAGCACAGACAATGGGGCAGTGTCCTGCTCCCTTCTGCTGCCTGACCCTTGGGCTTTTGCTGCCACCAGCACTCCCTGAGCTGCACCAAGGTGAGAAACACATGGGATTGAGGGGATTGGGTCAGTTATCCTGTGTCCGTCTGCTTCTGCATACTGCCCCTCTGTGCCCCTCAGGTCTGCTATGTCCTGTGGCCTGCTTCCCTGGGAGGCAGGGATCCCTTTGCTCTGGCTGACACAGCTTCCAGAATGCAGGAGCACCATGGCTAGCTCCAGCTTGGGGTCATTAAGGCAACTTGAATCTCCTAATGACAATATATGATGGGGAGTATTCAGCCTCTGCATCTTCTTCAGCCCCTCCCCGGGATTCCTGTGACATGATGAAGGCCACGTGCTGGGAGGAAAGAAGTCTTGGGATGAGACTGCCCTGGAGGGTATCCTCTCTGGTGACCTGTGTCGTGGATTGACAGCACAGTGGATGGGAGAAGCTCACTGAGCTAAGAGGTATGTGCTTTACTGAGAAGAATACACTGACCCCTGGGTTGGAAGGTCAAAATGTCAAATCATCAGGCATTGAAGTTTTAGTCTGGAACCAGTTTGACTGATTTGATGAGAATGACAAGGAGATCCAAGAGTTGATGGACCACAAGTACAAAGCCTTTTGTGCTTGGCAGAATGACACCAAAAGAAATTGAGTCATTTTCCAAGGCAGAGATCCAAAGAAGGACCCATGATATGAAGAATGGATGGTGGGAACACAAGGTGAAGGAGATTAAACATCTGGCTGACATCCACAATATGCGTGGTTTTTTTTCAATGCCACCAAAGCCATTTACTGTCCATGCACTCAGGAACCAACCTCCTTGAGACCTTCAGATGTTCTTGGAAGTACTCCTTTCAGCAAGAGGTTTTGCCGTCTCAGAACCAGAAAAATACCAAATTATATTAAAAAAACCAAGCATCTTCAGCATTCATTAATTTGATTTCAAAAAATATTTTTGTCCTGATTTACATGCGTTTGTGTAGTGTACACAGAGGTGATTGAACAATAGCTTAAAATGAAATCTTACTCTTGTATATCATGACGATGCGTATGGGTTTGTGGGGGGCTATGGGTGTGTGGGGGAGTGGGGGGTTTGGGTTTGTGGAGGGCTGTGAGTGTATGGATTTGTGGGGTATAGGTAGGTATGGGGTTTGTGGACAGTGGTGTGTGGAGTGAGGGTGGCTGGGGTGTTTGAGGGGGTTTAGGTGCAGGGGTCTGTGTGTATGGCAGTGCAAGGGGCTATGTGGGTGCATGTGTATAATGGGGTACGTGTGTGGGACTCGCCCTATGAATATGCACACATACTGCCCCTGCCTGCACACACACACATGTACTGGTGGAAGCCTGTGCTCCCTGGTCCAGCAATGCAGTCGAAAGCCACGTCGTGCCAGAGCAGGACATGGGCAGGAAAATAGTGAAATGGCTGGGAGTGGGACAGGGCTGGGCTGCTCAGTTCAGCTGAGGGATCCCCCTAGGTCCTACTGCCCCCATCTCCTGTCAGCTTTGACAGGCAGCCAGGAGCAAATAAATGTTAATTTACTCATGGGGGGGGGGCACAGGCTAGATTGAATGGCCTGGTGGGTAAGATCCAGCCCATGGGTCATATTTTGCCTGTCCCTATTATAAAGGATGCATGAAAGGGTCTGTCTAGAGCAGTGATTCTCACCCAGGGTGCCACACCATCCTGGGGTGCCCTGAAATCTCTGGAGGGGTGCTATGGAATGGCATGCAAAGTTTACACTGTTAGATGTGAAAATGTGATTCACATGATAAACCCAGACATTTCCAATAGAAATCCCCAGTGTTATAAACATTCTGCCCTGCGGTGGCCTTTCTGAGTTCTTGAATTGCTCTAGTGTTGTTGTAAAAAATGAGTGAAAATTAAGAGCTAGCGGTTTTTGAGGGGTGTCTTGAATCTAAAGACCAAGAGATTTTGGTCTAGAGATTTCTGCAGTTGGAGAGACATGCGGTGCCCAACCACCGTGGGGCTGGCTTGTGATATGGCTCCGCAAGCTTGGTGTACAGCCATCCTCTGCTCAGCCCACGAGGGGGCACTGTTAATCCACTTGAGTGCATTAATTGTGCAGGGTGCAAGGGCTACAGACAGGAGCAGGGAAAACTGTGCTGTTCACAATGGGGTGAGCAGAGCAAGAGGCCGCAGGGAAACTGCAAGTGGAATCAGCCATGAACGGTTGAAGATGGACTAGCCAAAAAGTGGCTTTAACAAGGCTGTGGCAGCTTTGTCGGGCAGGGGCAGTCTGTGGAGTGGAGCAGTCCTAAACTGAGGTCAAAGTGAATGAAGGGGAAGATGGAACGTGTCACATGTGCCACATGCTGCTGATTCCCATCCCTAATGGCAATGGGGAGAGGCAGATTTGGCAGTGAGGGTACACGGAGTCTGCCTTAGGAGGGGAGAGAAAGCAGCTGGAAGGGCTGTGGAGGGAGAGACAGAGCAGAGAAGGGGAACATGCCAGGATGATCTGTGTACCATCGACTCCCTGTGCTCTCATGGGTTGTAACAAACCTTTGTGGGCCAGATCCAATTGTTCTGTGGACTGGATGTGGCCTGTAGGCTGGGAGCCGCTGATGTCTGCTCTGGGGTATGGGAGGGTGACAATCAGCATTGCTGGTGTATGGAATAGGTTCTCCTGCCCCTGCTGCAGCAGATTTCATGTTGGCCTGGTGGCGCTGGAGCTTCCAGCTTCTCCCCAAACGTCTTCATTGTAATCATTTGTGTGTCCCTCTGGCCTCGCATCTGCTTCCTCCACAGCTTTAGGGATTTTGCATCTACCTCTTGCAGGGCATGAGGGGTATGGGGAAGAACAAACTCATCTACTATTCATAGGAAGGAAGAGGTGGAAGAGGAAGTGAAGCTGCCTCCTCTGAAAGTCTTGAAATCCTGGGGAGAGCAAGAGGAAAAAGTTCTTGTCTCCTGTGACAGCCCTGATTGGCTGGCTGCCCTGCTTGTCCACCTCCTGGGGAAGAGCAGCTAATCAGAAGACAGTTTCCTGCAGGTGAGGCTGCAGTGCCCTGTATCATGACCCGACCAGCTGGAGCCCACACTACAATCAAGTCACTCGGGGGACAGTCCCTGGTGTTGGTGCCACTGCCTTGACCTCTCATGGCTGAGCCACGAAGGCACAGTAGCTCAAGTGACAGAGGCGGATGCACTTGGTGCTGAAGGTCTGAGGCTCCGTCCACTGGAGGCGACGCACAGCGGTGCTTGCCACGCGCGCTGCGGGGAGCTTTTGTCCCCCTGAGGAGCGCTCTGTTTGCACCTCTCTGGTGGGACCTGCAGGCTGCACTTCTGTTCAGGTGAACACACAGCACCGACTGCTCCTCTTGAATCCAGACTGAGCACGGCCCAAGGGAGTCTGTTCTCCAGTGTCTGACGGCCCGGCTCCACTTTGCGTTCGGGCAGAGCTTCCTGGCACGCTGCCATTGTGGCCATTGACTGGGTTGCATGTAGCTGCTTTCACCTGAAAGGTAATCGCCGGAAGAAATTTTCCATCTCCTGTTTACCCGAGCCTGATGAAGGCTAGAGAAACTAGCACAGGCACATGATGGATGGCTGTGATTTGTAACTCTATAACAGGGAGAGGCAGTAAATTGCTTGAGATTTAAACTAATCTCTTATTAGGCAATTAAAGGCATAAATAACTATGCTGTGGCTGAGCTGCAGCATAGAGGAGACACTTGCTGCTCGTGGCTGTGCATTTTCCCCTTGTCTTCCCACCAGTAACTATCAGACTCCGGTCCCTGGGGAGCCTCCACAAGTGGTCTGTGGAGATGCTTCTCTTGCAGCAGCGAAGCAGCTGTCAGTCTGAGCAGTGACACTTGCCTCTAGTTATAGCCCGGTCGGTGCAAGCTATTTCTAGCTTGGTTTCCAGAGGGGTTCCCATGACAGTCATTCTTAACCAGGGTGTCACCAGATCCTTTGAAGGGTGCCATGAGGTGTGAGGAGATAAGTGAAGTGTAAGGAAAGAAGCAGGTAAGCCAGGCGCAGACTTGTTGCTGCTTGGACCCCTACTGCCCAGCCCCTGTTTAGGGAGGGTAAGCACTGTAATCTATAAATTACTTTTTGAAATTAGGTGCCACTTAATTCACAGACATTTTGAAGTGGGCCTTGAGTCCAGTGGCCAGTTCCTTGAGTCTAAAAAGGTTGAGAGCTGCAGATCCACACACTCCCTGATAGCAGTGGAAATGGCCAGAGCTCAGCATTGCTGATAATCAGGTGCTTCCCAAGAAGCTCTTTTCCAGCCAGTGAAACAAAGCAATCCAACCCCCGCCTCCCGTTTGAGTCCTGCTCAGCAGCTTTGCAACATCCTGACTAGTGTTTTGGTGGTGTATATTCAGCTGTGAGCAAAGGTGCAGAGCAGCAGAGTCCCAAGCTGCAAAGGGCCCGGGAGAAATGAGGGCACAGAGGCTGCTCTTAATGGCAGTCAATGGAATAGGTTGCCTCATTTTTAATGTGCAGTTCTCTAACCACAAGACTTGGGATGTTTTATTCTGAGACCTGTGATGGCAGCTCCCTCTGACCAGAGTGTAACAGGGTCCCCCTACCTGTATAGAAAGGGTCATGTGCCATTAAGACTGTAGGCACAGAGTGAGAGCCCTGCCTCCTCCGGGGGTGTATAAGAAGCCCTGCATAGGACTAGGCATGTGAATAGGAGATGGCTTGGAGGTAGCATTTGTGACAGGGTAGAAAGGGAGACATAAGTTTGTAGGTGAGTGAAGCCTAGAGACTGCTTTATGAGTGAGTTAAGCCTGGAAATATTGTTGGTGATGGCGACGATGGGTAATTGAGAGTAGACCTTAGGGGGAAAACAGAAGGCAGTCTTATGCATAAGTGCTTGGAGCGAAGCCATTCACTCCTTGGCTGGGCCGAGCTTACAGTTGTGTGAGGCATATTGCTAGCGTCCTGGGGTGCATGGAGAGAAAGCAGTTGTAAGAACTGCTTTTCAGCTAGGGCTCCTAAATGACAACAGCAAGGTGTGGCAGGAGAGACTGCGCTCTGCCCAGGAGCTGGGGAAGGGAGCTGTGCCAATCCCAAAAGGGGGTGATTGTGTGCCCAAGGGGGCACAGCAGCAGAGCCATCACACATCTTTATTGAAGATACCAGCAGCCATTGCAGAATCTGGTGGGTTTCCCTCTTGTCCCTTTTCCTTTTTAGTTGCAGGCCTACGGAAAGCCATGTGTTTAGGAAATGATCCTTCTCTTTGTTCCCCTGCTTCTCTGCCCATCATTCTTATGCTGGACTACATGTACACATGTAATCAAATGATGTATGCTATAGCTGTATGTTATGTAGACAGCTGGGATATGATGGGCTGACTGCAGCTTGAGCAGTGTGCATACAAATTGAGCAAAGTGCACACCACTGCTCCTTGCTGGATGGTCCTGTAGCTACTCCACTGTGCAATTTGGGGGCCATACTGCTAGTAGCTTTTGGAGAGTTGCTGAAGCGGTGGATACCCAAGCTCCTGAAGCACAGGTGCTGGAGTTCACTTCGCGCAGCTGGGAAGTCCAGAGTAGCCATGGTGACAGTCACTGGGCTCTGAGTAGCCATGGTTTGTTACATTACCTTCAAATCCTATTTATAAATCATTATAGCCTCCCTGTGGATGGAACAGCCATTAACCCAGATCGCTTTCCCTTCCAGTGGCAAGCCTAAAGCAGGCATTTAGGAAATGATCCTCTCTAATTTCAGTTCAGTTCAGCTCAGTTCCTGCCTGAGCTAGATTAACGGTAGTGCTTTGGAAACAAACCGCCTTCAGTTTGGGGCAGATAAGCATTGCCTATTGCAGGGGAGAGGAAAACCAGTGAGAGGTTCTTGGAAATGCCAAAGCGGTATGGGAAAACACTGTATAGTTCTCAAAAGAGACAGAGAGGGGAGCCCTCCTCCATCTCATTAGACGTTGGAGCAAAGGCATAGAAATGCGCTGTAATTCAGTCCTCTGCTCTTACTGTGAAGCTGGCTCTGGGATGAAACGGCCCACATGCTCCCCATCTCTTGCCAATTTGCATTTGTAGGTAATGTGGCATGCCTATTCGGGGAAGGAGCAAAGCATGGTGCATGGGTGTGTTTCCCTGCTGGCAGGTGCACTGTACGATGTGTATTTGAGAGATGTCCCCAGCCTACCTCTGTCTAGGAAAACTGAGTGCTCCCATGAGCTGGCAGATTAGAATCAGGTTTTGCAAACCTCAGAAAAGTGTTGTTTGCAGTTGCCCAAACCGTGAGGAATATCCCTTTTCAGTTCCAGGAACTGGCAGGCAATTGGAACAAATCATGGCCAGTTCTCAGCAGTGGCAGGATTACAGCTCGTGGTGTGTTGCTGTTCTCACACCCGAGTGCTTTTTAAATAAGCTAGCTCCACTACTAGCAGCAGCATAACCACAAGGACACAGAGCTTGGCATGGGCTAAAACCCCAATTATTTCTCCATTACTTACCTGGCTTTTGCAATTTGCGCCGAGCTCTTTGCTGCCACGAATAGACTGCTACCAGCTCCCTAGAGGAATACAACTCAAGGATACCACAATCAGAGCAGGGCCTGGAGAGCAGAGAAACCTCTGATACCCCTGCTCCAGGAAAACAAGTCCCAACTAAACAAGGAATCCCCATCCACCCTTAGACATACGGTGCCCATGGCATGCAGTTGGACAATTTGGATTCTGCCTGAGAGCAGTGTTGACACAGGGACACTACTTTGCTTATTACTCTACTATCCAGTTCCTATCCCTATGTCTGTGTTCTTGGAAGAATCTGGGTAGCATGGGAATGAGAGAACATTGTCCACACCCAGCAAAGCAGGCCCCCAATCCTGGGCAGTGCAATGGTTTGGATCATTTGGACGTACCAGCAGACAGGGGGACACACGGCCTCAAGGTAGCATCTGCTGGTTGCTTGTGCTGCTTGCACTGCAGATCAGTCCTGATCCCTGCATCTTGTAGCAACGGTGGGGGGGACTAGTTTTTAGCCTCACCCACTAAATCTTCACTACAGCCCAGTTATTCAGTGAGTGGCAGCTCACTTAGCCAATCAAACACAAGATCAAAAGCACATGGCTATGCAGTTAAGGAGCCCTTTATTGGATTTTGAGAATAGGCTATAAGATGATGCTCTTGAGGCTGGTATTCACAGATGTGTTGTTTCAGGGATGTCTTTTAAATCGAATATATTCTTTATCAGTGGCTAGTAATCTGCCAGTTATCACCACTGGCACCCAGGCGCCTATCAAGTGGATCTGTGGTTGAGGATTAATACAGCTCAGATACCCAATTTACTCTTGCTTCACTTGCTAGGATCTCACTTGTGAAAGAGGAGGGTGGTTTAGGGCACCTAACTGGAGAGGATGATAACGATGAATTAACATGTAATTCAGATACAGCACTCTTTATTGGTGGATCAAAGCACTTTACAAATGCTGATAGGATGGCCATCATAGAGGACAGTCCGGTTGTCCTCTGTTGATATGAAACCAGATGCTTGTATGTCCTCTATTTTTCTCTTGAAGAAACAAAAAAGAGAATATAAAGGGGTCAGGATTCGTATCAATAGAGGACAGCGTAGCGGAAAACCTGAATGTCCTTTATGATGGCCACCCTAAATGCAGAGAGTTGTATTCTCTCCATGGCACAGGTAAGGAAACTGAGACACAGAGTGGGTTACTAACTTGCCTGTTGTGAGATATTGGGCTGGTGGCAGAACCAAGAAACAGATCTAGGTGTCCTGAATCCCAGCCTAGTGCTCTAACTGCTATGCTATACTGCCTTAAAAGGCCTTTTTAAACATTTTTTTTAAGGATGGTTACTTTCCTTCTGGAAAACCTCGTGCAGGTTCCAAGGCAAGATTTTTCTCAAGCTGGCATTGCAAACCTGCTAAACACGTTTGCAAATTTCCACCCTGACTTTTTTCCAGTTGCACAGCTGGAGCCTGAAAGATGCTTGATCCGCATTTTTCCTAGACAGTGAAAGCATCAGCTTGCCAAGTCAGCCATAGCCAGAACAGCAGGACATATGCATAAGGCTCCATCTGTGTATCCACTGGAAAAATCTGAGTGGGCTGGTGAAAGAAGCTCTCAGGATTGAAATCAAACCTAAAGGTTCAGCATCTGGCAAAAAGGGCTGTTGCTCAGCTGACATCGTGCTGATTCACAGCAGAGCTGAAGATTTGGCCCTGACTCTCTTAGCTTGGAGGCACAACATTGTTTTTTCTTTTTACATTTTGTTTTTAAGTGAACTGGAAGAGGAGGAGTGGAATGTGTTTTGAGAGCTGCAAGCAGGCAAAACAATGAAATTGCTGCTTTTGGCACTTCCCACCACCCACCTTTTTCCCTCTATGTCCCTAAAACTAACAGCAGCAACAAAAACCTTAATTTCTTATGTTATGATATGATTCATGCTGCAGGCTGTTATTGCCTTATTAAAAAATAAAACACCTGGGGTGGGGCAGGGGGGGACCTAAGTCCTTAAAATGGAAAGTTTGCAGATGATTAGACTGGGGTGGGTTCTGAAAAGAAAAGGGAAACATCCTGAAAACAGCAGGATTGCTGCATGGTGGAGATGAGTGCAAGAGCTAAACTCATTACTCATATACTCTTAGTGCAATGTAGTAGTTAGAGCAAGGGGCTGGGTTTTATGTCCAGCTTTGGAAGGAATATGGCATGTAGTAACTGGAGCAGGGTGGCAATAGCAGGCAATGGACAGCATAGATGCTTCTGAGATGCTATCATCTCATGGGCAGAGTGCTGGATTAGGAGACCTGAGCCTCCTCTTTGTAGATCTGCCTTGGGTGATTGTGCCACCTTGGGTGGTTCTGTGCCTCGGTTTCCCCTCAATTGGAGATCCTCAAATGGAGCAAACTGATGCAGCTTAACAGAGTAGTGTGCATGTATTCCAGCGGAGGATCTGGCTCAGATGGACCAAAATACTTCCTTTCCTTGGTACCTGCTAACATGAATGTGTTATTAGTACATTAATTACAAACAGTTATTTCTGTCGTTGTAATACCCAGGGGCTTCAATCGGGATCAGATCTGCATTGTGCTGGGCACTGTATGAAACACTGCCAAGCAGGTCCTGCTTCAGTGACATGATCTAATTAGGTAGCCAGCCAGCCACAGAATTTTCCAGGACAAATAGAGTGTAACCAAGATCTTGATTTAAAATATGAAAGCAAGCAGAATTCCCTTAATGCCCAGGCAGCGCAAGAATTATGTAGCTGTGATGATTCAGAAACGGCAAGACATGGGGATTTCTTCGGGTGGTATCTTTTATTGGATCAACTGTGTAGTTGGGATAGTGTTAGACAAGCTTTCAAACGCAAGTCATTCTTCCATTCTAACTTGATAATGAAACCTCTTGGGGAGAGGAGGCGCCTTACACAACATCAGAAAAGACCGTCACAAACCTTCTCCTAAACGGTTTTTGTAGGTCACTCTTAATAGCACTAAGGGTCTGGACCGAGCTTAATTCAATACTCTCCAAACCCCATTCCAATTTCGTGCTTCAGATGTGGAGCACTTCAGCATCATGCACGTGTACAGGTCCTCCCTCCTGGAGCACTTTGAAATGGTGACAAGAGCATGCTATGGTGATGCTCTGCAGCCAGAGGGCTGGAGAGCAGACATCCCCGCAAGCCTTGCAGGCCTCAGTCGCTGGAGGTTTCTGAGGACAGGAGAGTGCTCATTGACTGTCCACCTAAGTGGATGGCTGGACACGCACACAACCTCCCTCCCTGCACAGTTTGTGTTAGGAGTGAGCTGCCAACTGAGGGCCTGGTAGCTTTAACTAATGAGCCCTCCTGAGATGATGCTGTGAACCCGAGGAGCCCAGAATAGACCCCTATTCACTCCTCACCCTGCTGCTCATGCTCAAGTGATGTTGGGAAGTGCTGACCATGCTGTACCACTTGAATAAGAGTCTTAAACCTACCTATGCTTGTTCAGCATCCTCTCCTAGCTCATGTGCTAATGGGTATGGGGTGGCATGCTTGCATGAGTTGACATGACAGGCCCTGGAAAGGCACCTGGTGAAGATGAGCTGCCTGGTCTGCATCTCCCATGCCTACGTACCTGACAAGGATGATGCCATACAGAATACCGTGGAGGCCAGCCTGGTGCAGGACCACCTGCAGACTGTGTGCTGGCGCTTCTGAGTCAGGGATGTGAGCAGTGACTAGTGGGAGTGTGTTGGTCACCACAAGCTGGTTGAGCAAAAAGCCCATGACTTCAGGGGCTTTCACAACTCCAGCCTGGTGCCCTGATAATGCAGGAGATTTTCTCTGCAGGCCTACCAGCACTGAGGTGAAGGTGTTACTAAAAACCTGGGCCTATTCAGTCTTTAGGGAGATGAGGCTGCAGCCTGTCTATGATTAGGACCTCTTTTGCAAGCTTGGACACAGGATGAACAACTCTTTTGACAATTAAGCCTATTACACCAAATCAAGATACAGTTTGATTACACCAGATTTGATTACACCAAATCAAGATACAGTTATACTTCCGTGATCCTCCATTTCCCGTTTAGCAGGTATGTTTGTTGTTACGACCACCCAAGTGGGATGCAAGAGATGGATCCATAACCCAGCCTTCTATGGATTACACCTCAAAACACAAGAATTAGCTCTTGTCTCAGTGCCTATCTGACTAATTGCGACAGCACAATAAAGATCTTTATACCGGCAGGGGAGTTGCAGGAGTGTGGGGAAGGTGGGCATCTTGAATTTGCTGATGTCTCCAAAAGTCCTTCTGTTTACACCTGATATTTATATCTTATTTATCTGATTGAGCATCCTCTGATTTAGTTTTGTTCAGATTTCTTTGCTATACTAAGACTTTTGGAACTGGATTGACTTGGTTTTCCTATGGCTTTGCAGATGCCAGTTAGCTATGGGCTATGTCCTTGTGAATTTTAATTTTGGGAGAGAGGACTTTTATCTCTTTCCTGCTCCCTCTGGGAATGCTGCTTGCCACCTGTTCTTTTACGTTGTTTCTTTTGCTTTGGCTGACTGGGCTAGTTGTAACATTTGCAAAGGTTTTCTCTGAAACAGCCATTGGGGCCCTCTGCTCTGGCCACCCTTCTGCAGTTTAGCGTAATCCCTTTTAAAGTGGGCAGGGTTGACAACAGGTGGATTTAGTGGTGGCTCCCTCCTTTTCCTCTGTGTTCCTAGATTCATGCTCCCAGGGTACCTTTTAATTTCCTTCTTGCATTTCTTTTTCTATTCATGACATACATTTTGGCTCTACCATATTCAGTTAACAAAATCACATTATTCTTTTAATAGAATTCTAGCGCAGTGCATACAATTTAATTCTTAACAAAAGGCTAAGTATCAGTTGTTACGTCTAAGTAGTTTCCAAAAAGCAGTTATTAATACTTGATCTAACCTAGTATTAGTGGCCTTAAAACCAATTCTTATTCTGCTTTTCTAGGCTACTGCTTATCATTTAAGTGTAATCTTATGGATTATGGATTAAGTTTATGGATTTATTGATTGTATACCAGTTTAAGCACATACCATATTTACTCGCATCCTACACACTGCGTGAGGCTTCGGACAGAGTTTTGGATCCGGAGAAGCTTCAGATGCTTTGGGGTCTGAAGCAGCACGTCCGGGTCGAAGCGCTGCCTTGTTCGGCTTCCTGGAGCAGTTCGGAGCCTCCTCGGAGATCCGGCTGTAGGGTATAATGGGGAAACAATAACGCATCTGTAACTTTGTTGGTTTTTGTCCAATTTGCATGAAATTTTCAGGGGAGGTAGACTCTGCAGAGAGCGTGAAGCCTGCCAAGTTTCAAGAAGATTAGTGCAGGGGTTTGGGGGGAACCGCACCTCAAGCTGCGGACAAGCAAAACTGGTGCCATGGGTGACACTGTGTGTTCAGGCGCAGCGGGGTGACAGCTGCAGGGATGGTGGCCCCTGCTGTGGGCACGACACCTGCCAGCTGTGGAGGAGGTCGGTGCAGGGGGGCTCTGGGGCCTGGCACCCCAAGCTGCTGACAGGCAAAACTGGTGCCAGGGGTGCTTGTGGGTCTGACTGTGTCTGTCCGGGGGCCTGGGAGACACTGCTGCAGGCCTGGCTGCTAAGCTGCTGTGTTACCAGTTACCAGTCAATCATGATTCACTCAGAGACAAACTCAATACACAGGACCTAGCTAATGTAGCCAATTAATTGTCATCAATTAACGCCTACAAAAAGCCAAGGAGAGGAAAGAATCAGTACAGATGATCAATTCCCCCAAGACAGACACAGTCAGTCCCACAAGCACCCATGGCGCGAGTTTTGTCTGTCAGCAGCTAGGGGTGCAGGGCCCCAGACGCCCCCTGCACCGATCTCCTCCACAGCTGGCAGGCGTCACAGCAGGGGCCACCATCCCTGCAGCTGTCATCCTGCCACGCCTGAACACACGCAGGGTCACCCATAGCACCAGTTTTGCCTGTCTGCAGCTTGAGAGGCAGTTCCCTCCCAAACCCCTGCACCGATCTCCTTGAAACTTGGCAGGCTTTGTGGCCTCAGTAAGAGCCACCAGCCCTGCAGTGTTGACCCCCCTGTGGTGTGACATACAGCTGTGACATGAGTTTGGCTTTCAAGAATTTGGGGTACAGTGCCCCCCGAATCCCTGCACCGATCTTCTTGAAACTTGGCAGGCTCTATTCTCTCAGCCAACGCTACCACCCCTGCATGTTTCATTCAAAACGGACAAAACCCGACAAAGTTAGATGTTTCATTGATTCCCCCATTATACCCTATGGCCGGATCTCCGAGGCAGCTCCGAAGCTTTGGCCAGATCAAGGCAGAAACCTGGTCCAGATCTCCAGATCAGATTGTGGCCATCTGAAGCGGCCAGCTCTGAAGCCGGCTTGGATCACTGTCGACTCGTACAGGTGTGCTACACACACTCTTCTTTCCATCCCCCAGAAAAAAGAATCCCTTGAGCAGCTATTGGAGCTCACAAAACTGGAGCGTCTTAAGCAGGGACGCTGAGTTTTTTCTTTCTCTCTCTCTTCCTCCCCTCCCCCTTTTTTTGCTGGAATAGAAGCATGGAGACACTGTACTGTAATGACTGCCAAAATGGCTGAATCCAGGGTATATTGTACCCTATCGTAAACTCAAGCTAATTTCATCAGGTGGTGCGAAAGGACCCACGCAGAGCAGGTTATATTATAAAAGCTACTTTTATGTAGCTCCTTTTATCCCCAAAGAGCCAATATTGCTCTGCATAATTTGGAAACTAAATACAGAAATGACTTCACCCACTTATGAAATGGGGCGGCCTCCAGGGTAGCTGTTTGGATAACATACAGCCATACAGGATAAGGAGTTTGTGTGTCCAGTTGTGGCTGGGAAGGGGCTGTCAAAACTTGGATTACGAGCCCCTGTGTAAAAGTCTGGCCATGACTCCAAAGTAGTGGTCTAACGTGTTTTAGGAGGAAAGGGCGTTTGACTACATGACCTCCTGAGGTCCCTTCCAACCCTCATTTTTTATGCTTTGATGAAGGCATCAGCCCAGATGTTCAACCTTTGGTAGGCTGAAACTGCAGTTTTACCTAGAACTGGCCAGCATTTTTTAGACAAACTTTTGTTGGGAAGTGCCCATTTGCTGAGTTATGGTTTATCTGAAACCTGGCAGGTTCGGCTCATTTTTGTTGGATTCAAGACAATGTGCTGAGGGATTCCTCTCAGGGTCTGTGGCTCCAAGGCAAACCTACAAAGTACCAGCTGTCCATGGAGCAATCTACCTAGCAGCACCCTTGGATCTGCTGTTCTGGGATGGATCTGCTGGGCACGCTATCCAGAGCTCAGTCTCCAACGCTTCATGGCTTGGGGACAGGTGGGTATGATAGGGTTTCTATTGTGGACCTGGGAGCTTGAAAGTCCTGGGGGCCTGGCTACATTATGCGGCCCTGTCATTATAATAAGTCTGTTGGTAGAGCCTCTGTGGTGTGTACTGCATGCCAGCAGGAGAGGTTTTTTTTCTTTGTTTCTTTTTTTTCTGCCAATTTAGCTACATTACCTTCCTGAATGCCACAATGTAAGCTGGCAGAAGTGGCTGTCTTCCATACCTGGGGTTTTGCTGGCACAGCTGTCAACTGGAGGTGCATGTGGTCTTTTCATGGCACTAGGTGATATAGCAATGCCAGAAAAACTTGGTAGCATAGACTAGATCTGGGACAGATGTGAGATTGTTCAAGTGGATTCCTGCATCAGAGCTAAGACTCAGGGCCTGGGATGTACTTCCAGGATCTGTAATTTCAGTGTAGTCTGCAGAATAGGCCAACAAGGGAGCCATGGATCTTATTAACTTCCTTGAGCAGCTACTGAGGATCAAGAATATCAGCTGCAGGGTTGGGGAGCATGTCTGATGACGAGAGGGAAGAGCATCTTCATGGACAGGCCTGCTAATCTAGTGAGGAGAGTTTTAAACTAGGTTCACTGGGGGATGGAGACCAACGCCCCGATGTAAGTGGGGAAGCAGGAGACTTGGAGGAAGAGGAAGTAGGACGGGGGCCACTGTGGCGGGCCAGTAGGGGGCGCTCCCGTTTTGAGCCGCCCACCTCCCTGCGCCTGACCACCTTCCAGGCTCCGCGTGCCTCCCTTGGGGTGCCTCGCATCCGGCCGACCCCTTCCCTAGAGCACACCCGCTAGCCTGGGGTTCCCGCTGCCACCATCCAAGGCTCTGGACTTATTTCTGGCCCTGTGCACCTTGGAAAACACAGG
>JAGPOW010001998.1:2626857-2644578 GCA_030014935.1 Caiman crocodilus | reverse complement strand
GTGTTGTCAGCAGATCAAGGGAAGTGATTATGCCGCTCTATTCATTGCTGGTGAGGCCACATCTGGAGTACTGTGTCCAATTTTGGGCACAGAAAGGATGTGGACAAACTGGAGAGAGTCCAGAGAAGGGCAACAAAAATGCTTCAGGGGCTGTGGCACATGACTTATGAGGAAAGACTGAGTGAGCTGGGCTTACTTAGTCTAGAGAGTAGAGGAGACTGAGGGGACTTCACAGCAGCCTTCATTTGGGCGGTTCCACAGAGGACGGAGCTGGACTGTTCTCAGTGGTGGCAGATGGCAGAACAAGGAGCAATGGTCTCAAGGTGCAGCAAGGAAAGTTTAGGATGGATATTAGAAAGAGTTTTTTCACTAGGAGGGTAGTAAAGCAGTGGGACAGATTACCCAGGGAGGTGGTGGAAGCTCCACCTTGGAGGTTTTCAAAACCCAGCTAGACAAAGCCCTGGCTGGGATGATTTAGTTGGGGCTGGTCCTGCTTTGAGCAGGGGATTGGACTACATGTGACCTCCTGAGAGCCCTTCCAACCCTCATTTTCTGTTGTTCTGTGATCTCATTTTGGGAGCAGGCTAAGGCTCTGGGTGAAGGGGCAGAGAGAGTCTGCTGACTCGCCCTTGCACCTAGACCAGATCAATTGAAAACTCTAGCTTAGGCATGTCAAAGGTTGCCAGTTCCTTTAATGCAAAAGAGAGTTAGGAGGAGCTTGGCTGCACTCAATTGTAGCAGGGTTGTTCCCTATTTTCCAGTTCATTTTTACCTGAACAGATGAAAGAGGTCTTATTCCTCCCCCTGTGGGGACAATTATTCTGTCCCCAGGCTGAAAGTCCTAGTAGCAGGATCTAGTTGACATTCAGGCTGAATTTTCTTGTTCTCAATTCATCCCAGTACTCCCAGTTCCAACCCCTTGTACCACCCCAAGCAGCTCCCCTCCTCCTCATCAAAGACCTGCAACAAGTTAATGATCTCTAGAAACAAAGACCGAGGAAAATACAGGCCTTTGGTAAACAGAACAGCCATTAACTGGAGTAATTTTACAAGTTATTTTAGGCATCAGTTCAATTAAATAATAGGGAAAACTCGAGCAAAGGGCTTTAAATGCCACATCTGGTTGGGAGTCGGAGTCTGTGTGCAATAGGTTACTTGGGCAGAACATGTTGTGAAGCTTAGGATGCGCTGATGAGATGGGCACACCCCCATGTGAATCATAGGATTGGAAGGGACCTTGAGGCTCCGCCGGTCCAACCCCCTGCACAGATGCAGGATTCGCAGCCCTTGTATTGCTCTTCCAGCCTCTTCTTGAAAACCTCCACTGAGTCTACAGCTCCCCTAGCCACATGCTGCATTCTCACTATGAAGTTTTTCCTGAGACTTCCTATGCTCTGTGGACCTGCAGGGAACAGCCCTGGTGAAAATGGCAGGGTAATACTGATGGTGACTGGATGAAATGGCCTTCAAAGTGTTCAGGAGCATCACTTTGAGAGCTAAACTTGCATGCTCAATCCTTATTACCCCTTGTAACTGCATCAGAATTGAGGGGAAGCAATCCTTGCATCTCAGAGCAAAGAAGAGGACCTCTGCCCAGTGCCCTGCTGCTATCATTGGGATAAAAGGGGATTCTCAAAGGGTACTAATGAAGTAGAGATGGGAAAGCAGGGGGCAGGCTCTCTCGCCTCCACTTTGTTGCTGCCTAGTGCCTACCTTCTCTCATTTCGTGGCTAGCAGTCCACCTATCCCAGCAAATACTATTCAGTGCCACCCAGTCCTGGCAACTTTGGCCAAACGACAGCTGTGATCCTGGGAGAGGGGAATTGGCCCATAGGTGCCTGATGGCTCATTTATTTTTCAAGCCTGAACTCCATCCAGCTGCTAATGGAAACTCTTGCTGTTAGCACCTATCCTCTATTAGTGACTCTCGACCTGCCACACAATTGGACTAAAATGGGTGCAGAGTCATTATTCCAGGGATGGGAGTGAAAGGGACACAAGCTCTTGTCTGATGCTGAATTGGGCTGATGAGATGCAGGCCTAGGAGAAAGGTTGTAGTGGTCAGGGTGGCCTGGAGGAGACACCACATTGCAATTGCCCAGCACAGAGATAGCACTTGACTTGAGCATGTATACCAGAGAGCAGGTGACCGCTTAGTGCCATGGGCAGGTGGGATGGACATGGGCAGATGAAAGGGAGGCTATCAGGGAGATGGGAGTTTTGTCTGTACAAAGTCCTTTTCCATTGCTGGGAACTCTCCAGTGACCAACAGCCCCAAACATTCTGGCACAGACCTGAACTTTGAGCCTTTCCCAGGGTTTCCAGAGTCTCTGAAGCAGCAGTTGTGTCCCAAATCTGAACAGCTGGGCTCAGATTGGCTGATGCATCTCCCATGAGTGCTCGTGTCAGCAGGCATCATTCTGTCGCATTTGCTGTGATCAGGCAGTCCAGTGCTGCCTGGTGCCACGTGAAAGCAGCTCTGCTGCCCTGGTTTGGGGGGTAGCTGCAAGCTGTCCCTGGACCTGGAAGCAGCAGAGGTGTTCTCATGAGGCAGGGTACCTGGGCCAACTAGCTCTGCCCCCTGGCATAGCTGCTCAGCCTACCTGCCGTACTGTGGATGTGCTGGCCTCCAGAGCCAGAAGCAGAGTCCAGAGCTGCATTATACATTTTGTTCCCTGCTAGCTGTCCACTTTTGCCTGATTTTATTGCTTGAAACCACTATCAGAGCCTGGCTGGTGCTCCCCTGGCCCACATCCTTCCAGCTCCTGTCCTAGAGGTGGGTGCCTTCCACCTGTGACCTGCACTCCCCACTGCTGGCATATACTGCCTGCATCACGCTGGGAAGCTTCCCTGCCTGGAAACCACCTGCCTGCTGCTGGGAGATCTTCTTCCCCGTGACATGCTCACCATTTGGAACCAAAGGATCCCAAACTACAGGCTCTACATCTCATTTCATGCTAGAGGTACAGCACGTTATTACACTGATGGAAAGGCAGTAGTTTCTGATTTTACACAGGGGCAACTCAGGAGAGTGACTCGCTCCTGTTTTGTACCAGAAACAAGAGGGATGTGGCTCATGGATTACAAGTAGGTATTATGAGAATCCATCCTCCATGAAGCAGCCCCATCAGCAATAGCTTCTGATCCAGGGACAAAGTTCACTGGATCAGATTCCCTTCTGGTATCAATGGTTGCAACATCATTGTCTTCCAGAGCCCTGCCAACCCACAGCAGCTGATGGTCAAGCTCGTCCCAGTACAACAATTCCTCAGGACCAGTTATTTCAATTTAGGTGGCCTTTGTTTGTGTGTCGGTGCACATCGATGCTCTGGATGGAAGCTGCATTTCCCTCCGCTGTTTCACCCAAGATTTAAGGACCAGACTCTAAGCTGTTGTAAACAACTCCTTGGATTTCCCTGGCTTATCCTGATTTACACCCACTGAGGAGGTCATCCTCATTTTCCATAACAGGCTTTAGTGTCACAGAGCTGCAATCTAGACTCGAAAGTCTTTGAAAGCTGCCAGGATCTCCAAACTCGGAGACTGAGCATTTTTCATTTGAGCTAGTAAATAATGTATTAAATGATGAGCCTCAAATTGCTTTTCCTTGCAGAGTAAAAGATGAGATTTCCCAGCTCCATGCTGCAAAGCTTCATATGAATAATATATAAATAATGTCAAGATACAATGGATGCTGGACTATCTGTGGGCTCCCTTTTCACTGGCATTCATCAATTGGGACATCCAGAGGAGTGCTCCCTGCCAGCTGGCTTTCAGCTAGAAAGGAAAGGAAGCAAGAGCTCAGATGATTTTTAAGGCCAAACAAACAAAAGGTAGGCACACCAAGGGATTATTTCTTCATAGAGGAAGGAGATGCCTATCTATAAAACCATGACCTATATTTAATAGGGGGAAGGATACAGGCACAAGCACAAATTACACAACATTATTTATTTTATTACAGTAGCACGTGGAGTGCAAACAGAGGATCAGTGTTGCATTGGATTGGGACTGCACACGGATGAGACAAGAGGCCACAGGAAGCATACAACATGGGCTGAAAGAAGTAGTGTTATTAAGTCTGGAGAAAAGAAGGCTAAGGGGGGATTTGATACCAGTCTTCAAAAACATGAAGGGTGATTATAGAGCGGATGGAGGTGGGCTTTGCTCTGTGACTGCAGAGGACAGGACTGGGAGCAATGGGCTCAAAATGCAGCAGAGGAAATTTAGTCAGGAAGCTCCTCCTAATCTCTGGCATATAAGGGTGGTCAGGCATTGGAACAGGCACCTTGAGAAGTTGTGGGATCTTCAGCCTGCTCTTGAAAATTCCCAGTGATGGCCAGACACTTGGCTGGGACAGGTTAGTCGAGGATGAGCCTGCCTTGAGCACGGGGGCTGGACTAGACAAACCTGTGAGATTCTTTCCAGCCCCACTTCCCTGTGACGCTATATAGGTTTTAATAGGTCATTCACAAATGCGATTAATATTTAGGAGTCTATTCTCTTAGCTAGTGCAGCTACCAGCTATGGACTGAGACACTGGCATAGTCTCACCGGAGGCCATGCAGATACAGTCGTACACTCCAGCTGGGAACGGGTGTCAGGAGACAAGGTACAGGAATGACCAAAACCAAGGGGCTATGCTATGTAGTGGAGAAAGGGCAGGCCTGGACATCATCTTCAAGAGGCCTGTCTTAAAGAAATGAACCCCTGTAAGTCTCAGGAAAGCCCCTCTCCTCTTTCCAGCTGGGGAGGGGCCCTCGCATGTACTTCAGTCCTTTTATGGCACCTCATCCCCAACTCTCATGCCACAGGGAAGGAGCTCACCGGGATAGGAGGATACTATGTCTAAGTTTTTCCAGAGCAGTAATCCAGCCTCTCTCAAAACAGCCCAGGTCAGATTTTGTCTTGCCTGGCATAACGGAGCAAAAGCCAGGAGCTTTGCCCTGCACTCATACCTCTGAGTACGTGGGATCCCAAACTTCATGCCCCGCATCACCTGCTCCATCTAAGCCAAGGGCAAGGTTTAACCCCTGTGTCTTCAGCAAGGAAAGCAGAGCTGGTGTTGCCCAAACTAAAGGCCAAAGGTCTATGCTGCATTACAAAGTGTCACTGCCTTGCTGCAAAACTCCCGGTATGGGCAGCACGCTCGAAGCTCTTCTCAAGCAAAATAATCCTTCACTCTGCTGGCAGTTACCCCTGATGGCACAGGCAGCTTAGCGCACACATAGCTTAAATCCCAGAGCTAGAAACAGTCATTGACTTACTGGCTGGTCCGTGTAAGAAGTGAGCAAGAGGGACAGATAAGTATGCTCAGTGTGGGTCATTCCTGCTCAAAGTCCAGTGTTGATCGTAGACTCCCAGGGGAGGTGGGGTGAGCACAGGGCCATAAGCACAACGCAGATCCCTGGAACAGCTAACCCGTGGAGTCCAGTCACCTGTGCTCATGAAAAGTCAGTTCCAGCTCTAGCAGGAGGCGGCAAATCTTTCTCCTCCAACACACCTGTGTATGCAGCACTGTCCACTGACACCCAGCAGGAAACAGGCCGTTGCCCTGCAGCGTGCACTGAAGGAGGAGGGAATCCATTTGCATTAAAGTTCCTCAAGAGCTCAGAAGATGCAGAAGTGGGGAGGAGGTCGTCCCATGCTGAGGGTCCTGTTTCTGCAGTTGCTGCTGGGCACTTTCAGGCTTTCTTTATCTTCCCCTCCTGAGAGGCAGCTTTCCCAGTCACCTTCCTCTTGCCTGTGCCCTGCTCCACCCTGGGCAGCCGGAGGTAGGAGAGTAATGCAGCAATGCAGTAAGACAGCATGCCAGGGTAGCCTCCTATGCCCAGGCAAATGGGCTGTGCAATGACAAAGAGGCAGAAGACATTGAGGGAAGCCCTGGAGTCCAAGACCAACCTACCACCTTCGCTGGCCAGAAGGACCTGGTAGAAATAGCACAGGGCGACAGCCGGGTAGATAATAATGTCCACCATTTTTACCAGCTTTCCACAGGCTGGGAGCAGGGTTCAGGCTCTCAGGTTTTCCTTTAGTCAGTTAATAATTAATGATTGGGGGCTGGGATATCTCATTGCACTGATGCAGAAAAGTGATACCAGTTTCCCCCATTGAGGATTTAGCCCAAGAAGCTGATGGGTGCAAAGGGCTCCGGCACAGAAATAACTGCAGCTTTGAGGCAGCTTGCACATGGGTTAAATAGCCAGGGTGAGCTGTTAGCTGAAGATACAAGGAAGGCTTAACAGGGCCTTCACTGTGCATTACCTGGCATCTTATGCTCCTAGCAGGATTTACATGAGTTGCTTGCTTACTGAAACGGGAAGAAACTATCATCAGCACAGCAGGCTTCTGAAGCCCTATCTTTAAACGCAGTGGGGAATGTCTCAAGGTTAGTGAATTTAGCTGTGACAGTTTCTTGTTATTAGGAGGATCCAAACAGAGGGGGTGTTACAAGGCCGCAGGACTCCCCATCTGGCTAGCACAGAGCTGGCTGCCAGACACTCACCTGCTAGCTATCTAGCTGCCATCAGCTGAGGTGGGACCAGTCTCTGATTAGATCAATCAATCTCCTTCTGCTTCCCTTTTTCTATTGACCTGTCTATCCATCCCCATACACACCTATCTCTTCCTTTTTCCATGTACCCCAATATATCTCTACCCCCCTGCCTATCCAGAGGTATATAACAATATGGGAAGAGCAGGGAAGTCTGGACTCCTGACCCCTCAGCTTTAGGATCTCTGACTCATTTCCCTATCAATGTCATCCACCTGTAGTGATGTTCAGATTATGATCACTGCTCTGAGAGCTCCCCAAACTCATTTCATACAGGGAACCATAAATCCATCAGGGTGCCATAGCTGACAGCCTGGGCCTGGACTACCCCTTAGTCTGCAAACTCCGCTCTTTCCAGCCGACTAGTCACTTCAGACCCTGGAAGTCTCAATGCTTCTCTGTTCTCAGTAGCTCTGATGCAATCGGTGTCATCGTAATATATGGCAACAGCCTACAAATTGCTGCATAACTATGGGAAAATCACCATGTAATTACCTCTTATTGGCTTAAGCTGTTACAGTCTTATAGAAAATGTAATTATTTTCCTGTGAGCTTTGAGTTGCAAATTATCCAGAGAAACTAAATACTCATGGCCCAGTGCAGTACACTGTGGAAGGCAGTCTTTAATTGTCTCCTCGCATCAGGACATACAGCCCAAAATTACACTTTCAGGCAAATAAAATCCAACAGGAACCAGCACCCTGACCTCAGCTTCACAGCAGTGTCTAAGGCCAAAGGTAAACTCTAACATCACTCCCCTGGGAGTAATTAAATACAAGAATCTCCTTTTTCGCCACACTGTTGCAGCAACACCATGGTGAAAGCCAGATACCATTGCACAGGCTGCCTTAATCAATTGTTAATACGTCTGGGCTTTGTGTGTCACTGCCTCAACACTTTCAGATGCTTGACCATGTCAAGGTAAGCACTGAGGTGAAGGTGAATCAGGCTGAGATACTATCCAGAGTCTGATTTTACAGATGGGGAAATTGAGGCATGGAGGGGGGGGAGCAAGACTTGCCCCAGATCACCCAGCAGGCCAGTGACCACCAGGAATAGAAATCCAGTCTCCTGTTTCCAAGTGTAATGTCCCCGACATTAGATGATATAGGTAACTCCCAGGCTCTGGAGCTGTTCTGTATGGACAATGCAGACAATACACTTCTGTTCTCAGATTCCTTCAGTCCCCGTGTTGTATTGACTTTCCATCCTTTGAAGCCACAAGGAATGACAAGAGGATTTTAAAATGTGCAACAACTTTCCTATACCGGAAGAGTTTATCTTTCAACAGTTTCATTTAAAACATATTTGCTTAAGGAGTGTTATTGAATTAACAGATGAAGTTACGCTGAACAAATTTATTCCGGGGATGATTTAGCAGGTCAGATAATCGCTATCTGTTTCAGCAGTTTGTAATGCAAGATCTGTATTCATGTCCCAGTGCATCCAGTTGACAGTCCCAAGGGCCAGTAAAGCAATAATGGGGCTGATCAGCATGAAATGAGATGGGACATGAGTAAAGAGAGGAAATAGTGAGATGGTTTGGGTTCCTACTGCATTATTAACAATAAAATTATAACAGGGAGAGCAGGAAGAGAATGAAGATTGCTACAGAATGAACATAAGTCGTATGAGAAATGTTCCAGTTATTGACAGCAGCAGTGGAAAGTAGGGCTAAACATTGTGAGGGCATCCTGTCTTCTCTGGAGCGAACAGAAGTTTTGTTATTGCCCTCAGCTGATGGCAGAGGAGGTACAAGATGGTGCAGAGGAAGAGCCAAATGGTCCCAGAAACAGGCCTGATAGGGACCCCGCAGGTCAGAACCCAACCTGGTGCCTTTGTGATGCATGTACTCTGTAACACGGATCTCATATTGGGCCCCAGGGGATTCAGGAGGTCCTCTAGAGCTAGTCCAACCCACTGCTCAAGGCAGGATCAACCCTGTGTCAGCCACTTCAGACAGGCATCTTTCTAACCTTTGCTTATCTTGCTGGGATCCTATGACCCCTGCTGACTTCCTGCCCCTGGGGCAGAGGGCTGGACTCGATGATCCTCCGGGGTCCCTTCCAGCCCGAATGTCTATGAAAACCTGCACTTAAAACCTTCCAGTCAGAGGCATAACTAGGAATTTTGATGCCCCGGGTAGAGGGAGGTTGGGGGAGTGTGTGGAGAGGCAAAGAGAGTGTGTGTGCATGGGGTGACTGCTGGGTGCTTACCTCCTCCACGGGGCCTGTTGTAGCTGTGGCAGTGGAGAGAGCTCCCTGAACAGGCCACTGCTGCAACAGCGTGGGCATCCTGGCAGTGCCATTCTGCTGCCCCTCTAAATCGATGCCTGGGGGCTGGTGCCCTTAGCTATGCCATGGGTTTCAGTGCTGCAGACTCCACAACCTCTCCAGGTATCTGTTGTGGTACTGAAGCATCCACATTGTTAGAAAGTTCATCCTACTAAAGTCTCTGTTGTGGTAATTAAGGCAGCTACTTCTGATCCCATCCACCTTGCAGTTTATGTCCTGGGCCGGGCAACCTTGGCCTTGGTGCATCACTGATGCCTGTTGGGAGTGTGCCCTGAGCAGGCTTTTTGAAGGTAATGTACTCATAGACATCCTGGTGGTTCTGGGTCATCCTTAGTGAGTGCTGGGTATTCTTGTCACTCCCAGATAGCAAGGCGGTCCATTACCTCTGCCTACTTCCAGCTGTTCGATTGTCTCACAGATGTGAGAGAGGAACATGACGCTGATAGTGTACAAGCTGTTGTTGACATGCTCTAAAACTGCATCAATACTGTGCTGTGAATGGAGGAGTTAAGTCCTTGGAGTATGGTTCAGCAACATGAAGGTATAGCATGCCTTTGCACCTGGCTGTAAATAGGCAAGGTCACATGCCAACCAAGTCTGGTGACCCTGGAGCTGTGGAGTGTGCCATGAGTCACGGAGACAGGTCCTTGGTGTAGTGTGTGTGTGTGTTGGGGGGGTGGGAAATGAGAAACAGAGGACTGTAGGATGCAGAAGGATGAACCAATTCCTTAGTGCACTCTGCTGGAGGGTACAAACTGAACCTGCAGTGCCTCACAGTGAAGTGCTTCATGTAGGCCTAAGTGGGTGCGTCTACACAAGACATTTTACTGCACAGTGGATTAATCTGCCGGTCAGGCCAGGCAGCAGTGGGCGGGGGAGCTATCCCTTTCCCTAGGCAGCTGCCTGCTCTCAGCCCCGTGCCCCAGTCTGCTGATCAGGGTGCAAGGCTGGGAGGCAGGCAGCTGCCCATGGCAGGGGACTGTTTCCCAGCTTGCACCCCTGCTGACTGGGCTGTGGGGCTGGGAGGCAGCTGACCCCGAGGCAGGACAACTCTCCCACCCCACTGGAGTCCAGGCTTGACCCCAGTGCTCCCCGCCAGCCTGGGACTGGCACTTAAGGGATCCTGAAGCATCCCCTGGCTGTTGTAGGTGGGCAGAGCAGGGCAGGAGCAGCCCTGTACTGAACTACTCCCATCGGGAGCAAATTTCCTTCCAATGGGCACACGTGTAGATGTGCTCCCAGGGAAAGCTTACTGTGTTGCATTTTGTTGGGTAGTAAGCTTAAAGCACATTAATAGCACATGTAGATGTACCCGCTGTAGCACTGGATAGTACAGGTATTGATTAGCACACGTACTAGTCAGGCTTTGCTGAAGTGTCGAACAGTGCAGGCCTCCCTAGAGTCATGACCGATACATAAATGGATTCAAGACGTGCAGTACTGTTAGGAAAGGGAGTGACGTACATCAAGCACCAGACGTGGTACTTGTATGATAAAAAACCCACAAAAACAGGAACACAGCTCAAACTGCAGGATAATGACAGTTATGGGGCAGCACGCGATCCCAGGGGAATGTAATACACAGCTGGCTTACGCAAACACCGCCAGCATTGAAGCCATATTTATACAAAACCTATAAAGTCTGCCATGTGTCGGTCCAGAAGGCTTAGGCAGCGCCAGGGAGCTGTCGGATGCAAGCAGGAGAGCCATTGCAGTCGACTCTGGGAGTGACACCTGGCCAGATCTTGGACCAGAGGGGGTGTGTTTGGAGGCGGCGCTGATCGGACCCAGAGCAGCTTGTGCCTCATCGTTATGCGCGGCACAGGGTGTTATTACAAAGCCAGAGAGTAGGACATGAGGGTGGGCGTGGCCAGAGACTACGTGACACGGGCATGGATTTTTTTCTGTTTTTTACTCGTTTATTATGCATCCGTTGCCAAAGCTTCTGGGTTCATCAAGCTAGCTTTGGGGGCCACTGCCCACCCTACCCAGACTCCTCAGTACCAGGGTGCATCCAGTTCTGGACACAGCTTATTAAAACAGGCCTGCAACAGGGTTTCTTACAGAAGGAAGACAATAGCAGAAGGGAAAGGGACTCTGTGATAAGGCAAAGAAAACCATTGTTGAGTTCACTTTATTGGCCACTTCACCCCTAGAAGCAGAGAGGATCGCAGTGGTTGGGGGCAGGGGTGTGGGGAGAACCATGGTAATAATAGCAGTGGGGATTGATTAACTTGGCTCTATGGCCAGTAATGACACTACGTGTTTAAATGAGACTTTGCGAGGGGATTTGTGCTCTCTGATCTCTTAGGCAAAGCTGTGGGTGGAGATTCAGCACTCCCAGGCCCCACTCTACCCTCCCATCCCATGGCCTTAGACTATGAGTTAGTGAGAGTGGCAGGAGCAGTTCTCATCTGTGCTCTGGCATTGACAGCTAATGTGGGCTTGGGCAAGGCACTTTCCTTCTCTGTGTTTCAGTTCCCCCCTCTATAAAAACGGAGGCAATGCTGCTGCCCCACCTCCTTGGGTTAGGAGTGAGCCTCCCTTTGCTCGAGGGCTATGAGATCCCAAAGGAAGTTGCTTGTGAGGTGTTAAATGCTGATTCAAGCAGCAGCACAATTTTGCCTAACTTGCACTGAGCTGTCTGGGGACCCGCAGTTATGAAGAGATCAGGCTGCCAATTCACTTCTGTGCCAAAGAGACTTCTGTACAGATATGCCTACAGAGGAGGAAGCAATGCTTCGTCCCGCAGATCTGATAGTCAGTCGTTCCCTGGAGCGGCTCTGCAGCTGCGTTTCACCTTTATTTTCTCCCTGATTATCAAAATTCAAAGCCTGATCACCTACAACAGCACAGGGCTCACTAGAAAGAATGTACTGATGGAAATATTGCCAGGCCCCCAAGAATAAATATTTTTCCATAATCAAGGCCGTGTTTGCTGGGTCCTGGAGCATGATGTGGAATTCTTATGAGATGAAGCTGTCTCTTCTCCATGTGAACCGAAAGTTAATAAAAGCTCTTGTAATCATCCGGGCATAGATCATTGTGTGAAAGGCAGGGAGCACGGAGGGAAATTGCTGCGCAGGAATGCGTTCTGCTAAAGTAACCGAGTCCAATGTCATTTTGCTGGCAGAAAAATTTCAGGCAGCTAGAGAGCTGGGAGACAGATGCCTGGCATGAGAATGAAGCCCGGCTCCTTGCTCAGTACAATGTTGAAGGGGATTTACAGGGCTAGGTAATGCAGCAGAGCTGTTGGATGGGAATCCAGGATAGCAGGGGAGGTGGGGCAGCCTTAAAGCAGACGGAAAATCCCTCAGATCTGCAAGATGCATGGAGTCATGGAAGATAGGAGCTGCTTGAGCCGATTCACAATGTTAGGCCATGGCAAGGACAGGTGTACATCCCAGTAGCAGCTCCCCTGAGGCCTTGCTATTTCCAAACTCTAATATGGGGAATCAGCCTCACAGCCACACGTTGGGAAAGTAATGGGCTGGTTTATGTGCATAGATCACCATTGGCCCCTATAGGTGGAATCAACTGTGTGCCGTAGACCCTGAACCGCTAACAGAGATTCTGCTGTGACTCAGCTGGAAAGTGGCTGAGCTTTGGGGCAGGAGGGCCCATGATCCATCACTGCTTGTACTGAGAAGTCCCAAAGTGTCACTGTGCAATGTGCAGCCACAACCATAACATCCTTAGAGCGGCATGGATACATTGCAGAGTCCTGCCCCCCCTTCTGTGGAGAGGGAAACTGAGGCACAGAATGGCAGAGCGCCTCATTGAACGTCATACTGCGTGTCACTGGTGGGCCTGGGAGTTGCATCCCTGTCTTGCTTCTCATGCTGCTCCCCTTGCAAACCATTGGTAATACATAGTGGGGTGAGAGTTAGGATCACGTAAGGAATGAATGAAGATGGCGGTAGTGCTGACATCCAGGGCCGGTGGTCCAGGGCAGGACTTTTTGCCCATCAAAGGGCTCATATTGGGTGTGAGCTTTATGGGGAAGATTATCCACTGCAAGGCTATCCCAGCGGTGCCCCTATAGGTCTTAAAGAGGTACCAGACTGTAGTGAGATTGTTAGGACTCTCTCTCACCTCTTTGTAAACCTTCTTTGGGTTTATAACCTTCAGTTGAGCAGCACCATTAACCCAACAGTTGGCCCATTGGTTATTTATCAACTGGACGCATGCATCTTGCTTTAAGCCCACTCCTCTGTCACTTCAAGGAGTGCTCTTTTTGCAGAGCAACACCCACAGCCACGGATCGCGCGCTGTCTGAAGGCTGGAATGCCACTTGTTTCCTGCACACTATTAACATCCCAGCCAATGACAGCATAAATAAGGCAGCAGATGCTTAGGCAACATGCTAATTTCAAGCTCTGTTAGAAACACTAGACTGGGAGAAAAATCAATATTTGCCCAATGAAAAACAACAACATTGACGGGAAAAATGTACCATTTCTGTGTTCTGGGGGAGAGACAATTCTGACTTGCACCAAACAAGGTGCAGCCGGTGGAATAAATACTCCCTTTTTACCATACATGACAATGCCTGGGCAGGAAGTGAACAATGGGACCCCGTATAGCTGCCACAGTGGGGTTTTTATTCATAATGTTAATTTTGATGGTGCCTGGAGGCCTCAATCAGGATCCACTGCCCATTATCTACCTGCTATAATACACAGAACAAAAAGAAGCTCTCTAACTAAGGAAGGCCCCATCTACACGGAACAGCATGTAGGACTTCTAGTTATGCTAAGCCCTAGTTATGCTAAGCTATAGTTGAATAACTGCTTGGGAAAAACAGGCCTCATGGCCTGAATAACCTAATAAGAAATGTTAAAAAATAAAAACACACTAATGAGTTAAGTTGATCCAAGAAGAGAATAGGAAAATCAGTAGCTGAATAACTGATAAAGTAACGTTGGAGTACGAATCCAGTAACGAGGCAGAGATTAAAAGAACCGAAGATGCAGGTGTGAGAACTTGGCAAAAGAGATAAGTAGAAAGGGACATATTCACCAGAAGCTAGATGAAAATTGGCAGAAGACTAGGACATTTTGGGTATAAATCCAGGTGTGGTGAGATTTGTTTCTTGTAGGGACCTTGGGGAGCATAATTGATGCATTGCATGCCTACCTATCGTGGGCAAGCTTCACTAAGTTGAGCTGATGGCTAAACAGTCCAGGTGGCGTACTGTCCAAGTGACAACAGAGCTCTATGAGCTTTGCCACTGAATATGAATTCAAGTCATTCTGCGTTGCCTTTGTAATCTGGAAGGCTGTTTGGTAGCATTAGCCTTCCAGCACACGCAGACCCTGGCGGCCCGCACACCAAAAGCAACAGCAGGAAGACACCACCCGAGACCACTCCCCACACCTTGGAACAGCATACTGGTGGTAAGTTAATTCAAATTGATTTTTAAATCTATTTTTAAACTATTCAGTCCCTCACATGAAGCTTGATTATAATCAAAGACATGCTTAGTTCTGTTTAGCTTGACTCAGTTCAGAGCGGATTTAAAGTGACCCTAAATAAGCCTCCCTGATATGGAAATCAGAATATTCACACGGGGGGTTTGCACCTGTTAGCGTTGGGTTTAAATTCATGGCATGAGTCAAGTGATACAGCTATTCCATGTAGACAAAGCTGAAATACAAGAGGAGAAAGATGCTGGGATGAAACAGGTGGATGGGAGGAGCATGCAAAGCTGGGAGATGGATCCAGCAAGTGTGACATTCAGGCCTTAGGCACACAACTTGTTAGTATTGGTGCAATCAGCCTTTTCACCAGAGCGAGACAGGATTGGACACACAGGCAGAATTGCACATCACCCAGTCTGCAGCCGACCTGCAGCTGGCAACTGAGTTATCTGACTAAAGTACTGGAACCATTTTATTAACCCTCGCGGGTGCATAAGTGCCCCCTTTAGAGAAAGAGGGTCACCCTCCAGAGGTGTATAGATGTCCACGTATTCCCACCACGAATGCACTAACCCACACAGGAGTAACAGAATTATTTTTCCTTTTCAGTTGGGTAACTGAGAGATGGTTGCAAGCTGTACTTTGGTCCTCCACTAGATGCAATAGACTCCCACCCCAAAGGAACAGTCTGCACTGATATATCTTACTTGCATCCTGTGTGCTTGCACAGTGGGAAAAATTGGGAGTAAAACTACACCAGGATAAATTTACTTGGGGTTAGGTGTCATGTGTTCACAGCTTGACTCAGGATAACTGTTTGGCAAGACAAACCGGCTATTGGTTGCTCCCTCAACTCGTGGGAAAGCACAGTAATAGCAGTCTATTACATGTAGCTATTCCAGAGTAAGTTGCTTTCCCCGTGTGTTCTTCAGTCTGGTATCGTTTACTTTGATGTGCTATGCCAGTACAAATGACGGAGGGAGTTGGCCACCCAGATAAATATGTCTTGCATTCAGGTCCTCCGTGATTGCAGAATCCTCCCACATACAGAATCCCTCTTCCTGTCAAGGATGACAGGAGAGATCCTTTCTGTTTCCCCCTGGCCTCCAAAATAGATGTAGACCTTCCTAATTTTGGTGAGGGGTGGATTCTCTAAGGACTAGCTGATGGGAGCACTGTGCCCGGGGCACTCACAGGTCCCGGCCCAAATGTTTATGAAGCATCTAATTCCTGGGATACAATGCCAGCTCCATATTTGTTCACACACACTGGGGGAGCAAGTTACACTGCTGCCATCAGCACTATACTGTGGAATAAGTAGTGAGTAGCCAACATAAACCCCTCACTGGGGTAACTTCACCTGATCTGATGAGGAATTACACCCAAAAGAATTGGGGAGTATAATGCTCCGGTATAAAATTTGCCCATATAGTGTTGAGACACTAATAACTGCTGGCTCTATGAGTTGTCCTGGGAGAGCTGTCTGTTCGTGACCCTGATATACTTTATATTGGTGTACAAAACAAGTGTAAACGGCACTGTGATAGTTCACACGCAGCCTCTGGCAGCCGAACACTTGATGTGTGGGATGTCATCACATCTTGGCAAATTAAGCAGAGTGAAGACGGGTCACTACTCGGACCGGAGAATTCTTAGTATTGACCATTCAGTTAGTGTTTCCCTTCCCCTTGGACCCGGTGGCATCATGATGCATAACCCATGTGCGCTAGAGGTGCCTTCTTTTGGATGGTTATCAGAACAGACGTGCTTAGAGGCCTCCCTTGAGAGCAGGCCTCCATTGTGCTGTGTACTGTCTGAACATGCATGCACACGTGGGAAACAAGGGCCCTGGCTGTGCAGTCACTAAAGAGCTCACGGTGATAAGGGCCGGTATGTTAATCCTAGTGTAATGGCCACATTACAGCTCCACTAGTTATATTCTCTCTTTCTAAAAATCAGTTGTATTCATAAGGCCAAGTGAGTCATGAATGTTACTCTTTACTCTTGAACAGTTGCTGTGTTGTTTCCCGGAGATGGCTGCATTTATTTTCAACCCTAGGTGAAATGCCATTGGGAAATTTTATGAATCTTAACAGAGGCTCCTTCGGGGTCAGAGGTACAGTAGCAATCCAGGTGTGGATTAGAGAGAGATTATTTGGGGAGCCCAGCATGAGGGGTTTTGTGAGAGGAGTGGCTAGCTAACACAGCTGTAATATCCATCTTCTTGTTATTACTATTGTTTCCATTACAGTGGCATCTATAAGGTCTGTGCTGTGCCAGGGACCACATACACACTCGCCACTTAGGCAGACAGTATGGGGAAAGGAAGTATCATTGTCCTCGAGAAGTCACAGATGTAGCAGGCAGCTGGGGAGGAGCACATTATGGGACTCCAGCCATTAGAGAAATGGGAAACTGAGGGACAGAAATATTAAGCGTCTCACCAAGGTTTCCTCAGAAGTTCGTAGCACAGCCAGGAACTTATTCCAGGATCTCCTGTGTCCCAGTGCCGTGCATTAGCCATATGGACATCAGGACACCACTGGCCCTCTTTGGAAAAGGGGATCTTAAAAAGAAGCAGTGACTCAAAGCATGCCAGGATCTTACCCTTGTCTACATAACTTCTGCAGAAAGGCTTCCAGTTCTGGCTGGCAGGAAGCAGGGCACGCCAGGTGATATCTCTGCTTGTACATTGCCATTTGCAGATCAGGGGGAAAGGGGTTTTGAGAGCTGATTAAGGAGAGAGAATTAATTTTACTGTGAGAAATTTTTCTGTGAGAAAATGGGGCAATCTATATGGTAATTCAATCTCTCTTTGCACCAGCAGCCGTTGCAGAGTCCCTAGCAGTCAGGTGAGTTCAGGATCCTGCATGGGGTGCCAGAGCAAAGCACCATTGATCCTGCTGATGCCTTGCTTTGGCAGGCTTCTCCAGCGTGGGCAGAACATGATTTGTACTGAAAGGAGGGAAGACCTTGGTGAAGGAGGGGCTGGAAGGCAGGGCAGCATCCTGGACCTGTTTAAAACCTAGAACAGGCAGATGGGGAAAACTGGAATGCAGAAAAGGGAAATGTCTTCCCCACTGGGCATGTCTACATGTGCATTAATGTGCTATAGTTACTGCGCATTAAGTTTAGTACCTGTAATAACAGGTATTAACTCAGGGGTGAGCAAAATGCAGCCCATGGGCCAGATGCCATTGTATCCGGCCTGCGGGGCCCCTAAAAAATTTAGAAAATTAATATTTATCTTCCCCTGGCTGCCTGTCATGTGGCCCTCGATGGTTTGCCAAAACTCAATAAGCGGCCCCCTGCCCAAAATAATTGCCCGCCCCTGTACTAACTGGCACTATGACACAGTATCATAGTATCATAGTATCATAGTGTCTAGAGTCGGAAGGGACCTGGGCAGATCATCTAGTCCGACCCCCTGCCTTGGCAGGAAAGAGCACCG
>JAGPOW010001998.1:2587057-2626757 GCA_030014935.1 Caiman crocodilus | reverse complement strand
CCGCAGAACCCTAGGGTGAAGATCGTCCGGACCGGCGGACTTGAACACGTCCAGCCTCTCCAGTAGTTCCCTAACTAGCTCCTCACTAACCCCTGGCCCTGGTAGTGCTGGTGCATGCCTTTTTCGTGATGCTAATGTGCATGACCGCAATAGCAGGGCTTTTGCCATGATGTGCTAATGCGCCGTGGAATTAGGGTCATGTAGACACTCCCACAGCTACCCAGTAGTCCAGTAGCAGAGGCTGAATATGAAACTCAAGCCCTCCAGTTCCAGGATCAGTCTAGTTCTAGTCCTAGTCCATGGACTTGTGACCCAAGGGCTGCTGGTGACTGGTGGTAGACGCATAATAAGGGCCCAAGAACAGCAACCTAGGAGCAGATTCTTGCTGTAGTTAGACATCCTTCTTATTGCAAGCACCACATGATCTTTTCATTGTCCCAGCATCCCAGGGCATAGCTACTATCATTTAATACCATTTAATACAAGCTAATACCATGAGAATGGGTACTCAGGCTCCCAGGGACAAAGCAAGTTGTCTAAGGAAGTCTCTGGTAGAGCAGGGAACTGACTACAGGTTTTCAAGTCCCAGGGAAGAACCCTAACTACCAGAGAAGTCTCTTTCCTCCAAGCTGAGTAGGGCAGGTAAGATCGGGCTGTACTGCTAGAGGTTGAGTGGCATGACTTTATGGCTAGAAGCAGGGATTAAGTACACCCAGCAGACATCCCCCAACCTCTAAACCAAACAGAGCAGTCTTACTAACTGTGAAGACCAGCAACTGGTGTCCTCATTGAGTCTGGCCATTAATGAATACCGTGTAGACCTGGGAGGAAACATGTCTGACAGGTTTTTGTTTTAACTGGCAGTTGTAGAAACTATCTTGTTATGATGACATCTTTTCATGCTTTCATCAAAAGGCAAATCCTCATTTTGTGTCCTTTCTCTGAAAGACTGCCTTTCTCAACACAACCCTGGACAACGTTGAAGAGAAACATGGTAAAACTGATTTTTTTTCCCCTTCAAAAATATTCATTAAAAAGATTTTTTCCCATCATTATTTTTAGTTAGGGAATTAAGAACTTCCCTCTCTTGGCTTTAACGACATGGGATGAAGTCCTGGCTCCACAGACTTCAGAGGCAAAATGCCTCCAGTGATTCAGGACTTTTGACTGACTCCTCTCCTTCCCAGCGGGGGGATGTGTGTCGGGAGGATTATACCTGCTTGATTTTGATACAGAAGAGTTTGCAAAGTAGTGCTTTCAGGACGGCTGCATGGAAGTCTCAGCACAAATTCTGGGCTATGAGACATATTGCTCCCTTGAAGGGCACTGTCTTGTTGCTTCCTGCTGTCCCCAGGGCTCTGCCAACCACAAGGGGAAGGGAGCATCCTTGTTCTCTCTAATGTATTTTTTCCCCCAAGGGTTTCACCTGCTCTCATTTCTGATGACAAATCTATACAGAGAGAAATACAGTGAACACTGATTAGTCGCTAGGATAACTTGTCATTAGAGCCTTATTAGTCAGCATACTGAAACTTTTTTCTGGACTCCTATTATTTGTACACAAAACAGTCTGGCTAATTCAGCATCTAGTAAAGAGGAGTTAGGCATTGCCAAATGCACACATCTGCTAAACTGCAGTAGGCTCCTGATAATCTGCCATCTTAACAGGTACTGACCTGTTCCCTCCGCAGCACCTTTTGAATCAACTCATACTCACAAAGCACTGGATGCTCTTCAGCTTTTCATGGCTCAACAAGATGTATGGCAATCAATGGTTCCATTTTGCAGAATTATCTTGTTTTGACAATGAGTGCATGCGTGAGTGCAAAGCCAAAATCTTTGATTGTTTTCCTTCCTCATAATCATGCAATTTTTACATAGTGAGCACTCTGAATTTTTACAGTTAGAAATTGTTCATTAATCATTGATCTGTATAATCACATCGTTCGCAGACAGCAAGCCAGAGTGCATACACTTTGCATTCACAATTTTTGCAATGTATTTTTTTCTTCATGATATGTGTCAGAAATCATTCTTTATAGTAGCTCAACATGGCCTACAAAATATATCTCAGAACAAGTCAAAAAGGGCTAACTACTGGTTATCAGTCACTCAGGGATAATTAGTCATTGTTACCAACCCCTGGGAGTGACAAATCCATCAGATTTTACTATGCTTTTATATGCCAGGCAACCCTGCTACAGTGGCAACATATAGTTTTTATATAGGATGTGCCAGAGACACTTGGCTGAATGAAATATAGATCAAGTAGAAGGCAGGGTGGATTTGCACCTTATAGACTAACTAAAGTGTGTGTGTGTGTGTGTGTGTATGTACAAGCATCCCATTTGTGCCTCAGGAGGGAAAAGAAGGAATCTCTTTCCATCATGTTCCATTAGCTCTGTCAGAGGTGTGTGTATTTTGCATTTATAGAGTCATTGATCCTGGAGATGAAGCAGCAGCGTGGTGCCTTTTGTCCATCAGCCCCAGCAAATGCACAGCTGTTCCATATAGCACAGTGATGGACTCCATCAATCTTTGCTCTGGATCTTGTGTGGCCCACAGTTGAATATGTGCTTCAAGTCCCCCTCTGTGCCCAGCTCTGGCGGGTGTAAATTTGGTGCAGCCCTCAACTTAACCTTAACAGCTGCAGCTCATTCTCTGAACCCCAGCGACTCCTTTATGGGCCAAGCTGGTAGTTACTACAGCTGATGGTATCAAGTGCAGCTAGATGTAGCTGGAAGATATGGTAGGTTCTCGGGCACAAAGTTATGCCCAAAAGCTTGCCTAAAATCTCTCCCAGCTGTACAATTGGTCCCATAAAAGGTATGAAAAAACCTTTGTTTCTTAAATATTTCCTGGACCCTCATGGCAACAATACTCCATCTGTATTAAGCCATTCCAGACAAGCTTTGTCTAACCTGCTCTTAGGTTGAGAACCACTGGGGTGGAGCAGCCCATGCTTTCATTGACCTGCATAGGGCTTGTGGGTGCCCAGAAGGATTTGGACAGCAGGGCTGGCTGGTATTTGGTCCCACCTATTATTTTATCTAATTAAGAGAGGTTTTACTGAGGTGGGGCCCAGTCCTCATCTCACTGAGGGCAATGACAAAACTTCTACTGGCTTTGGTTGTGCAGGGTCAGGACCCTATGGAGTTTTAGGGCCCCGGCATGGCAAGTGAAGGCGTTTTGCTTGGCACACGTGCCTCAGGACAGACAATGGGGAAGGGCCTGGGGTTGCACCGCCACAGCAAGGATCAGGCCCCTCGCAACTCTCCGGCTGTCCACTGCTGGCATACCAATATCTTACAAGTCAAGGTTGCAGGTGTTTTTGGCACTCTACCCAAAAATCATTGCCAACCCCCGTTCTTGGGCATAGATCGCTCCTGTGTACAGAGTCACTGTTCACTGGCTGTGATGGAGTAATGCCAGGTTCACTTGAATGTTAGTGAATTCACAATGCTGCTCAGGGAGTGGAGTGATCTGTAGGTGAGGTATTGCTGCATTTTACTAGGCCAAGTAAGTCTTCAGCTGGTGTGAAGTGCCATAGTCCTATTGAGTTAACAGAGTTTATGACATCTGAAAATCTAATCTTTTATCTCTCTTTCCTCGTGAAGGTGAGTGGACTCCTCATACTCTGTATTGCTGATTAAAACAAACTCCCCCCATGGGGCTTGTTTACACACCACCCAGGACGGAGATAACTGCATTAGCTTTAATTTGTACCCTTTGTTATTTCAATACACACTGTGTTCCGGCACTCTTATGTCAGATTAAAATGTCCCAGTTTGAGTGAATGTTCACTGTATTTTTTCCAGCTTCCTTTAAAATGGAAACTAGAAGTGTGCACATGTGCTGCAATAACTAAAGATGGGAATCAAAATGGCTTTTGGTAGCTTATTATTTCGGGCCCATTTGTATGTAGGGCAGCCCATATTCTGGGCCTCTGCAGGACTGAGACAGTGAGTTGTGTGAGCAGAGGTCCGTAGGAAGGAGTGATTCTTGCAATATGTTTTAAATTGGGAGCAACCAGTGTGGTTATTAAAAAGTTAAGTGTTTTACCATTCAGGGACCCTAACCTTAGTTTTAATTAGTTTTTTTCCCCTCTGGACTGAGTTAGGAGCTCATCAACAAGCAGCATAGATCAATCTTGTGGGGAAATGTGGTCACAAGATCTTGAAATAAAGTGCAAGCATGAAGTAGGAGCATAGCAGTGGATTTATGAAGTATGTGTTTGGGTGTATGTGCATGCAGTGACTATGAGCAGCATGTGAGTGTGCGCACCGTAGGTACCTACACCACATGTGTGGCATGTGCATAACACAGTTTTTTGTGTCTAGCATGTGGGGGTGCAGTGTTGCACACTAGGTGCATGGGCAGTGGTTTTGTGTATGCCTCTATAGTGCACTTGCCATAGTAAGCATGTAGTGCACATATGGGTACGTCCATGCTAGCTGTGGCTGAGTACACAGTGGTTGTGTGTATGTGGACAGCAGTAGGTATATATACAATGGTAGGAGGGTATAGGTGTGCTGTAAGTAGGTGGGAATGTTCAAAGCACACCAGTTGTGTGTATGGACATCCTCAGTTTAAGGACATGGGATTCCCCAGATCACTGCTTCATGCTCTTTGCTATCCTTTGACAGTGGCTGACTGATGTTATTTCAGAGAAAGCCAAAGACACCACAGAGAACTCTGCCAGCTGTGTGCTGCTGCCTGTGACCTGACCTCCGCTGCTAGATGGGCATGTCCCGAAGCATGAGATCTGACCGTCCTCCTCCCTGCTTTCCCTTGTGTGCACTGGGCATGAGTTAGCAAAGATTACAACATGAACTGCGTCTTATTCTGAACCTGCTAACAATTCTGTAGCAGCAAGCACTGTGCCCCAAGGGTGGGCCCAAGGGGCAAGATGGTATGTAGCAGACCGAGAAGAGAAAAGCATTTAAATCAAGTTGAAAAGAAATCTATCTATCTATCTATCTAGATAACACAGATAGATAGATAGATAGATAGATAGATAGATAGATAGTTAGATGTTGGTTGGTTTTTAAATAAAACATTTCATTTTCACATGAGACGTTTGGAAAGACTTTGGCAGTGCTACATTTGAAGGTGTCTGCATGAAATGCTTTGACCCTTTAAAATGTTTTTTTCCCCTCATTTCCTTTTTTGCAATCCAGAGCAGTAGCCAGGGTTATAAGAAGAAGAGTTGGTACTCAGGGCAAACCCCATAGGAAAGCATGGAGGGGGGTCATGCAGTTTTGGGGGCCAGGGGCATGGGATCTGAGCAGGAGACAGGTACGGTACTTTTGCCCAAGACAGAAACACTTGCACAGTCCCAGCTGAGCTGCAGGTGCTTGACTTTGCCGGGCTGTTGCTCTTAAAGCATCAGCAGCTCACAGCCTGGCTATGCTGCCGAGCCACAGACTCTGAGAGATAGGAGGTGATTCCAGTGTCCCTCCTAACTTGACGTTTGGAACTAGTGCTCCTTTCACCCACTGCTAGTTAACCTGTTGGCAATAGCTTAACTAAGGTAAGGAGAGCAGAGCAGATGGCCCAGTTGCTGTCTTGGGGGTGGGATTGGAATAGGATCCACTGCCACTGCAGAGCGTGTGGTCATACCACTGAGTCACCAGGAGCCACATGTCACTGCTGCCTCCACGCATCCTGCTGCCCCAGGTGCCTGGCTGCTATGTTGCACCTCTGACCCAGGCGGACAAATCTGGCTCCGAGTTGCACGTTGTTTTGGTCCATTTTTCAGTGCATTTACAACAGCCAGGGAAATTCACCCAGTTCTAGGCCAGAAAGCAGTTCCAGTCTAAGAGCAGGAGGCTTATGTCCAGGAAAGGATGGAGGCTCACAGCCAGGGGGTAAGAGTCTATAGAGGAGGGAAGTTTGCCCAGACTCTGTGTCTGGAGGCTATAGAGAATTTCTCACTGCAAACCCTGTCCATCTGGGACTGGCCTCAGTCCTGCCCCTCCCTTGTCTGTGCCTCCTGCTCTCAGCCACTGACGGCAGCCCCCTCATTTCATTCTGGCAGTGTAGAGTTATTAATAGGGAGCAGATGAAATCTGAGGGCGCAGACTGCTTGGAAGCTGCTTGGCTGAATGTGATGGCACTTAATATCTGGCTCTCTGCCATGCTTAGGGAAGAAGCATAGACCTGGGTCTTAATGTATCAGGTCTGTTCATTAACTGACCATTGAAGGGGGCAGGATCCTTTCCAGACCAGAGAGGTACAAAAGACTCCAGCTGGCCCAGCACAGGATCTGTTACACAGGACTGCTTCCTCTTTGAATTACGGTAGTGCTAATGCACCAAACCACATGCCTGCCAGCCCCATAATAATGGGGAGGGAGGGACTCCGTTTTCTGCTGCAGCGAGCTCCTCTGAGAAGGCATTCAAGTCCAGGGCATGTGCCCAGCTCCATGTGGAAGCACACCAAGGGGGCTTGGCTCTTGTAATAGGGATGTGAACTCACTGCTACTTGGTGTGAAAAAGGCACGCTCCAGGCTGCCTTCCAGCATTTAAATAGGGAGGTAACATTTGGCTAAGATGACCCTGAAGCAGAAGAGGGCACATACACAGGTTGGTCCATATGTGCTGCAGTGCAGTGCGGGGTAGCAGTTGGAGGACAGCCAAGAGTGAGGCTGTTATACGTCTGTTCACACCAACTCTGAAGCGTGCACACAGAGTGCAAGTGGTGTTACTCCTTTTTCAAGGAGGGTTACTTATTGCAGCTAAGGACACCACCCAAGTAGGGTTAAAAACCACTTTTGTGTAGACACAAGGCTCTTTAAGGTTAACTACTTTTATTTCAATGTAACGTGCCTATGTAGACAAGACCGAACTGCGGGTACACTGATGGCTCTATTTTACCAGAGAGTTTTTGGAGCCATTACTCTGGCTCCCAGGCTGCTTGGTCCAGACTCCCTTCATTCAAGTTGCACCGGGCTGTTTGCCTTTTACACAGTTGTGTGACACAAATTGACAAGTACTTGCTATAGAGCCTGGCAGTCTCCAGGGTGGCGAATCTGGCAGCATCCTCCTGCATTTAATTAAAGTTTCAAAGAAAAACATGCTTGTTTTATTTAAAAAATACATAAAAGTTGAATCGATTCCTTTAAATATCAATGGTGGTTCAAACCCGAGACAAAATCTGGCATTTTTCAAGAGTTTCCAGAGAGCGCAGTCTGTCTGCCTGTCTCTGTCACACACACGTACACACATTCTCTCATTTTTTCTCAGGATTGTTCTCATTTTTGTTATTATTCACCATTGATCGTATTTTTCCAGCATTGTTCTGCCAACAGGCCTTCTCCCACCATCAGAGAGTAACTAAGGTTTGTGTTTCTAGCGATGCCTCCATCATGGTGACTCCTGTGTGGTCTGCGCAAAGCTGCCCTGTGAGAGGGGAGGAAAGTAGGAATAACAGTGCCAAGAATTGAGTCTGAAAAGACAGGAAATGCAATGCAATGCACCTCCCCGCCAGTGGAATCTGGACCCGAGTTGCATCTTATTCTTCATGCTGCAGTAACATGGAGCCAAGTCACTCCCAAACCTTTTTTGCTTTGACTCCACTTAAAGTCAAGTAATTTCATGTATCCCCCACCCTGTTATTATAGGGGAAGGGACTCACCACACCTCAGCTGCTCCACAGTAACTCCACCCACCCATGCCTGCTCTTATCCCGTGGTAAGTGTGAAATAAGTCTTCTATGAAATCTATTTGCCCTGATTTATTTTTCACTTATTTAGCGTGAAACTAGACATAGGGTTGGTTACCATGCAGCAACAGTGCTCTGCCCCCTGTTAATTAAGGGCACACAAGGTAATGGCAGGCTTAGAGGAATTGGGACTCACAAACCCACTTGTAACAGCTACGACCCCACTGAAGTATGAAGCCCGCTGATGTAGTCCCAGCTGTGCTATGGACCCCATTGTACCATGTACTACAGAGACATCAACTGAGAGACAGCCCCTGCCAACAATAGTCTAATTTGGCCATGTGCATAAGGGGTATTCCCATTTCACAGATGTAGAACTGAGGCTGAATAGTGAAGTTATTTGCTCAAAAGGCAGAAAGAAGGGCTGGGGAAAAGCCAGGAACTGAACTGAATCCACAAGCTCAGCAAGAAGTTGTAGTAGATGATGTGTTACAGGTGAAACAAGAGTGCCATCCAACAGAGGAGAATGGTGTTAAAATAACCCTTGTGTGGTTCTGTTCATAAAGCACTGGGTGCAGGGAGTTCCTGATCCAGGTTTGGGGCTTCCAGATGCTAACAGCACACAAGCAATACTACTACTCCTGATGATGGTACACTGCTCTAAGGTGTGTCTGAAGCAATGCTATGCCAATAGAAGATACAAGAGAGGTGTTAGAGCATGAAACGAGCCTTTTATAGAACAAAGGCAGAGAAATACTATGCAACCCCTGATAAGAGAGCCATTATCAGAACCACTCTGCGTAAAGGATGTCAAAGCCTCCGCAAATAAACAAGCCAGTGAGCGGCCAGCCCATGCTGCTGATAGCATCACCTCTTCTGAGCCAAGTGGGAAGCAGGTGGAATTTCTGTTCCAACAGATCAAAGCAGGCTTATAAAACAATGACCTCACGTCACTTCAAGAGAGCAGCAGAGCTACGTGCCTCCCTATATTGGAACACGGCCATGCTTGCGATGGGCAGAAAATGGGATCAGGCATAAGCTATGTATGTGCACCTGTCATGGGAAGTGTAGCAGGTCTATCCCTGTAAGTGGGGCAGCCAGCTCAGGGTAGCAGCCCAGCTGTGAGTGATGATAAGCTGGCAGGTAAAAACCCAAGCAAGGAAGAAAGAGCAATGTATAGGTGGGAAGTAGAGTGACCCTAGAGGAGCTTGCTTCTAGGAAGGGCCAGAACTAAAGGGCCCTCTTCTGCTGCCTGAGAAAAGGCTAACCTTTGCTCATTTATTTGTTTGTTTGGACCAAGGAATTATGGGTTGTGTTGCAAGGACTGGCGAAGGGACTCCCAAGGGAGCAAAGCCAGGCACTGGGGCTGCAGGTACACAATCCTGCTTGTGGACTTTTGTTTGGGTGAACTGAAGGACTCCTATGGGGGCATAGCCCACCTGCACAGCAGCTGGCATACCAACCTGCTTTTGGGAAGGCAAGATGGACAGGGCTACAGGATGATGATGGGTGTTTGAGGAAGAGTCCTGCCCTAGCATATGGAGACAAATGAAGCTGGGGTGATGCTTGGGTGTTATCTCTGAATGGAGCACCCCACCCTGCAAATAATTTCTCTACTGATTTGGCAGAGACAAGACAATTTGCTTCCCACAAACCAAACAGGCTTGAATAAAAGCCTGGGACTTGGACTGTCAGCTAAAAGTAACAGGCACCTCCTGATGAGAGCAAAGAGCAATCCCTGATAAGCACCTTGCTAAAACTTTTTCTCAAGTCCCTCCACTGCAGCTGGGGAGGAGAGGGGTGGTTAGGGCCGGCTGGTTTGGGTGTAAAGCAACCACTGGTGTCATGGAAGGTGTGAATGCTGCCCTTGCCTCTTACTCCATGAGGTTGGACAAGCCAGTTGATCTCTCACTGCTTGTTAACCCATCTCTAGCATAGGGTGTGTAAATGCTTGCGTGCTGGCACAGCACTGTGAAATAGGTCCCAAGGTGCCAAAGGTGGCAGCCCCATGGCAGGGTAAGTGCTATGTGGCTCGTAAAGTGTCTGTGCGGTGCTTGTATTGGTGCGCAAAAGACTCAACTCTTAGCATGCCTTCACATTATCTGGCAAGGTGATTTGCACTTGAACTGATATTTCCCTAATTAACTAATTCAAGTTTTTAAATGTCTGAATTTTAGAATTGCTTGTGGATGAATTGTCACTGGCACCCCTAACAGTTTTGACAGGGGTGAAAGTGGGGCACCAAGTTGAAGGATATGTGCCCGAATCCATAGTTGCATATTGTTCCCCAAACTCTCCCTCCTCTCCTAGAGGAGCAGAAAATTAAACATCAACTTGCTAGTTGGTGATAAGACCTTGATTTAGTTATGATTTGATGTTATTTCTTGGTAACATTTAGCACCTGGGTTATGTTCATTCAGTTGAACATTGTGAGCGGGCTCATTCAACCACCACCTTTGGCTTCCTGTGGGTTATTGTCTTTAAAGTCCATTTCTGGTGATTTGAAAAGTCTACACTTATACCATGCTTGAGTTTGGGTTGCACTTAAACACATTTTGAAATTTGGCAAAGGTTTCTACAAGAAACTTAATGGGGGTCATTTAACAGGAACAAACTATAAATCAAATGTGTGTTTGTTAATCCCATGTATAGCATTGTTATCCACTCAGACGACTTAAAATTAAAAGCAAGTAACACTTGCGGAAGAGAGATTAATTCTCATGTTTCAGGTTTAAGCCCCCTCTAGGTGTGGGTGGTCAGGTGGTAACTTGCTCCATTCACTGGTTCTTTGTCTGGCCCCTAAGAGGACGTGTTGTTCCTGAAGCAGCTGCTGCCGTCATCATTGGAGATGGGCAGCTATGCTACATGTGGTACCCCCGTCATATTCAGTATGGTGATTCTTACGTTTCTACATCTTCTGCTGCACTTATCCCCATCCCTACCAGTACTTTGTGATGTCTGAGGGTCATGCCAGTGAGGCCTCTTTAAAGATGGTCTTAACCTTATACACCTGGCTGGGATGGGTTAGTCATTGATAATCCTGCCTTGAACAGGGGGCTGGACAAGATGACCTTGTGAGGTCCCTTCCAGTCCTACTTCCCTGTAGTGTGCCTACTTAGCTCCATGCTATAATGGTGCCCTGTCCCTGTCTTGTGGGGGCTGAACTATGTGTACAGGGCAATGACCCTGCTATTCTACTCTAGAGAAGCTGGCTCGTTTTTACTTTAGGCATTAAAGATTACTGCTTTAACCAGTAAGAGCAGAGAACCAGAACTAGTAAAATCCAGAGAGCACCACGCCCATTCAGACTCCAAGGCAAAGCCAGCTCTTCCAGCAATTTAAGCACATGGCAAACATGTTCATCACCGGACACTTAGGTAGCTGATTTCCTTCCTTTTGACATTTGGTCTCATATAGAAATGGCGTTGATGCTAGTTGTTGGCACATGTCAAAGCAGGCAGCCTGGAAGTTGAGGAAAGCTGGATGGGAGCTGAGCACAGAGCTGCAAATACCTTGCCATTCCCATGCTGCAGAGCTGTCTGGATCTGGTGTTATGGACGGCTTGCCACAGATGCAGATGGGAATGTACATTAAAATTTCTCCATAGCTGAGGTTGCTTCATCTTGCAGCCTGGCATGAAGTTGCCTGGGTGAAAGTTGGAGGGCCAGATGTTGCTCAAAATGATGCTGGTGTAAATCAGGCATAAATTTACTGGAGTCAGTAGAGTCCCACTGGGTTGAGTGGGGTGGTTATTAGCCCAGGGCTGCTGCATTATACCTACCTAGCTGGGATATTCCGGAAACTGGATGGATTTCTGTATTTCGGAGGTCAGAGTGGTGTACATGTAAATGTCTATGCATGCCTATGTGTAAATATGCATGTTTCTGCAGGTAGATTTGCAGGGTTCAGGAGAGTTAATGTGCATGTGCCCTTTCAGAGGGGTGTGTATGTGCACGCACGTGTACAGAAAGGGAGGGGTGTGTTTGGGAATAAGGAACCATTGGAAATCATTTTGAGGGCTCTGCTCTCCAAGCTGGGAAGTGTGGCTGTGAGCCTCAGCCTAGGTTTTAGTTCAGTAGTGTAATTAGGGGTTGGCAGGTGAACCAACAGCCCCCTTGGGAACTGCTTTAGAGGGTTGCCCAAGAAAAACAGCTGCTGCCAGCAACCTGACTGCCACCTCTGCCATCAAGCAGCTCACTGCCACTGCCCCAGCTGCTCCTGCCTAGGGCACTCAGAATCCTGGTTCTGCCTCTCTCCAAATCCACAGCCTCGCTCTAAGCCCTTGGATGAAGCACCTGGTAGCTCTGTGGCTTGGTTTCCTGGCTGTCGGGGGTAGGGGAGAATACCTGCACTTGCTCCACTTCATTTGCTGGCCCTTCAGAACAGAGTCACTGTTGCCATGTGCAGGTCCTGTGTTTGGCCTTCTGGGCCTCCAGTAATGGTAGTAAATCTAAAAAAGGAGAATCCTGGAGAGGCACTAGGAGCTTTGTTGAAGCTCCTTTGGTGTGTGGAGCTCACTTGGATACAAGAAAATTCTGTGAATTAAGAACCCTCTAGGCCGCTGGTTTTTGATCTGTGGTCTGCACCCTGCTGTGGGATCTACAGACAATGTCTAAGGGGTCTGCAAAAGATGACTATGATCAATCAAAAATATGTGAATACCCACACTTACAATTCAGAGGGGTCCAGATCTTCATTTGAAACTTTTTAGGGGTCTGCAAATGAAAAAAAGGTTGAAAACCACTGCTCTAGGCCACTGTGCAGGGGGTTCTCTGCCTTTAAAGGGACACAGCAGTTATTTTAATTAGCTTGCCTTTCTCCTAAGTACCCTGGGGCTGTATTCCACATTTTGCACTAATGGCCTTGAAGACATCACTCTATTTAAGAGAAAAAATAGAGCTAAAGAAATGGCTTTTTTTTTGTGTTTGTTTCAATGAGCACAAAAAGGCATTTGGAGTCGCAGATGTACAAGGGGCAACAATCTCTTCCAGGCTGGGTTATCCCCAGCTCCTTGCTTTAGCCCCAGGGTGAATCTTCATTCTGAATTTTAACTTCCTGCCTTGCTAGAGTCTTAGCTTTTAATGAGATTGGAGCCATCCAGTGCCTGCTGAGCATTGGTTTGTACCAAGAAACTGCAGCATGATTGGAAAGCCTCAGGACTGAAATTGGATGGGTATTTTATTACAGGAATGAAGTGTACTGGAGCTGAGTATCTGCTTATAACCCAAGGCTTGGATAGGAGGCTTTGGGATAGACCTAAAGCGCATGAGCTGCTGAATGTATGGAGTGGGCAGCACAAGGCAGGGGGAAGGTGGGGGAGCTGCACGTTGGGGTCAAGGGAAATTGGTAGCTATGTATTGGGTGACGCGGGGCAGGAAAGCAGGGACCTGCCAGTTAAGGCTGGAGGGTAGCAGTAGACTTGTAAGGAAATCCAGAAAAGGAAGGGTGCCATTATGGGTTTTCTGCACCCTGGCAGTAGTGCATTATTATTATCAGGCTGTTCCCAGATATGCCCACAAGCACTGTCTATACCCAGAAACACGCGGGTGAGACTGCTCTGGTGTGTCCCCTGTGGCTGGTCTTGAGCTCTTCATCTGGCAGGCTTGCAAGCAGCCATTGGGGATAACCCCTGAGTGGCATCACTGTGGTGAACTTTGGTGTTTTGGAGCCTGTGCGTGAGCAAGGGTAGATGGGCTTTTCTTGGGAATGACCCTGGTGAGACGCACCACAGTCAGATCATAGACAAGCCCTTCATCTCCCTGTTCCTCTGTTGCCCATCTCTATAGCTGAGATGCTTATCTTCATAAACCAATTTGGAAATACTGTCGTGCTGTATCTTAACCATTGTGAGGTGCGCAGATATTGCTATTATTTTGCCCAGCATATTTTAGGACAAGCAGACTTAAAATTCTCCCTTGCCCCCAGCAATCACAATAAATCAAACATAAAAAAGCCAGTCTTTGAGCTGTTTGATCTGACATAGAATATTGCATCTCAGCAGGAATTTGCATTTCCTTTTTTTTCCCTGGCATTCCAGTGATGCTTCTGTATTAACGCCTGTATTTCCCTCTGCAATCCTTCTACAAGCCATGCACGGTAGGTAATAAGTCCTCCCATCTGTAACAGGGTTTTTTAGAAACCGCCTATCATTATTTTTTATTTATTTATTTAACCCCCCCCCAAACACTAATTAAATCATGTATATATTTTTTGCTGTCTCAAACACTTGCCAGGGAAAAGTTCAAAGAAAACAGACAGTAGGGAGCAATCGGAGAGTAGGGAAAACAACTTAAGGCTAGACAGATTTGCTACCTTGAGTGTTAAATGCTCTCTTTTTTAGTTAAATCATATTTAAATAATCTTTTTTTGGGGTGGATGGAGTTTGGTATGAATGTGTTTCTACCCTCATTAGGTATTAATAGGTTCTAACAGAGCCTTGAAACCATTTTCATGCAAATTATGCTAGGATTTTAGATGTTATTAACTGTTCAGTTCCATATGTGAACTGGAGAAGCCGGATGGCAAAAAATGGTAATTTCATCTGAACATGATTCTATAGTTTATTTTTAGTAGGCGATATTGAAGAGAGATTATCATCATCTTTAAGACCTAAAATTTAAGCTGCCACTCTTCTTCTTCTTTTTTTTAATGGGCTTTGCAAAACCCCCTGAGATGAGAAAAATGTGTCATTTAATAATAAAGATGAATGGATGATTGTTGCCCGGGTGGCTTGCTAGTTGCTAATACGTGGGTTCTTGCAGGATTCCTCTCTCTTCCAGGGAGGGGTGGATGCCATCAGTCGACTATCTTCTGAGGTGGAAACTTATCTATTTACAAAGAACATGCATGCCATTCTGTTCACCTGGCCACAGCAGAAGCATGCAACAAGAAGCGGTTTTATCATTCCCAACTTCTACATCTGTCTTTCCAGTCAGTTCTGGGCCACAGAGCCCTGTCTTTCTGTTCCCTTTCATGCTCACAATCTCTTTGCTTCCCCTCTGCTTGCTTGTATTTGGCTTTCTCCCTCCAATGCTTTGCCCACCAACTCTCCTAGCCTCTCTGGTTTGCCTTGAGTGAACCCCTTGGTCCAGCTGGCTTAGCATTTGCTTAGGCCTCTCTGTGCAGTCTGTTGCCTTAGGCAATGGCTTCTATTGCTTGTACAAGAAGGGACTTAATTGTACTTTCATCAAGTCTGTAAGAAGGGTGCTTAACAGTGTGTGTGTGTAACCAGGTCTGTGGTTTATAGTGAAGAAGCATTTGTGCTATAAAACTAAGTGCTTTCTGCTTTAATGGACAACTCTTACGTGTTTAAAAATCTGCATGCTTATTGAGATTGTCTTCTGTTTGATTTATGTATGCGCCATCCTTCTTCACAAGGGCTCAGGGCTGCTTGCAATAAGAGCACAGAATCGCAGAACAGAAGTGGACGAGAGAACAAAACAACTTCTAAAAGGGAACTAGAAAATTCACATAAAAAAAAAAAAGACCCCACTATACTATATCCTATCCTCACTTTGTTGGCTAAGTGCCTGCCAAAACTGGAAGGTCTTGCATTGCTAAGGAAAGATATTTGGGTTTGGGCTCCAGCAGACTTCAAGAGGGAGGGAGTTTCGGAGCTGAGGAGCTCCTGGCTCCATATTCTTGGCAGTTGGTAAAGAGCGAGCTAGAGGTGGTGTGGCTCAGGCACATAGATGGCTTCTTGTCTGGAGGGGAACTGGATCTATGGTGTAGCCTGACCCCTCCTTCCCAATAGGACAAAAACTTCCCACCTTCCAGCTTTCCATATTAACTGCAAGATATAGTAGTTCAGCTTCAAAAGGAGTGCGGAGGGATACTTAGACTATGGCCCCGCAGTTAGAGCTGTGCTGGGAAGTTGGAGATGAAAGTTCAAAGCTCCCTTGTTAGGTTAAGAGCCTAAAACCTGTACCCATTCTTTCCTCAGGCGGTTCTTAAACCACTGTCTTATTGGGTTAATATGCAAAGACCTTCCTAGTTTCTTTCTCCCGTGCTTCTTACCCTGCTACAGTCTGTGGGGGCTTGCACTCAGTTACTCATCCACACAACATGTGGACTAGGATCCCAAACTGAGTAAGTGCCAAAAATGGCAATTACATGGCTGGGTAAGTACCATGTGCTCATGTCAAATGAAATGGGATTCTGCCCAAAATAACTAGTGGTAGGATGGCCATCATACAGAGGACAGGCTGGTTGTCCTCTGTCCTCTACTGTTATGAAACCGGATGCCTTTTATGTCTTGAAGAGATAAATAAAGGCATTGAGTTTTGCATCAACAGAGGACAGAGTAGCAGAAAACTGGAATGGTGGCCACCCTAAATAGTGGTCAGATAGAAAAGTGATTGTACTGGCTGAAAGTGAACTTCCTCTAGGAAGACAAATGAAACATTGGAAGAATCTTTCTGATCTGTGGAGACGGCCAATACAAGGTTCAAAACTCCTTGAGAATCAGAAAACAATTTGTTACATATTAATCTAATATTCCTGAAAATGGTTTTCTTTTCATTTGGAAGGAAATTAATATATAATATAATATGACGACAACGACAACAACATTTCACTAAAAGAATCGGGAAATCTAATAGACTAGAAATTAGGGAGTTTCAAGTTTGCATTCGATCAGTCAGATTTCATAGTTCAAGATGAGTGAAACGGTAGAAATGGACAGTGAGAAAATTGGGGCTTTAAAATTCATTTCAGTTAGAATCAGCCAAGCGATTATTAATAGGCACGCAGGTAAAGAAACTGATTTTTAAATATAGAATCCAGGGCTGTCAAACTGACAATCTGAATGAGTGAGGGGGAGGTCTCACTCTGCTTTTCTTTTTTTTGCCTTAATTTTAATGTTTCATTGAAAAAATATCACAAAATCCTTTCTAATGAGGCTATTTTTAAAATTGCTAAGAATTTGATCCAAAACCTTAATCCTGCTGCCTGAGTGACACGAGGATATCCATTTTTATCCCGCAAGTGTATCTAAGCTCAGCTGAGATTCATATGCAGAATTTGCTCTCATTGAAGAGCATGCCAAAGGAGGTGCTGTTTTCAGGTGGGCTGGACCAGAGCTGGTGCATAACATGATGCATAGGACTGCTAGCGAGAGAGATGCAAAAAGGATGTGGAAGTAGAGCCCTGTCCATCCAGTGAAGAAATTGGGCTCAAGATTTATAGCTCAGGTCTGCTTCAAAGCTCAATGAAGTAAAACAAGGCTTCAGTGATCTGAGTTTCTCATTGAAGAGCTTGGATTATGAAGATGTCCTCAGAACCAGAGCTGCAGTGCTCCCATGCCCTAGAGTCAGATTTTCTCTGTGCATATTAGTTTTAAAAGATGAGACAACCAGTCACACTAATTGCTTCTTGTCTTGACAACATTGCTGGAAACTTAAATGTGACCATGCTAAGTACGCCCTTTTCTCCAGCCAGCCTTGCCAACATCCTCATCTGACTTTGTTACAGTAAGGCAGGCTCTTGATTTGCTATCGAGTACATGTAGGGTCTGTGAGCAGTGGGGACTGGGGACATCCACCTTCCCTTTTCCTCAATGAACCAGCCAGCTGTGTTCACATCCAATATAGTCCACTCCACATGAACATTTGTTTTTACCCTATTTATTGCTGTACTCTAGGCTGGATGCATCTCAACAGGGAACACATTCGTTCTCCCAACAGTTGTCAGACACCTTTTATTCCCAGCACTGGCCAATAATCTTCTCTTGCACTTGTTGAGCATAACGGGCTACAGAGTCCAAATCCTTTGTGCAGCTTCCCCAAATGAGACTGTGACTCTACCTGGGCCTTTCTGACCATTTCAAAAAGACAACAATCAATCCAGAAACTAAATCTTTCAACATTTTCACTGCATTGAAAGTGAAATGATCCAATTTCAAATTAAAAATTTTAGCAAATCATTTTTTAAGGTGATTTTTTTTTTATTTTAAAGGTCTTTAATTAAAAGAAAATGAGATTCAGAGATGCTGTTATTTCAAAATGTCCAAACAAAATGGTTTTTTTTCCCAAGAAATGTTGAGTTTGTTTCTAAATGAACAGTTCAGAGCAATCCAAAAGAACTTGGGGAATCTTTCGGTGTTGCCAAATCTAAACATTTCACTGGCAAAGAGCCGGACAAAATGTATTCAAACAAGATCTACTTGGGACCCTGCTCCAGGCTGCAGAAATGTGTGCAGACTGTATTAGGACTATTACACTTCCTGTACACAAAGGAGCTGCTGTTACTTCCATGTAATAAGACCTGTGATTCCACCACAGGGGGTAGGAAAGGGAGCAGAGCTGAAGGTGATGTTGGAAATTCATCTGCGTATTTGCAAGGAATGGGGATCTCCTATGCAGCCAAGTGGAGTCCTGTTCTTGGCTATGCCCCTGCTTTGCTTGGATGAGTCCTTTCACACCTCTAGTATGTGTTTCTGTGCAAGTTTGTATGTGCCATGGCTGACCCTACTATGGGCACTTCCGCACTGTAAAGCCTTACTTGTGTCTCTGTGTCCTTGCAGTTTCTGCACTCACCTATGCAGGCGAGGGGCATATCTCACAAGCGTTTGTGCTGAGACACTCCAGGTGTCTTTGCCAGTGGCAGAAACAGAGGCAAAACTAGCAAGCACTTTGCCCTGGGCAGTGGTGGCATAAGGTGCAGGAGCAGTGGCTGGAGGTTCCTTGCTGCGGGAAGGGATGTCACCTCTTTAGCTGCCCAAGTGTGTTGAGTGGCCATTTAAAGGCTGGTTTATGGTAACCGAGAAAATGAAGTGACATCTTCCCCAGCAGCAGCAAACGGCTGGCCACTGCTCCTGTACTGAACAGCGCTGCCTCTGTTCTGCCCTCCCTGCTGCCAGAGCGGGAGATGCTGCTATTGCAGGGAAGGTACAAGAGCGTGAGGCCCCATCCCACCCCTTCGGCAGTGTCTGGGGTTCATGCCCCTCTCACCCACTCATCCTTACGGTGCCCTTTGAGAGGAATTGGGGGAAGGCACTGGAGGACTATAAATCCCTCCAGCTTTGAACCTGTGTCCTCTAATCCATGCAGTCTTCCATGTAGGCAAGCCCAGCTGTCTACTGCCTCCAAACTGGGACAATTTTTTCTGTGCGGATGGAGGGGTTGGCATAATATGAGTAAATGGGAAATGCAGATGTACCTCTTGTTCATCGACCCAGTCGATGTTTTGACACTACAAATTATTTGAAGATCCTAAAATGATAGGACAGGATTAAGGACCAACGCAGTCCATATGCAAGGCTCAACAGGACCTGATCATGGTGCTGGCTAGATGCTGTGCAGAGACATAAGTTCTTGTCCCAAAGTGTTTGCAATCTAACTGGAAATAGAGGATGCCCAAAAAGACTTGAACTTTTTAGATTGTGTATATGCCCACATGGTCTTGCTATCTGACTGCCTTAAAAATGCTAAAGGTCTTTGCCTTACAACACCTTTCAGAGGTAAATATTACTAGTCACACGCACAGTGAGCAGTAGAAGCGGAAACTGGAATCGGATTTCCTGAGTTTCGTTTTAGTGCTTTGACCAGAAAGCCATGAAAGCATTATTCTAATTATCTAGGACTTTTAATGTTTGGCTCATCTGCTTTGCAGAGTTTTAGCTTCTTAAAACTTAATATTGAATGTCCTTATTGGAATATTGGGTTTGTTTTGTTTTTCAATTTAAGTAATAAGCCTACTTGTCCTTTATCGAGGTCAGTGACGTGAAACTCCCTTTGACACGCACGTGAACAGGTATCGAGCTGCATTTTTTTTGATGGTGTGAAGGGGAAAAGGCTGTCAGAATCGTGTCACTTGATTGTCACTCCCCCAAGTGGGAGTATGAGCCGTCTGCATGCAGAGTCTGCTGGGGCACAGGGTTTTTTGCCAGGTGCACGTTTTGTTCTGACACCAAAGCTGCACACTTTCACAGCCAGCAACCTTTATGGAGACTTATTTACAACTTTCTCAGCTACACACAAGCAGCTTGGGGAAACCCTTGGGCCAGAAGAAGTGTTGGTTGCGGTGCCATCTGGCGGCTTGTGGATGAACTGGACTGTGCATAAAAACACACTTGCCTTTAGGATCTGTTCCTGGATGCTAACCCCAGAGGGGGATTTTTTTAAAGAGATGATTTCTGCCATCACTGCCAAGAAAGCAAATGCCAGTGAAACGGATGCAGGATCTGAGCACCAGAACAAAAGGCTTTTAACCCTGTTAGCTGAAAGGGAAGCTGATGAGTTAGAAGTAAAGATTGGTCGTGTAGATTCCCAGCTAAGTCCATGCGGCTGAGCCCTGGATGGAAAGCGTCTCCTGAGACAAAAGGAATAAAAGATGCCCTACAGACTTGCGTGGAGAACAGCAATAAAGGACAACAGTCTACAAAGGATCTGATCCTGTAATTGCTTGCTTCTGCAAGTAGCTCAGAGGTCCCAGTGCTCTCCTCAACTCCCATGCGGTAAATCAGGAATAACTGCTGAAGTAAATGGCCCTACGTGGGGGTATGTGAGAGGAGAATGCTCCCTGCCCCGTGGGCTCTTGCATGGAAAATGCTATGTAGGGTCAAGCCCATAAAAATCTAGAGACTTTAGAGCAGAGATTTTTAAGCAGGGTGCTGTGGGGTCTTCACGGGTGCTGCAGGGTGCCCCGCAATGTAAGAGCGCACACGAGGCACAAGATAAACCCAGAAGTAGGATGCAAGCATTTAAAAACATTTTGTTTTGATCCTTTCCTAGTTCTTTGTAACAGAAGCATTGTTCTGGTTTCTCTGTAGTTAAAAATATGAGTGAAACCTAAGAGCTGACATTTTCTGAGGGGGGGCTTGAGTCTGGAAAAAAAGGTGGAGAACCACTGCTTTAAGCAGCATATCTGCATCCAGTCCTGGAAAATCCTACGCACATCAGCCATCCTGTTGATTCAGTGGGTCTGCGGGGGTGATTAAATGTGGAGAGGATTTGATTTATGGGTCAAGCGGTAGAAACATGGGACCTACTGCCAAAATCCAAGGTATAGACCCCTTTTGGGGCTGTGCCTGTGGTGGAGGGTCAAGTGTAGAAGCATTCATTCCCACAGCCTCAGCTTGACCCACCCCTGCTGCTGTGTCTGGACTGGCGTGGGAGGAGGCTTGTGCTGTGGATCCAGCTGCAGGGGAGGCGAGTTTGTACCCATCTGAAAGTGCTGCAAAATGTTTCAGACAGGGTGGGCCAGATCCACTGAAGTCAGCGGCCCAGAAATACGGCAAGGAAGTCAGTGGGGCTCTCTAGACAGCAATCAGTCAGATACAAAGCTGGTGTAAATCAGCCTCGCTTTTTCCTGGAGCTGCATCTGCTTACAGCAGCTGGGCATCCGGCCTCACATCCATTACCAAGATTTCATTGACACGTTCTCTTTTTTTGCAGAGTGCTCCTTACCGGGTTATAATCAATGCACTGTCATTAACCTCTGCTATTTTGAGCTGTTTCATTCCTGCTTTTCAGTCCATTGCCCTGGTCCTACTAACACCAGATGTAGTGACAGAAGGAAAAGCAAACTGTAAGGGGAGGGATGATTTCCATGCTGGGACTCAGTTGAGTGGGGAGCAATTTGCTAGACCAGTTCTCAACTGGGTGCTATGGCATGCCAGGGTGCTGCAGGATCCTATAAAGGGAGCCCTGAAATGATAAGGGCAGGCCCCTGCCTTGCTACTCCTCACCCCACTCTCAACACCCACGCAAGCATCTACAGTACACAACACACACACCCACACACCACATGCAGCCATTCACTAACAGTCCCTCAGAAGATAGTGTACTGCTTGTGGATCTATATGCACAGTTTACATACATACCCCCAATACACACCCTACAAATGCACAGTAACACAATACACATACATGGCACATGCACGCATCCAAACACATGCTATGAATACAGTGTTTAATAAATGAACATAATATACACGTATGTATCTAGGCACATGCACCAGCACATTCACAATGCACAGACGCATCAAAACATGTAGCGCATGTGACCCACCTGACCCTGCCTGAGTACGACAGAAAAATATGCACCAAAAAAGCAAGTGCAACCTTTTCATCCGAGCCGGGCACACAGCCCACCTACGCACGTGCCCGTTGGGTACATTTATGTACCAGCAAGCATACAGAGATCCTCAGTGCTCACACATGTGCATGTGCCTACACAGAACAAACCTACATCAAACATATCATACACACACTCCCCCAAAAGATGCACACATTCATCTAAAACAACTGTATGTTGTGCTCTCATGCGTGTAGGCACATACACAACAGGTGCACACACAACATGCCCAGTCAGCACACGCAAGCACCCAGCAACTACCCAAAAGAGCCACAATATTCACGCGTCTGCACACCCCTTACCCCATGCTTGGATATAGGCACACATCAGGCACACACACACATACCAAACAGATGCCACACATGAACACACACAGACATGCTCCCAGATGCATGCTGTCACACACCACGCACACTCTTACACACCTGCTCACATGCACAGACACCCCCAGACACACATGCTGTCACTCTCACACCCACTCATATGCACGGACATACACACACTTTCTCTTTCTCTTATACACACTCACGCCCACTCACATGCACAGACACACTCTCAGACACGCACTCTTGCACATGCAAATACATGCCGTCACACATACGCTCACTCCCATAGACACGCTGCCACACACATACACGCTCTCTCACACAGACATATGCTGCCACATGCTCTCTCACACACACTCTCACACCCACTCGCATGCACAGACACACTCACTCTTACACATGCAAATACATGGTCACACATACGCTCACCCCCATAGACACACTGCCACACACATGCACACTCTCACACCCACTCACATGCACAGACACACTCACACACAAATACATGCTGTCCCACACCCCCGCTCACACACACGTGCTATCACACACCCCCTTTCACACATCCACTCACACGCACACATATGCTCTCTCACACCCACTTGCACACGCAGGCACACCCCGTCACGTGCACACTCTCTCACCCCCCCGCACACGCAGGCACACACTCCGAGACACTCTCTGTGCCCGGGCCGGCGGGCGGGGGCTGTCCGGGGCGGGGCGGAGCGTCGGGGCTCCCGGCTCGGCTCTTATCCCTGCGCGAGGGGGAGGGCGGCAGCCGCGTGCGGGCGGGACCCGGCGGCGGCGGCAGCAGCATGTCCGTGCCCGTGTCCGTGCGGCAGGGCCGGGCGGCGCCGGGGCTGTGAGGCCGGCGGGGGCTGCCCATGGAGGACGAGGCGATGGAGCCGGCCGAGGACATGGCGTCCGTGAGCGACTTCGACCCCCTGTCGGGCAGCATCCCGGCCACCAAGGTGGAGCTCACCGTGTCGTGCAGGTGGGGCTGCGGCGGCACACGTGCGAAGTTTGGGCCGGGCCGGGCCGGGTGCGGGGCGCGGCGCGCACGTGTGTGCGGCACTGCTCCGGGCCGGGTGGCGGGAGAGCGCCTCCAACCCCCCGAGTCTCGGCCAAGCCCCGGAGAAAGCAGCGGGACCTGCGCTGCACCCGTCCGGTTGAAATAAGCAGCGACTCAGCCTCTGGGCTCCCCGAGGCAGAGTCTGGGCGCGGGGCTGACCTCGACACGGCAGGGACCCGGCGGGGAGAGGGAGGCAGGAGCGCTCGCTCACCTGTGAGCTGCCCTGGAGCCCTCCCCAGCCTGCCCCGCTGGGAACGGGGTAGCTAACCAGGGCAGGACCTGTCCCGACCTGCTGCCCTCGCTCCCAGGAGCCAGGTCTGATTTCAGCGCGTCCAAGAGCTAAGTGCTAGCGCTACCCTTTTCCAGCTGCCTGCGAAGATGGCTTTGTAGCAAGAGGGCTGTGGATGGCCATCTGTGCAGCCCTGTGTTGCGCGCGGGGTTTGCAAGTAACATCTTCCCGCTGACCCGGTGAAGCAGGGGTCTACGGGCCAGCTCTGCCCTAGGGATCCACCAGGCTTGTGAGCAAGACGGTGCCCCTTTATCCTGTTCCCTGCTGGGGCAACCCAGAGGAGGGCAGTAAGGAAATCCTCCTGGAGATTTCCATGTGCTAATCTTTCTCTCCCACAGGAGCAAGCAATTTGGCTTGACATTATTTATCAGGCAAAGATGCCCTGGGCATCAGTGAGAGAGTCGCCTGAATAAAGGGTGCTGGATGTGGTTGGCAGTGCCGGCAGTCAGCTGGCACACAGGCCAGCTTCTAATCTGAGTTTTGCTTTAATATAAATTTGAAGTAACTCCACTGAAGGCAATGGAGTTGCTTCAGATTTAGAGTAGTGTAACCAGCATCTGATCCCAGATATGTTGGTGTAAATTTGTAATCCCTCCCTGGTCCTGGTGTGAGTACTCCGGTTTTATATCTAGGCAGGAGAGAGGAGAATGGGCCCCGTAGAGTCACTCCTGAGTTACATCGGTAGCTCACTGACATGTGCATTGGGCCCCTTGTGCATTTGTGTTCATACTTAACATGCAGCAAGTAAGCAGAGAGCATTGCCAGCTTTAAACTGCTGTAATATATTCTGAATATTGTTATACAGATGCCATCCTCAATAAGCATCTTTATCCTTAATGCGACTTAAAAAAAGATGAAAAGGGTTTCCTTTTCTTTGTCATTTTGGATTAGAGAAGAAAAATGTGCATGTGAGAGAGAATGGGCTGGATCTTCAGCTATGCACAGCTTCACTGACTTTGAGGGGGCAGCTGTGAGCTACACCAGTTTGTGGTGTGGGCTGAATCCTGTGTCATGTTGGCTCCCCTCATGTCACGGCTTCAGAGGCATTTATTCTCATGGGGCTAATTTGGAAGGCTCCGAGCCTTCATTGCAAGGTTCTCCTCGGGCTTTTCTTCCTACGCTCTGTCATAAGGCTTGCTTTGGGGACCAGATTTTGCCAGGCTGAGGTCAGTTAGGAAGTGCAGGGGCAGCACCCCCTAGACTAGCAGGGACTGCTTAATTGCCTTCATCTGGCCTGAGCTACTTAGCACCAGGGCTTTATTCAAGCTCTGCAAGAGTAGAGGTTGGGGCAGTGTTTAGATGCACACTTCTAAAGAGGCACGGTCTAGAGCAGTGACTCTCAACCAGGGTGTCGTGAGATCCTTTCAAGGGTGTTATGGGGTGCAAACGTGATTCCCAAGGTAAACCCAGCAACGTCAAAGAAGAATTCATAGTTCCTGTTTGAGACCTGTTGTGCTTTTTTCTAACTCTTTGCAGTAAAATATTGTTCTTAATTTTCTGCAGTCAAAAACCAAGTGAAAACTAAGAGATGACACTTTCCAAGGGGTGAGTCTAAAAAAGGTCAGAGCCGCTGGTTGAAAGGGAAGTCTCTTGTAGCTTAGCCAATCTTGTATTGATATTCCTGGATTAAGTTACTAGCCTTGGCAATAATTTGATGTGTGGCTTTCTTGGGGGAATCACCTCTTGATTCAGTGCCTCAGTTTCCCCTCCTGTGAAAGAGGGAAAATGATACTTCCCTCCATCCCAAGGGAACTATGGTCACTGAGTGATAAAACCACTTTTTGATCTCAGAAAAGAGGGCAGGGAGTTGCTCTTAAAACATTTAATATCTTTACAGTACATCTCAGATGAAAAGCCCTTTAATCCATAGCCCTGCTAGAAATGTTCTTTGTGTCCCTGCCGTGAGGTCTCACTCCAAACTGCGGCGGGCCTTTGCTGGCTGAGTTGGGAGTCCTGTCTGAATAGTCTTATAATAGAGACAGGGCATGGCGGGGTTTCAGCTGTATGGTCCAACTTCATACTGTCTAGAACTGGCCGGAAATGCAGAAGACAATGGCTTTTGATGGAAAGCAGTGATACAACTCTAGCTATCAACTTCTTGCTTTGATGAGCTTTTCCTCCCCACCCCGCCCCCGCACCAGTTGAGCATCAATCTACTTCTTGCCAGATAGCTGTAGACAGCCAGAGAGATGGCATTTGCAGGTGAAAAGGCATGCATGCACTTCCCACATGCTCAGAGCAGAGTCTCAAAATGTCTGTGAGCCCATAGCTGTGAACAGCGGGTGCTGCATGTGATGGAGCAGGGTGTGCGTGACGGGAAGTGTCTCTGCTTAGCCTTGCCCACAGCTGGGCAACTTGTACTGCCCACCGGAATTCAATGCAGTGTTAAGGGGTGTGGTAAAATGAACTGCTGATGTAGACAGATGAGGATACTGCTCTTGAGCAGTAGTTTCTGTCTGTGTTCTTCAGACCTGGCTGCTGCTTGCTTCAGAAAGGCTGTGCCCAGTCCTTTTAAAGTAACTCAGGTTCCCAGTGTCTGAACTGAATCCTTAGAGAGAGATCCATTTGCCCAGCAAATGGGGAAACTTCCCTGTTTCAGTGACCATGGCTAGTTCCTAAATGATGGATTTCTGCAGAATTTGGAATGGATCGGAGGCAGCTTGTGGGGGGTCTTTTTGCCTGTTCGGGTCCTACAGAGAGGTTGGTGTTGCTTGCTGTGGAGTCCTGAAGCCCCATCTAACTTGAAGCCTTTCTTCATTGGTTATGCCAGTGCTTTCAAGCTGCAGAATTGCTGTGGCACCAGCTGTTCTGATCATGCTATGCAGTGGTCCTCTCCTTCCCCTTTCCTGCCTGCTGTGTGTAGGGCTGCTGTAGAGCCAGCACGGTACTTGTGGAGCTGGCTTTGCTCCTGGTACCGGGATTAGCTTTGCCTCAAACATTCTGAATGGCTGTGATTTAAAAAAAACAACTTGTCAATATGGCCCGGTCTTCCTGAGCCTGCAGATAAGCAGCCCCAGTGCCTCAGCTACTGCTTGCTGTTTTGCAAAGCTGCGGAATGAAATAAAAGGATCCCTTTCGAGTCCGTTTAAGGTTCTCAAGGGCAGCAGCCTCTTGTCTTGGCTTCTGTTAGTGAGTTTTTCATACTGCTCTCTGGTTAGTCTGGGTCTAAGAGTAGTTTGCAGGGTCTCTCGTAGAGGCTGAGAAATAGTATTTTTTTTTCCCCCCTTCCTGGAATGCTGCTTCATTCCTTTTTTACCATTCCCACCTTGTTTTACTCACTCTTCTGTAAATCTCAGTTTGCAGGAAGAGATTGTGGTGGTTAATTAACTGGAAACCCCCAGCTGGCTCACCAGCTCTGCACTAATGAAAGTGCTGGGGCTCCAGTGTTAAATGTGCATGGCAAACAAAGAGCCGAGTTAAACCAGTTGAGTTAAGTCTGTGCTGAGTGTCCTTGTTGTTAACTGGGCTGAAAGGAGAATTAGTACAGAGATGCATTTTAATATTTCTCTTTAAGAGCTCTTTTGGCTTTCTCTCCTGAAATCCTCTGGCACATCCTATATGAAGGCAGTGTAGATTTGAACCTTATAGACTAACCTCTGCGTGTGCGTGTGTGCGAGATGTATCTATCACAAGCTTTCATAGGCTGAAGCTCACCTCATCAGATCCTCCAGCTGCACAGCTGAAAGCTTTATTGCTTCAGGAATATTGATAAGCTGCCAGAGCACTGGGATGTTACACCAGGAAAACACCTGCGGTGTGCATACAGCTGTTGTACCAAAGCTATACTCCTGGCAGGTGTAATAAACTAAATGCCAAAGTCAAAACAAGCGGTACCATGAGACTACAGACTTGTTGGTACAACTGTGTCCATATTAAAGACTTATGTTGTGGTGGCTAAGATGCTCAGGGTCCACAGCTTGTTATCCTTTCTTGCTGGATGGAAGCTGTAGTGAAGACTTGTCCTATGCGGTTTGACCCAAGTGACTGTAGCTCGTAGCAGGGAGACCTCAACATCTGGAATAATTTGGCTCACTTGTGTTGCCACAGGATCATGCAGACATAAGAGAATAACAGTAGATGAGTGCTCCTGAGCAGAAGCCCCCTCCTCTTTTTTTAAAGTGGCTAAAAGTTATGTTTGTCCACACACCATAGAGGCACACACGCCTTTCAGGGCTTCTGAATCCACCCTCTGAAAGCCAAAAAAGGGCCCAAACTCCAGTTCTTTCCCTATGGTCACATGTCATAATGAGATCACTTTTCATTTTCAGTTTGCAAGTGACAGTGGCTTATGTCACATTGACCTTTTCATTCCCCAGGGAGAGGAGAATGAATTTAAACAATTAAGATTCCGTGCCAGATCAGAAAGGGTTGAAAGGAGGATTAATATGGGGGCCTAAATAATTTCAAAGGGATTCTTTATTGTCCCAATTTCAGTCAGACTTTATGGATTAGTTGTTACTGTGCTATTAAAGTTTCCATATGTCACCAATTTGCTGTAGTTTGATTGGCCCAAGGAAGAGAGCTATTGTCTAGCTTGATCAGTTGGAGAACAAGTTTGCCACACAACTAATCTTCCTCTTTAAAGTCTATTGTACCTAATGTACAAGTCCGGAAAATACTGATTCCAAACTGCAAATCTCTTTTGCTCAACTTTAAGCCCTGAACCTTGCTTGGCTGATTCAGCAATCTCCTTTGCTTACATAATGCTACTGAACATCACACAGCTTTTCCCTAATCACAATTACCAGTATTACCATAATTCTTTCCACTTGTACAGCATCTTTCTTCTGGCGAGCTTTAAAGGTTCGTTGATGTTATCGTCACTTAAAGGACAGGGAAATGAAGGTAGGGAGAGATGAAATGACTCGGCTGAGGTCACAAAGAAGTCCGTATCTTGAGCTGATGTACGTCTGCCTGCGCCCACTTATTCCAAAACACAGACCTTAATATATGTCATCTGAGCACTTTGTCCTTTTAGTGACAGAAAGTCCAAATAGATCAAACAGCAGTCCCTTGCTTTAACTAGTGGATATTTCTGCCACATGACTTCTCTGGTCTTATAGAATTTATTTTTGTCTTTAGGTAATTCTCCCATTGTACTCTAGGTTTATAGAGGGAGGCTTTAATTTGTGCTCTAGGTTACAAATAGCACCATATCAACATACATCTATATAGCTTTTGGATCCAGGTAGAGCAGACTAGGGGCAAAAGTTGCAAATGCCTAAACTATTTGCGGCAGGGGTCAGGAAGTGATTTCCTCACTTATGTGTTTTAAATATATGGACAGGACAGCTGATTTGGGGGTGGGGGGTGAAGGGGAGGGCAGGATTGATGCTCGCCTCCTGTGAGTATCAATCCTGCAGGAAAGTAAAAGGCTAGATGGAGCACTGGGTCTCCTCTGAGGAAAAGGGATCTCTTCTGCACAGAATGGAAATCTTGTCCTGTATTGCAGGAGTTAGAAGGCTTGATCGGATGGTAAAGGAAGAGGGGCTGGACTGAAGGGATCTGTAACATCTTGGCAGGAGATGGGAGACCTGATTTAGGTGGATCCCACCCAGTGTAGAGCAGCCTGAACAGTAGATTTTGGGAGGCACTTTAGTGAGGGGTACCTTGAGTCTAAAAAAGTTGAGAACCACTGGCTTAAGCAGTAGCAGTCCAAATGCTTGCATACAGAGGTCCCTGGCTCGATCAGTGGTGATAATTTAAGCTGTCTGAGTGTGAAAAGGATAAAAGCAGAAGGGGTCAAGGAGGCAAATAATAGACAGTATTATAATAAACCATGTAGGCAAACCAAGCTAATTAATACAGTAGCAACTGAAAAGACCTAGATGGTGGGGTGTAAAGAGGTCTCCTAGGGAATATCAGTATCAGGCTAGAGGAAACAGCAGTTCTTCTGGGCTGCTCTGGGGTTGGGGTGGGGTCTGTGTTCCCCAGTCAGTCAGGTAAAGCAGGAGCCTGGCAGAGTTTCTCTTGCCTGGTGACAAGAAAAAAAGAGATGTCAGGAATGCAATAAAAAGCAAGCTGCCGAAGCTGTGTGGTGAGCATAAATTCCAATCTATAATATATGCTGTGCAGGGATAATAGATTCTAATGATAAATCACAGCTGATGACAAATGTAGATCAGGGAGGCAGCTCTCATAGTCACTGAGTAGAGAGCAAGCTCGGCAGAGGGGTGCTGGCCATTGGGGCCAGCCAAGAGGAGACCCAGCACTGGGCTAAGGGGACGGGGTGGGGGACCATGAAAGGATACGGACCACAAAATGATGCGGACCAAGTCAGTTAGTATTGATTCTGGGCTGGATCTTAGCTGGTGTAAGGTGGCTTCATTGACTTACACCAACTGCGGATTTAGCCCTACATATGGATTAACAGATGACATCATTTGGCTGGTCATAGTGCTGTTCCCAATGAACGCGTGTCCCTGTCACCACAATGCCAGCGCTGTTGGCACCAGCTGTCTCATTGTGTGAGAGTCTCAGCAGGCCGATGGGCCACGGGTTCTGGACTCCCCTCCCCTCCCCTGGACAGAAGTGGCTTCCCAAGTGAGGGCTCAGGCAGGTAGCTTGCCCTGCCTGGGCTACAGAGAGCCGGCAGACTCCAGGGTTGCCAATCCAGATCCTCCCCTGGGGTTAAGTTCCTTGGTGCTGCATTTGGAGGGATGATGGTGAGATCAGAGCTGGTTTCTGTGAGCTGTGGATAAAGACGGAGCTAAAAACAAGTGGCATCCTTGAGGAGGAGAGCCAGCCAGGGTGTACCCCACAGTGATGGACACACCATGCTCAGGGCCCAGTTTTCACCTTTGATGCAATGTTGTTGTAAATCAGGGTGGCTCCGTGGCAGCCCAGATGGTTACATCCCTGGCGAACCAGTGCAAGGAGGAGCAGGACTTGGTGCCTAGATTGCAGCGAAGGTGAACATAACTGGCCAGATCCGCAGGTAGTCTACCTTGGTGTAGGGCCATTGCAGCTGTTCAACACCAGCCGAGGGCCTGGCACTGGGGATGTGCCTACAATACAGAACGCAACCTGTTCATCTCTCTTGAAAGGTTGGGACTCGCACAATCAAGGAGTTCTTCGAGGTCCTCAGGACTTCCACAGGGTGCAGGCTGGACCCAAGAAGTGCAGAGGCCTGGGGAAAATGGGGAAGGGGCCTTGCCAAGACTTCTGTAGCCTGCAGAGCCACTCCATGCCCAGCCTATGTGTGGAAGCATTGCCCAAATCCAGTCCAAGCCCCCTTCTCCTTGTATCATTCCCACACCCAAAGGGCCAACACCACCAAGGAACAGAAAGGGGGTTCATGTTAGAGACAGCCATAAAGCTGGAGTTTGGTTTGAAACCGCCCTGTAGACCCAAGTGGCTTAATCTGTTTGACTTCAGCATGCCTCAGTTTTAGAACAGGGTTTGGGGAGCTTCTTTTTAGCTTGGTCTGGAAATGTCTGGGGGAACAGCCTAGGTCCAGCTCCCTGAGCTCTCTCAACTACACTGACCCAATGAGGCGGGTGACGGGAGCCCTGGGAGTCTGGGTTGTCCCCATTCATGGACTTCAGCTCTGATCCTTTCTCACCTTTGATTTGCACTGGATGAGGAAGCAGATGGATTTCCGGGATGTCTCTCTCAGTGCTGCTATGGGGCCAGTTATAGTGATGAGGAATGGCAGGTGGGATCGAATAAGCAGTCAGAGCTGTTGAGGGTGCTTTGTCTTCAAATTGGCAAAAGCCGGGAGTAGCAACACGGCTTCTCCCAGCCGTAGAGCAGACATCAAGATGCCTATTAATTTCTACTCCATTAGAACAGCAAGGGGCACTGCCTAACCCCAGAGCTAGCAGGATCGGGGTTTTGATCTCCTATCCCAGTATGCCTTCAGATAAGATGGTGCATTTCTGCAATGACTCTTGGATTCTCCTCACCCAACAATCTCCTAAAATTATTAAGTCTTCCTTTTCCATTTCCCCCAAAAAAGGACTGCATCCTTTTGCCAGAACAGAAATGAAAGCAGCGCTCAGCTGCTGTTGCAATGCCTCACTGTCGGAGACACCCCAGCCTGCAGAAGTCAGCAAATGGAAGGATTTAACAGTTCATTTGTTTAGCAAGTCAGATAATTAGATCCTTATATATAATTCATGGTGCACATTTCTATTGTAACAACTAGTGGGTAGGAATTGTTGTGCATGTTTTTTTGCTTGAGGAAAGAGAAGAGATGCAAATATAAAATTAAATAAATCCTTGCACTTGAAAGAGGCTGCAGCTCAGAATATTTTTGGAAGTCTGTGTATGTTCAGCCAGTTATGATGAATCACAGTGCTGTAATTTACCTAGGTTCTTCCTTACAAAGTGTTCGAGATAAATGATTCGGTGCATTTGTTTCCTGGGGATCTTGAGCACCGTTTCATCTTCTGAACATATCTGTGACCTGTAAGCTTCCCCCAGTTCCCTGTGATAACCGAGTTGCTCCTGATTTTGCCCCCATACATGAGATCTGACTGATCACCAGGTGAGCAGTATCTCGTCCCTGTGCCTGGTTCTGACCTCACTCATTCTGGAGCAAATTGAGAGTAGCACTAACTTCATTCAACTCTTTGAGCTAATTTTTGTTGTTGGTGGGGCAGATAACAGAGTCTGGCAAACCCGTCCTCCTTGCAAATTGACACAACGTACAGTGATCGACACCAGCTGTATCTTGTGTATGTCTGTGTGTGCACACGCATAACACACACACAACGTCAGTTTGCTAGTGTAAAATGGTATAGGCTCCTGGAAATCATGACACCGTGCTGCTTTATGCCCACCAAGGCACTAACATACGTGCACACCTGTACATGGTTGGGGGGAGAGAGCATCCAGCCAGTTTTGGGGTGTAAAATCTCATCTTTGAAAGTCACAGAGCTCTTCTGCTTTACACTGCTGAGGATCTGGCCCATAATTTTTCCCCTGTCTCATGCATATCTGAGTTCCTCACATGGTGATTGATGGCTGCTTTGCCATTGTAAGTGGAGAATGAATTAATTCTGAATTCCTCTCATATGGAAATTGCTGGATCAGAAGAAGGGGCTTTGTCTGGAACCGCACAACTTGACCTTGGCTTCTAAATGGAAAAAGGGAAAAAAAAGTAGATGTCAAGTGGTTTCCCCCCCCCCCCATTTGTTTCAAGATGTGATTGGATTTTTTTTTCTTTCAACTGGGTAGATGCATTATTTTTTCCTCTGCTTTTCCTTTTCTCCTTCTCCCCTCTCACTTGGCAACCTGTCTGGCCCTTAACATCCCTCTGCCCTTGCAAAAACACCCACCACAGATAGCAGATGTGTTCTCTAGCATTACTATTCTGTTTAGTCCGTACAGACGTCAGTGCTACAGTGTTGGGGTAGTAGGGAATTTATTCCACAGCTGGTCCTCCTGCACTGTTCCCTACAGTGCCACCTCTTAGCAGAGACTGGTATTTGAGTGGCAGCAGGTCTCTTCCAGCAGGTACATGTCATTCCCTTACAGTGCTCCTTCGTGGTAGAATTTAAGACTGAAATGCCCAAGTAGGAGCTCTGTATGGCCAGACTCCTATACTTGCAGCAGTCGGAGACAGAAGGACCTTGCTAGAGGTAAATCCTTTGCAAGTCATCTCCAGGAGGCTTGGCTTGGCCTCATTTGTACATGTACAAGTCATTTGTCCAGTCTGTTATAGGTTTTTGGGTGGCTCTGTCCTCCACAAAGCCTGTTGTGTTGGCTGAAGTACAGGGGAGGGGTATTTCTTCCCAGCCAGGACTCCTATACCTGTATCTCAGGACTGGATGTAGAGAGCACCCCATGACCACGCTCTCATGCTATTCATTAAGTTATTACCCAGCCAGAGTCTCCTTTACACTGGCTGGAATTGGTGTGCCTAAAAACCTTCTAATAGCCTATGCTGCCTTGCAGCGCCGGGTGCTGTCCCTGTCTTATTTTTTCATTTCTTCTTGGTGGCTGGTCCTGACACAGTTTGGATCATCCCCAGAAAAGGGATAAACTGGAGATGAAGGCAGCCTGGGACCTATTCTTAGGTGTATAGGACAGACTGGGGTGTGCGTGTGTGTTGCTGAGCTCGGGCAGCCTTCCATAGTCCTCGAACCCTGTTTGATTTGAGCAGGCAGTTGAATGGGCCAGTGTTACACAGCACCTGAGGAATAAATTCCTGGATGCCTGAAGGGCACGGTCTTGCTTAGCACCAGACATAAAGTGGAGCAGCTGATAGAGGCAGTGGTGTGGGGGGTTTATCTCTGCCTGGCTGCGTTTGCAGGCTGCTAGGAGCCGGGCACAGCATCCCAGCCTGCCACTTTGTTCCAAAGCACTTGGCAAGCGTGTGTGCAAGGAATACTTGTGGAGGGCTCCAGAGATAATGAGAGGCTGTGCTGAGGGACCTCTTCCTCCTCTGTATGCGCAAGGGCTGATTAACTGGTTATTAAAGAGGGCTGTGACTCCTGGCTTCAAAAGTTTCTTTTCTAGGTAGCTGCAGGGTATAACTTCAGTTGCTCGGATGAATTTGGCACTGCTAAGAGGATGAGGCACAAAGGCCCTGGGACCTGGAGTTTTGGGCCTGACTGCAGACTAGGGACAAGTTTGGGGAGTGAGATTGGCTGTATGCTCTGCTAAAAGCCCTCAGTCACAGTTTTATCCCGGGGCTGCCTTTGTGGGAAAAGCGCCTGGGGCTCTGCCATGCTCAGTGTAATGAGGGCACGAAACGAGGCCTGCAGACAGGAGGGGCGGTTTTGTGGCTAAGATGCGGCATTGGCTCCGTGAGGTCTGCGCTCTGTTCCTGGGCCTGTCGCCAGCTCCCTGTGTCACCTCGGGCACTTCAATTTTCTAGACTTTGCTGCTTCCTTTACCTATGGAGATTGAGCATAGGGAGCCTCTCCTGCAGTACATACATGTGGTGCCTAGCAAAATGGGCACCGCTGTGATAGCCATAAAAAAAAAAAAAAAATCTCCCTTTCAACTCTGGGAGCCTTCCTTGGCTATCCCCAGGGGAAGGAGCTGGGCGAGGAGGTGCTGGTATGTTTGTCCTGCAGGCTGCACTTCAGCACAGAGCACGGACTGCAGGACCAAGGGGCATTTGGGCTGCTCTTTGTAATAAGCTGAGGACCAACTATGGAGGGTCGGGGATATGCTCCCTTGAAAAGCCAAGCAGCTGGTGGGTCTGAAGAAGGACATTTCGGCCTCAGGCCTATATTCCTTGGTGGCCAAGCCTATGGGGGTCACTAGCAAGGTAGCTTGTGACCAGAGCTGGGTGAGAGCTTTGGGTCAAGACCCGGATCACAGCCTGCATGATGCAGGACTTGGACAGCTGGCTCTGGAAATGCCCCAGCTGCTGATTTGCACATCTGCTGGATGAAGAAGCACCAGCCCATGTCTGGGCTTTATTGCATTTTCAGGCTAGAAAAATGAGAAGGGAGCCACTGATGTTTGAACTTTCTTTTTGATAATTTCTACACAAAATGCTTCAAGTCTTTGATCTAAACACATTCTTGGTTTGAAAATTTCTTTCAATGTTATTGGGGGGGGGGGAAAAAAGAAGGGGAAAAAAAAAAGGCTATGGCCAGGTTGGGAGCTGACAGGAAGTCATTTTCTGTTCATCTGGATGTTTTTTTGCTTTGCAAAGTTTCCCATATGCCTCGGAGTCATCAGAGGAGCAAGAGCTCGACCTTTCCTGCTCTTCTTGCGAATCCCACCTGCCCCGGGGGAGTGGGGTCTGATTAGGAGGACGGGCACAGTCCCAGGTAGAGTGGGAGAAAGTGCACTTAACTCACCCCTCCCAGAGGTTGCCAGATGAGCTGTGGGCTGCTGGTACTGTCCTGCTGAGAGGTGATTAATAGGTCCATCTGTCTTGACTAACAACTCAGCTGATGCTCATTAGAGGTCTGGGGGTGGCTTGCCAGCTCCTCAGACAGGCTCTGATAGGATGAGCGGATGTGGATGAGGGAAGGCTGCAGGGAAACTCAGCAAACCAAAGCTCCCTCCTATGATGGGTGATACCCAGTGTGAGGTCCCCGGGAGCCAGAGACCTTGCGGTGGGTTTGCCCTCCTGACACCCTCCCCTGCTCTCTCCCTGCTGACCACTCCCCGACCCCAGCCTTTGTCCTCTGGCTTTCAGCTCTGATCAGAGTTGCTCTGACTCACGCTGCAGTCTCTGTGGATGGATCCGGCTGCCTTTTGGCCTGAGTGCAAACAGGATTCTGCTGTTGCCCTTTCTGGCTCCCAACCACCTCCACAGAGTGAACTTCAGTCCTTCCACTGGAAGCAACTGGACATGGAGACAGCGAGAAGGACTACAACAGGATCAGCAGCAGCGACAAGGACAGTGAATGAACTGAGAATGTAAAACCCAAATTGGGGCTTGGACGAAAGGACTGTGATTTGGGGTAGGTGAGGGTGGAGGGTGAGCGCGCAGGGGAGTGGGTGCATTTATTGTATCGGGAAGCATGGGCTGCTTAATGCAGTTTTAAGATGTGTGATGGAAAGTTTATGATGGAGGATGTGTGTGTGATATATATAATCTCACTCTCTATAGAAATATATTTTAATAAAAACAAAAAAACCTCTACAGACTCCACCTGTGTCATAACATCAGGCTACGTTGCACCTTCCCCATAAGAAACTCCACCGGGGCCTTGCTTGCTGCTCCTGGCATGACAGAGGACCTGGACCATGGGCTTCAGACATGTCGGGACTCTGACAGTTTGTGAAATGGCAGAAGCAGTTGGGGTCTGAGAGGACAGAAAATGCAAATCAGTAATTTTGGGGCAAGATCTGTGCCTTTCTGTGTGCACGTGTGTCACCTAGGCACTAATGCAATGGAACTAGTAAGGAGGTGGGCATGGGAGGTAGTAGAGGGAGCTGATTTCAAGAGGCCTGGGCATCCTGGCTGAGCCCCTGATCCCAGGCCCTCTGTTTCAGGGCTCATTAGAAGCTCCTGGATCATGAATGAATTTGGGGAAGGTCCTTTCTGGACTTGTGCTGCGTTGCATTAACAATCTGCAGCAATGTCTGTGGGTGGGTTTAGCTGCAGGGATTGACCTAGGGACCCCCTGCTTTGCCAAGTACACGGCTCCTGGATCATGATACACGGCTGTACTGCTGATGCTAAAGGGCCATACTAAGCAAGCAGAAGCCACCAGAAGTCTCATGAGCCTTTTGTTTGGAGCCATCTTGACTTCTGTTTCTGCTCATTGAGTAAGTCCTTTCTTTCCTTTGGATGCTGATGAAATACAGCTTCCTCTGTAGTGAAACAGAGCAGCTGTTGAACAGTAACACCACTCAGCAGTCTAGGTGGAAAGCAAAGGAGAATCTCGCTTGGCTGACCTGTGGGAATCCCCAGGGAGGAGGCATTTGGCTGAGTAGGAAGCTAGCCAGGGTATTGTCCAAAAAGCACGATGGCATCACTAACGACTGCAGGCGTACAACAGCCTGCATGCTTTCCCCAGCGAACATGGCCCCATGAACTGCTTATGCTAAGTAATACTTATTTATCGTGTTCATTCTGGTCATGCTTGGGACCAGCTGAGCAGAGAGCCTCAACGTGCTGTGCAGACAGAGAATGCATCTGCCGATGCTGGTTTTATTACGGGAAGTCCCTGATTCTGTTTGAACCTTACTAAGTTATTTATTAGTGGTCCTCACAGCTATGAAATTTGTTTCCTGGTGATTAAATGGCCTAGAATTAGCGTATGACAGTCCCTGTGGGCACTGGACTCCACAGAAAGCAACCTGTTCAGTGCCTGGCACTACAGCAAGTCAGGGGTCTGATTCACCCCTATTCTACCTGGTCACATCAAGGCAAACTCCCTGGTTTCTAATCTCTCGCCCTTGTGTAAATCAGGACTGGGCCTGATATCCCTCTCGTCCCAGGATTCGGCCCCTGGCAGCTCTCCTTGCTCGTGCTTGGGTTTTCTTTTTCCGCAGTGTAACTCTGCAGGCTGAATGCGCTTCAGTCCCTGCTGTGGGTGCTGAGCTCTTCTGAAAATAATGGCTAGACCAGGGGCAGGCAATTATTTTGGGTGGAGGGCGGTTTACTGAATTTTGGCAAGCCATTGAGGGGCACGTGCCAGGCAGCTTGGGGCAGATAAATATTAATTGTCTTAATTTTGGGGGTCCCTGCAGGCCAGAGAGAACGGCCTGGCTGGCCGCATCTGGCCCCTGGGCTGCATTTTGCCCACCTAGGGATTAGATGTACCCAGAGGCAGCCTGGCAGTTAAAGCACCACCTTGCGATTAGGGAATCCAGGTCCTTTGGGCAAGTCCTTTCATCTCTTTGCCTTGGTTTCCCAGCTGTAGCATGGGGCTATGTGAACTGCTTTACTGTCACAATGTGAAGGTAAAGGAATTGGAGACTGGGAGTTGTTCAGCCTCTCTGCATAGAGGGCCCGAGGGGGCTGCTGTTCATTTTGTAGTGCAACTCCCTCAGCACAAATAGCAAGACCTATGTCTTACATTACTTTTATCACAGTGAGATGTCCTGCTGAGGTCACTGGAGTCCCTGTTTATAAAGTTAAACCTACATCTAGGTTTGGGCAGAATCGGTGCCAAAAATACAGTGCCTCAAGTTTATTGTAAACAGCAAACCAAACCAGACCACCGTGCAAGAACAGAAAGTAGTATGCCTGTGTGACCATCAGAGCCATGGTTTTGCTTTGAATTTCCCAGTGCCTTTCTGAAGGGAAGGGAAAAGGAAGAAATTACTTGTGCAAAGTTGAGGATTGAAGCGGGGAGTGCTGGTGCTAGGTGTCCTGATCTAACTCCCATGTATGTGTTTATGTAGGGGGATTATGTATCCAGTGAAGGCCCAAAGCATGATACCTCAGTGTCCCATGTCCTAGCCCATTGGGTTTAACTGAGTTTTAGCTGTGCTCTTTTGCCGTTCTGCAGGGAGAGAAAGAAAATTCCTAAGGTTACAGAGTGGGGCTGGCAGTGAATCAATACTTTGTGCTGGAATGACTCCCAGCCCTGGTCGATGGGAGGATTAGATGGTGACAGAATGAGCTCGCTGTCTAACGAGAGAACCTCCTGAAACCTGTCTTCTCACTGCAGGCACAGTCTTGCTTCAGAAGAGGGACAGGAGGCAGAAATGGTTGTGAGGCTATGGTGAGGAGGGAAATTTCCTGACCTGGGAGGTGAAGAGGGGCTTAATTCCTGGAAAGCGAAGATTGGAGAAGGGCCTACAAGCCTCAACTCCTGGTTTCTTTTTCTGGATCTGAAAGGGAGTGTTTGTCTTGTGGTTAAAGGTTGGCCTGGGAATCAGGACTGCTGGGACCCCCTGGCTCTAAGAGGGTGTATGAATTGGGCAGCGGGTTCAGGGAGCTGTGACTCCTATGCTTTCTTAGCCACTCTGCCAGCAGCAAATTTTGTGACCCTAGATTGATCTTAGGACTCGGTTTTCTTTTCTGTAAACTGTAGCTAATTACGTTGATCCATTTGCAGGAGAGGCTGGGAAATCCTTGGGTCATGGGGACAGTGTGAGCATACAGTGTCATTGTCTGCTACTCCAAAATTCAGCATCCTGACTCTTCTCGGTGAAAGATAATTATAGCATTGGCCCCTAAGCCTGATCCATGCCTGTGTACTCTCCTCTGCTTTAAGTTGCTGACAAGTTTTGGGGGAAAGGGAGAGGAGAAGAGACTTGAGGCTGGGGCTTGGCCCAGGTCATGTTGTTGCAGTATGCCAGGTCTCAAAGTGCTCTGCAAGCCCCTGTGAGTGGGGGCAGTACAGCCCCATTTCACAGACGGGGAGACTGAAGCACAGAGAACTGAAATTTGTCTGGGGGTCTGGAGCAAGCCTGTGGCACAGGAGTCTGTATCCAGGAACACTGACTGTCAAACCTACCTCCTTGAGCCCACTGTCCCCTTTCCTCCGTTATACTAAGAGAATCCAGGAACTTGACTCTCCATTGCCCTGTCCTGTAAGTACTAGGCCCTGCTCCCTTACAAAAGCCAGGGACTCTTCACACCTTCCCCCAAGACTCTCTGGTCCTACCATGATCATAAATAAGTTTGGAAATGCAGATGAATCTCTGGGCCAGGTACAGAGGGGATCCCTCTGCTAGTGCAAACAACCATGGCTTGGAAGTCTATGGGGTTGTTCCAGTCTACGGTGGCTGGGGATCCTGCTCTTCATACTGGATGATTGTATCCTCCTTTCCTTCATCCTTCAAATGACACTTACCTCTTGAGTTGCAAGGTCTCTGGGGCAGGGCCAGGTGTCCCACCCTGTGCAGCGGGGCTCTCTGTTCTGTTGCTACTGTGTGTGAACTCATGATCGTTGGC
>JAGPOW010001998.1:2572659-2586957 GCA_030014935.1 Caiman crocodilus | reverse complement strand
GGGGGTGGGTGACAGTTGGCAACCTGGCGCGTCTTGGGTTGGGCATGTCTCTGTTCAGAGATGTCCAGGAGAGTCCCTCAGTGCCACAGAGGTGTGGTCTGGGGTGGCCTAAGAAGGATTTCTGGGTATAATCCCAGCCCAAAATCCAGGTCCTTATTTGGTTCCAGATACTTAGAAGAGTGTCTGGGAGGTGGTGTCTCTTGGCAGCCTGGCGTGGCCAAACTGTGCTTTGGGCTGGGCAAGTATCTTGTCAGAGGTGTCCAGAAGCATCCCCTGGTGTCACCGAGGTGTGGTCTGAAGTGGCCTAAAAAGGACTTGTGGGTATAATCCCAGCCCATCATCCAGTTCCTGATTCAGTTCCATACACTTAGCACAGTGGCTTGGGTGCTGTCTATTGGCAGCCTGGCACGGCCAAGTCGTGTTTTGGGTTGGGCAGTTCTCTGATCAGAGATCTCCAGAAGCGTTCCCCCATGGCACAGGGACACGGTCTGGGGTAGCCCAAGAAGGATTTCTGGATATAACCCCAGCCCAAAATCAGTTCCTTATTCAGTTCCACGTACTTAGTACAGCTGCTGGGGCGCTGTCTGTTGGCATTCTGGCACGGCCAGGCAAGTCTCGGGTCCCAATTGTCCAGGCCACGCACAGAGGTATTCTGATGGGTGGCCCAAGCAGAATTTCTAGCCGTAATCCCAGCCCGAAAGCCAGTTTCTTACTCAAACCATTATATTTAGCACGGCGGGCACGGGGGCTGTTAGCTGGCAGGCGGGCACGGCCAAACCGCGCTTGGGGCCGGGCGGGACCGTGGGCACGGTTCTTAGTGGCATCACCACGAAATGTGCGGTGGCCCAATAAGTATTTTGCCCCCTAATCCCATCCTAACCGGACCTTCGTTTAGGGCTCTGTACTTGATGTGAGCTGTTATTTTACATACTAATTAGTACACGTGCGCAGCTAATGAAATGCTGTCCCTTTAGGATGGGTAGTTCATTAACAACGCGCTTTAAGTGGGTCCAGATTCGCTTTGGAAAAGGCCCCGGGAATGAGGAATACAAAACTGGGAATAAAGCCTAGGAACCCGGGAATTAGGAACACGGAACCGATTGGAGACTCATCCCCGGCCGTGCCGCCCGCTCCGCCCCGCCCGTCCGCCCGCCGGCGTCCGCCCCGCACGCACGCACGCACCTGGTCTGCCATGGCGCCCGTATCCGGCGACCCGCCCCGTAACGGCTCGTCTCGCCTCGCCTCGCGCGCCCATTGGCCGCGCGCTGCAGAGCGGAAGCGCGTGTCGAATGGAGCGGGCGGGCGTCCCCCCCCCGCCCCCCCGCGCGAGGCATTGTGGGAGTTGTAGTTCTCGGCGGGGCGCAGGGTGGGCAGCCAGGGGCAGTGCTGTGGTCGTGGAGGGGCTGCGGGGCGGGAGCGGGTGCCCCCCGCGCAGCGCGTTGCCGGGGCGGTGGCGAGGCTGGTTGTGCTGATGTCCCGCGGGGTCCCAGTGCGGCAACACCTGGATCCCCGACAGCTGTGGGCGGGGGGACTTCGCCGTGTCAGTGCAAAGGCAGACAGACGTGCACCTCTGCACACTAACTAAATGCAAGGTACTTATGGCTTTCGTGAGCCCCAGTGCTCCTAGTCACGGGCGGTGGAAGGACACCTGGGCTGGGGGCGTTAGTCCAAGCAGGGGCTGGGGGAGCTGAGGGAAGTTATCCTTATCTGCACTCCCGCGGGGGATCCCTGCCAGGCCCTTCGCAGGGAGGGGGAAAGCCCTGCCTCCAAGCCAAGTCCCCCAGGCCTGTGACCACCACCTCTGGGGAGGCCTCTGAGCAAAACGCTCCCCACTCGTGGGCCATCCTGGGCCATGACTTCACATTAAGCTCTCAGCACGTCCACATCTTACATGAAATGGGCTTTTCACTTGCCCCCGACTCCCCCCAGGCCTGGCACCCTGCAGGGACTCACCCCACGCCCGGATCTCCCAGGACTCAGGCTCCCTGCTGTTGTCTTGGGCCTCATCCTGGAAGTGACACCGGACCCGTGCCACGTGGTCCTGCACCGTCGGGCAGGCTGTGAGGCAGGTCTCAGACCTCTCCTGTGTCGATGTCCAGCCCTGGGGCAGGTCCAGCAACAGCGGGTGGTGGTCAGGGGCCTCCCCGGGTCCGTCCTTCTGGATCACCGCCCTGTCCTCGCCCTGTATCCACTCCCACATCACAGCCGTGTCCGCAGCACAGTCATCAGGCCCAGCCGGCACCACTCCAGCCCCTGCACCTTGGAGATGGAACAAGAGGCTTTCTAGCTCAGGGTCAGAGCAACACACAGGCCTCAGGGTCCCAGCAGACCTGGAGCTCCACCTGGCCTGGTACTTCTACATCTCCCTTCTCAGAGCTGGTCGCATCAGCACCAGGCTCACATCAGGGCCTGGCAGGCAAATGCGAGCAGAGGGGATGGGTCAAGGGGTCCATCAGCTTGGACCTGCACCCCCTGAGCACCAGGCAGGACCGCACAGGCCAACCTGAGAGGCAGAGAGTGGGGGACTCTGCTGGCCTGGAGGGACCCGAGAGCCTTGCAGCCTCTTGTGGGAGACCAGGGACCCTGAGGTTGGAGACAGCAGCCGGCTGCCCTGAGCCTAGAACACCTTTTTCGAGTGTCACACGGAGTTGTGGGTGCCTCAAACACACGTGCTGTGTTTTTCCCCTTCCCAGCATCTCAAACTTGCATTTCTTTCCCATTCCTGGCATGTGCTGGGCAGAGGCGAGGGCTCTGCTGGCATTCCTCCCTGCCTGCAGCTGCAGTTTTGCTGCCTTTCCCCACTGCATCTCTGCTCCTCGGGCCCTGCCGCTCCCATCCCCTGCAGCAGCCTGCTCTGGGCCCCAGGTCTCCGGGCTGGGGGTCTCCATGATGCTGGCTCCACCTGTTCCCCTGTTACTGCTCACTTCTGGTGCTGCGCTGTCTTGCACCGATGTTCCTGCTGTGCCACGTCCCACTCACCCCCAGGCCTCTCATCCACTGTGGCTTCCTCCAGGGCAAGGACTGGGGCTGTATTCCCTGTCCCAGAGACAGTCACCCATGGTGCTGGTGCTGGCTCTGCCCTGTTGTTCATCAGTGCTCACGGGCCCTGCTTTGCTAGTCTGTGCTGACATGTCCACATTATCCCCACCACTCTGGTCCTCTGCTCTTCCCTCTGGTTCAGAGTCCTGGGCTGTATCCTTCTCAGTGTCAAGGTCCCCGGGGACACGAGCTCACCGATCAGGGCCCCAGCCCCCTGGTCCTGCATGGACGTCACTTCCTTTGTGCTGTCATCCGTGCGGCTCATGTCCCCTGGCGTTCCCTCACCCGCTTTCCCTTCCTTGGACACAAACTCCTGGGACATGGGGGCATCCTGGTGTCCTAGAGCAAAAGGTGTCCATGGGGGTGGTCAGCGCTCACTGCCCTGGGGACCCAGACCCTGTGCAGGACCCCCTTGGACCTCCCCACACCCCTCTCCCTGGCAGCTGGAGCAACGCGCTGAGCCAGGCGGTCACTTGGTGGGACCTATGTGTTTTCCTCAACCCGCTGTGACTGAGGGTCACTCCGGCCCCAGTGCCAGGGCCCAGCAGGGGCAGCCAGGAGCTGCAGTGTTACCACGTGTGCTGGCCTCCCCCACCCACACTCACCCTTCCCTGGATGGGGAAGTGGAGTCCAGTCTCCTGCTGGGAGCTCCTTGCTCCAGCCTGAAGATCTTGGCATGCGGCAAAACTTCTGCCATCACCCAGCACGCGGCCCCCTGGCCAAACGGCCCAAAAATAGGGGGAAAGGACCAGGTCCCCATGACATCCCAGTGTAAAATCACTGACTGACCTGTGACCCGCAGCTCCCCGCTGTGTCTCTCAATGAGGGTCTGCAGGACGACGTTGGGGCAGATGAACTCTTCCTCCAGGTCGGCCTTCTCCACGGCTGCTAGGACCAGTCCGGCCTCCTGCTGGAAGCTCTTCCTGTCCGCGGCTGGAACAGGCTGGTTATTGGAATTAAATCCAGGAAAAGCAACAATAAAATCCCTTCACGTGGGATTTAAGCATCTCACCTCATGCCCTTATTGGAGCTAATGGTGGTCAAGAGCTATCTAGCATGATCTGCTAGCCTTAGGGCAGCTGGGGTAAAGAAAGCAAGGCTCTAGTCGCCTGACGGTGGGACAGAGAGCAAGTGAGCACCAACAGCTCCCAGTGAGATGAACAGGAGGGAAATGCAGCAGTACCTAGAGAGCTCTGCGCACAAGCTATTTCCCCCCCTTTCATCTTTAGGTCTCATACTCCCTTCCAACCTGGCTGTGGAAGATTTATGCCTCAAGTTTCCTTATAGCTGCTCCATAAACCCTTTGTTCATTATTGCTAGTCTGCTGCTGTGTGAACCCCACAGGGCTAAAGCTAACGAGCTGGAAGCACTCAGCCAAAAAACCTGGTCATCAACTGATTTAAAATAATCTCTTGCCCCTCACTACCCTTTCCTAGTAATCCATGGTAGGGGCAATGCTGCTTGTATGTCCACTCCTAGATCGGTCCAGACTAGAGTTATCCAGCATGGGCCACTAAGGGGTTTTAGCAGCTTAACTTCTTAGAGAGCTGTTAAAAGAGTAGAATTGAACATCTGCCTCTGTTTCCCTACCCCAGGCAGCTGTGAAAAATGGCTAGTGTAGTAAAAGTGGGTAGTTCAGTGGCTACAGCAAAGGCCGAGAGCCCAGAGCACACCTGGGCTCCAGCCAAGGATCTGCTAATGGCTCCATGTATGTCATTGCGAGCAATTTGTTTCACCTTTTTCTGCTCTACTTTCCCCATTTCTCAAGTGGAGTAACTAGCATCTGGATATGTTGCAAGGCCTAAATATTTGGAAAAAGCACTGAGATCCCTGAAGAACAGGTAATATGTGTGACTCTTATTGGGAAACCACGGACAAACACTTTTGCTGGTATTGGAGGTGGCAATGCATCCAAATTCAGAATGCTCCATCAGGGATTGTAGGCTATGGGTGTCAGCGACTCGCAGCCCCAGTAATCTCTGTGTCTGTGCATGAAGATGAGTGACAGGGAAGGTGCAGAGATAGCAAGAGCCTGGGACAGCTGTGAGCTGCCTCAATGGCTTTTTTTTTCTCATTTGAGTATAGAGAGCTATGTTCTGTGGCTCTAATTTGTCTAAAGTCTGTCAGCAAAAGCAATCTGCTTCTAAATGCCTCTTGCTGCTCTCTCGATTTCTCATCATGTGTTCTGAAGTGAGCAAGAAGAAGAGAGATGAAAGCGGCCAGTCAGTCATGTTGCCATGTCATTATGTCAAGCAGATTTCTGACGGGTAAAAAATCACCCCATTAAAATGCTGCATATGCTCAGTGACTTGGTATCTGTGATTAATGCTGAACAAGGGGGTAGCACAGCAGTCATTTGTCTAGTTAGTGACATTGCCGTGTGTTTGTGTTTCGTGAGATTCTCCGCTCGCTGATAAACGGGGAGGCAGTGTCGCATTGTTACAGGGGCACCTGGAAATGCAGGACTGGCCTGCTAGCCTCGGATGAGGGGGTTGGTTATTGAAGAAGCACAGTCCAGGCACTTGTTCTTTATTGAGTCAGAGATTAACATATTAAACCAAGACAAAAGGGAATCTGCAGTGGGAATTTTGACCTCATTCTCCTCCTATTGAAGTCCATGTAATGGACCTCAACTGCAAACCAGTTCTGATTGGTTTTTGAAGATCTTGCAAAGGTTGATCAAAGTAACTGCCATCAGCTGCCGGGATCCAGGAATCTCAGCTGAGCTCTATCTCCAGCCGGAGACTAGGTTTTGAACTTTGCTTCCTCTGGGATTTGTAGTCTACAGTCACAGCCAGCATTAAGCAAGCAGAGCAGGGCATGTCTGTACTCAGGGGGAGGGAAGTTTAACCCCCCTTCCTGGCCCCAGACCCCAGCAGGGGTATGCTGGGGGGGGGGGGGCAGTGAACCAGCCAGTGAGTCAGTCCTCTTTGCTTCAGCTGCTTTCTGGAGCAGACAGCCTGGCCCAGCCCAGGGCTGAAAAATGCTGGGATGCTGAGGGACTGTGATTTAACTTGCACCAGGAAGGGGTCTGGCACAGAAGTTTCATAAAGTTTCGCTTAAGCCTGATATTACATTCAACCAGGTTAATCTTAAACCAGTTTCAGCCATTTTCAAACTGGTTTATGTGCACTCAACTTCTATTCTGTTACAGGCTTAAACCAATTTCTGATCACTTACACCGGATTATGTGTAACTTCCGTCTCTAGCCTAGGTCTCTTCCCTGCTTTGGCATGTAAGACCATTTGCAAACGTATCAAGTTTCACCCTGAGGCTAGCTGGGGATGGAGCCGTGCAGCTCTACCTGCCGGAGTGCTGTTCCAGGGCTGCTCTCGCACCCAGCAGCCTTACCAGGTGTTTCGTCAAGGGGCCACAGGCCCTCTAGAGTCTGACTATTCTTAATGGACACCTCATTTAGTTGCATCATCAATACTTAGTATTTGCTGCAGTGAGCAGTTCTGCTAACTTCACTGGGATCTGTCAGTGGGCACATTTTGCAGGGTCAGGCCATTGACTCCAATACAAAGCAACGATGCTAAACCATCGCATGCTGAGACCTGTCTGATACAGATTCCTGATCTGGACCGTACTGGTGTCTACGCAAAGCCTGGAGTGAAGTTGCTGTTGGCCAGACTTTTTGTTTGTGAGAACAGTGGCTGAGGATATCATTAGTCTCAGTCAGTGTTATGATCCCCATTTAATAGATGGGGAAACTGAGGCACAAATCAAGGCATGCTCAAGGCTAGGGCAGCAGCAAAATGGAGAATATACTCCTGGTCTCCAGCCCAGGGATCTGACCACAAAGCACACAGCTTCCCCAGTGAGACTAAATATTTGAGTAAGGGGTAGAGCATTAGGGCTGTTTTGCCCAGTCCTGTTGCATATCTGCTGGAGGCCGTAGTAAATATTATATATAAGTATAAATCTTCCTTGACACATCAATAACCCAGTGCTGGGGTGGCAGGGTAAGTGCTTGGTACAAAACAATCCGCATTTTGCATCGCTTTCCCTACAAAGCACATGCACAGAATTAAGCCATTCGAAAAAGAGGACATGACGATAATGCGGTGTGAATGATGCATAACAGAGAAGCAGACCTTCTGCATTGGAGGGAGCTAAAAGCAGTCATCAGAGTAATAACAGTGAGTTACTGAACCTGTGCGGGAACACTGAAAGCTCACCAACTCACACGTCCTGGTGTTCACCGATGGCTCTGCAGTACTAGAGCTCGCAGGAACAGTCAAACAGGATCAAGACAATAATTCACACACGGTAATCCACACAATCCAGAGTCTTGTCTCTAGCACTAGCTGTCTCAGAGGAAGGTGCAAAAAAATATCAGAGAAGACCATTATAAATTAATCTGCCCATGGGAAGTGTCTTCCCAGTCCCTGCCAGGTGAGAATTTTGCTTAAGCTTTTGAAGAACACAGTTCACTTCTATGCTATTTTACACCAAAGTAAAATATATATAGCTATACCCCGATCAAAAGAACAGCTCTTGCTCCTGACTTCCCACCAAGATATCCACCTGTTTCCAACCTCCCCTCTTCAGGGAAGGTCACCGAACAGGTGGTGGTCTCAACCCACATGTGCCAAACACATCTGGATGCTGTCAATCTTCTGCTACGCAATGTTATCAGGCTACTGCACATTAAGTGTGCAGATGTGCCCAGTTTGTTCCAAATCCTAGGTCACCAGGGGAGTCGCCGAAAAAGCAACTTTTTCAGGCCTGCTTGAAACTGTTCAGAAAGGGAGAAGCAGATGAGGGGGCTCACAGAGCAGTTGGAATAAGCCAGCACCGAAGACAAACTGGAGGCTACAAAACCTGCTGAAGTCTCTGGAAAGCTGTGGGTTGCAGAGAGATAGATCATCACGGAACAGGGGATCCACATCAGGATAAAAACTATTAGCACAGTCAGGATCATGATGGTGGCCTTCTGGTTGAGATGGACGGTTACTGATGAATGGACCATGACACTCTTCCTGCACCAGAGGGACTGGACTATTCTGGAATAGCACACAACCAATAGCAGCACAAAAGGCAGAAAGGCAATGCCCCCAAAGAGAACAAAGTACAGGAAGGTTTGCTCTGGGGTCATGAGGAGCATACAGTAGCGAGCATCACCAATCTTAATGACCCCTTGGTGCATCCAGTTGGGGATGGAGACAGCAAAGCCCATAAGCCACATGCTCATGCAAAGCCAAAACCTCTGGACCTTATTTGTTGAGAAGGAGCAGGTTGGATGGACCACTGCTAGGTACCTCAGGATGGATGTGGCCACCATGCTGTAGAAGCTGCAAAACATGGTCCACATGGAGAAGCTCTGACTGCTGATACAGATGGCCACCCCCAGTTGCCAGTCCTCATAGACAAAAGTGAGCAGCAGCACTGTGACATTGTACAAGAGGAAGACCAGGTCTGAAATGGTGATGTTAACCATGAGGGTGTTGGTCATGGTGGAGATAGAGCTGCAGCTGCTGGCTCGAAGACCCTCAATCAAGACCAGTAACATCACCAGGTTTCCCACAAAGCCGACTAACAAAATGAGGCCGCAGCAAGAGGCAAAGATGCATCTGAGCTGCATCTCAGTCAAGCCCAGGAAGCTGTATCCATTCCCATGTGTGGAGGTGAAGTTGGTTGTGGTGTTAGGAGCTGGAGAAACAACTGCTGTGGTTGATGATAAGTTCATTGTTCCAGCCTGAATGAAAGGAGGATAACAGTCTCAAATGGTAATAAGTAGAAATCGTTATTTAGGTTGCACCTTCCATCTGCTCCCATGCAAGCACTTCACAAGCACTGCAGCAGCTTTGGAAGGAAGAAGATGAATTTACCAATGGGAAGCACAGGGAGGCAATGACTTACCAGAGCTCTAGAGAGGCCATAACTCCTCCTCCCTCTGCTTTTTCTGCAAGGCAAAACTTACCCTCAGCCAGGAAGGGATGGCCTTTTAAGCATTGTCCATAAACAAACCAAAGGGGTATCTCCAGAGTAACACTAGCTCTGCCAGAACCACTCACCAGAAGCTGATCTTCCACCTATCCGGCTTCCTCCATCCTCCTACAAAGCAGTGACTCAAGTTTGTGGCTTAGTCTCAGGTACTGGGTACCAAATCATGCCTCCGAACCCTTGACTGCTGCAGCAGCTCTATAGCCCCAGCAGAGCCAGCGTGGAAGGTGCTCCTGGGGTCTGGGTGGGCGATGTGCAGCACTGGGTGACCACAACTAAGAGCAGCACTTACTGTACACCCTTTGGGAGAAGCAAATAGTATAGCTGGGGCATACATGGGCTGGGATGAAGAAGGGGGTAGAGCTGATGGTTGTTTCCCTTGTGATTTTTTGAGAGCACACTACTGAACAGCATCTTGGGGGTCCTAGTGAATGCCATTCCCACTCCTCTAGTGGGTGGCAAGCCAGGTAGAGGTCAAGGAGCCTGTTATAGACCTGCCAAAGGGCATCTACACTGCATCTGGGGTGCTCTTGGTGTGGGATGCCCTCAGGCCCACCCCATGCACCCACTTCCTCACCCACCCTGAACTTGGAAATGCAGAGCGAAGCCATACTGGAGATGCCCCTGTAGCAGCTTCACTACCACGTTTCTGGGTTTGGTGCCTGCAAATGGAGTTGGTGCATGGAAAGCACTTGAGGGTGCCCCTTCCTGAGGACACGGAGGATGCAGACCTGCCCTGTCGGAGCCCAGATGTTTTAGCTCAAGCAGCAGAGATCTATGCATAAGGATACAGAAGTCCCAGGTCTGATTCCCTGCTGTCAATGTCTTGCCTGTCCCATGGCCCAGCGTAATAGCCTGCTCTGCAGCTGGGAGGAACAGATTTGCTACTATACATCGCCAAATTTTGGACAAATCAGTTAAAAAAAGGCCTCTTTACTGATCACCAAAGTGCTCTTTCTCCTCCTGGAGAATCCCAAACCCTCAGCAAACCGATTCTGTTTCATGCAGAGAGACCAGCCGTATGCTATTGGCTCATGTGACTTGTCACTTCAACTTCAGGGAAGCAAGAGGGAACAAGAGTAAAGTCTCCATAAGGGACAGCAATGTGGACCTCCACCTTTCTGCCATCTGGGCTGAATACAGAAGCTGTCTGCAGTGGAGGGTGGAAACTTAAAGGTGCAATGCAGAGAAAAAGTCAGAATTAGGCTTGGGTATTTGACTTGTCAAATAAAGTTCAGCCAATTATCAGTCAAAAATTGTAAAAAAACCATTGCCAATTCATGGAAATAATACACAGTAAAAGCACAAATTTTCCATTAAGAAATGTGTCAAAAAACAAAAATCATATTTCTATTAAAAAAACTACAATAAAAATGTAGATTTTTGTGAAATTACTATATTCTTTAACCGATCAAAAAATACGCACTCAATTGACTGGTCAGTTGACAATATTTGACCAGTCAGTTGACCAGCTTGCCAACTCTAGTCAAGATTGTAATGGTAGATAGCAATGTGCACATCCCTCTGAAACATCCCGTTCCAACCCTCTTTTTCTAGTTTAATCTACCCGTGTGGTCCTCTGAACCCGCCAAGGGTTCAGTACAGCTTACAGTTAAGGTGCTGGGAGTTGGACCTCCTGCTTCGAATCCAAGTTCAGTCACCCTGCCAAGTCCATGACATTGCAAGAGGTACTTCCCTCTTCCCTGCCTGAACTGCCCCATGTGTGAATAGGAAAGGATGAGCTTAACTTCTTCCCTGGAAAGGGAGGTAGCAAGGCTACATTAATTAATGGTTGGGAAATGCTCCACTGCTAAGGGACGGAGACTACAGTTAGGCTGGTGAAATTAAAGCAAGGATGAATTTCATAGAGGGTGCAAGGGCCAGGTCCCTATTGCAGCAGATTTTCTACCTTTCAGACCTTGGGAGAGTCTCCACATTTGCAATAGCTCAGCTCTTCTCATGTATAGCAGGCTTCTGTTTTCTTCCCCAGGTGGATCTCTTTTGGGAATCCCTGATCTCATTCTCTAGGATTTCCCTGAGCCTACCCTTTGCTCACATGGCCTCCTATTCCCTGTTCACCAAATGCCCTCCAACAGCATCTTTACTTTACTCCTTTTCTTACAGCGCCTTCTGCACCAATCTCCAGCTGCCACCACTTAACAGAGGGACAGCACCTTTGACAACAATTCACAAAGAACAAGGCTGCAACCCACCACACTCATGGCCCACAGGCCACCTACCTTCCTTTAGGTTGTAATGATATTTAGTCACAGTCAGGTCTAGATTTAAACCTTGATGAGCACCTACTCCGGACTCATTCAAATGGCATTTGGATGCTTATCTTGCGGGGGTCATTTGATGCCAGCAGACTTCCCGCTTATGGCTGGGGGCTGGACTCGATGATCTTGCGAGGTCCCTTCCAGCCCCTAATGTGTACGAATCCATGTATCTATGAGCAAGGCTCTAGGTACGATTGGGAGCCAGGTGGCCCAGTTCAGGATGGGCCAGGTACATTAGCTACTTAAGTTCTGGTCTTCCCATGTGGCTAGAAATCAGGACATCTGCCACAGACCCAGTATTTCCCCCAACTACCTGACTGCAGCCAGATCACTGACATCTCAGGCATTCTGCTTGTATTTTATTATAACACCTTAATACGGGTCTAGCTCTTTAAGTCTTGTTCCTGGGCACCTGGACATCAGCAGCAGGGACTGAAGAATGTCAGGAGAGAGTCAAAGCAGCAGTTCAGGGGACTTAACATCTGCTGTGCTAAATATGGGTGTCCTGTGTGACACCAGTTTATCCTTTGATCAACCTGGCTTAAAAAGTCAAGGTAAAGGAAACTTGCAATAATACTTGTGCCAAACCCCAGACTGTCCTGCAAGGAAATGTCTCTTACAAGGGAAACAGCCTCTTTCTTGCTCAAAAGACCGACTCTTTGATCATGGACCAAGACAATCTCACCATTTTCTTCCAAAGGAAGAAGACTCACCTGACCATAGGAGTCTAGTGTAGAAGCAGGAGTTGAGGGGTGTAGCTAGTCTGCAGGTGCCTCTCGCCTGGCTGGCTGGGAACGTCCCTTCCTTAGACCATACGCTTATGGCTGCAGGTTATTTTATCCTTGATCATCTGGGAAATAGAGAGACAAGAGGGCAGAGTTTTCCTCCCCTAGTCACTGGGTGTGAGCAAAGCAGGCTAGAAAAAAAGCTAGGTTTCTCCATATGTATGTCCCACAGCAATCTGCAGCCTGTGTACATAGAAAGAGGAAGCTATTTTAATCCTAGATTTTCAAAAGACTTGTGAACCCAAGTCCTCTGTGACTGCTTGTGGTCATTAAAGAGCTCTGTGATTTATTGCACAAGGGTTGGGCATGCTAATGCAGTGCCCAGACAAGTTTGTATTCAGGTTCTGAAATTGCACCTGAAATTTCCCTTTACTAAAAGGCAGCTTCATTTGAGCAGGGGGTGATGTTCAGAGGGGGGCTAGAGAGAAGCTTTCCTGCAGAGGCTGGGACTCTTCCATCCAGAGAGGACAGTTAGAGAGCTCTCACCTGAAGTTAAAGCCATCCACCCCTCTTTTTGACACTGCCCCAGACCCAGCCCAGGCAGGGCACCCTGCCAGGAGGGTCAGAGGAGGTTCTGGGCAGACCCTGGATGGGGAGCAGCAGTCCCCTGGGCTCGGAGGTCCCCCCCAGCCAGAGCAAGGCTCTGCCTCCCAGTGCGGGGCGGAGGAGGGTGTCCCACACCAGGGGCTGTGCCGGTCCCTTGTGCACCTTTGGACATCAGACATCATTGGGGTGGTGAGCGGCCTCCTGGGCATAGTGTTGGGACCCTTCTACAAAGACAGCAGACCCTGGGATGCTGGTCTGGGTTTTGCCCAGCGCCAACCCGGCTTGTGGCCCTTTGCCTTTTGAAGGCCCTGGAGGCAGCTCTGCAGCTCAACCTTGGTCTGAACCAGGCCCCGGGGAGGCTTTTGGGCAGGCGACCTTGCCTGGGTGCCCACATATCCGCGCTCTGCATGACATGGCTGTTCAGCTCCCAGAGGGCAGCCCCAGGTCACAGCTGCTCCCTGAGCCCAGGTCTCCCCGAGAGCCTGGGGGCTGGGGCACGGTGCTGCAAAGTGTGGGCTGGGGCCTCTGAGCCCCCCTTGGTTGGGCTCGCACAGGAGATGGGATCCCATGGTGCTCATTTCACCGGCAGCCTAGAGCCCTGGTGGGGTGTGACTGAGTTACCTGGTTGGGCTTTGTGGAGTGGAGATCGACGTTGGGGTAGCGCATGGTAGGGTCGATGCTGTACTGGCTGTTGTTCTTGTTGGTGTTGCTGGTGGACGTCTGGGACAGGTGCTGGTATATGTTTTCCCTGTACAGGGGAAACCACGTGGGTTAGACAGGGACAGAAAGCATTCATGAGATGGTCCAGGCAGATCCCATAGCTGTGATGGTGTCACCACAGGCAGGGGACACTTCCTGAAGTCCAGGGACTCCGGGTGTTGAATTAGTGCTGGCGAAAGGTACCACCAGACTGAAAGCCCAGGAAGCCTGAGCCCCTATTTGTGCATCGCAACAGGGCAGGCCTCCCCCATGCTTGAGGAGGGACCCTCCCGGAGCCAGGAGAGGTGCTCCATCCTCAGGGAGATCTTAGTTACTGGCTGCTTCAGCCACAAAGAGGAGACTGGGAAAAGACTTAATAGCAGTCTTCAACTACCTGAAGGGGGGTTTGAAAGAGGATGGAGCTGGACTGTTCTCAGCGGAGACAGATGACAGAATAAGGAGCAATGCTCTCAAGTTGCAAACAGGGAGGTTTAGGTTAGCTATTAGGAAGAAATTTCTCATGAGGAAGGTAGTAACGCACCAGAACAGGTTACCCAAGAGAGGTGATGGAAGCTCTACACTTGGGGGGTTTCAAAACCCAGCTAGACAAAGCTTTGGCTGGGATGATCCAGTTGGGAATGGTGCTGCTTTGAGCAGGGGGTTGGATGAGATGTGACCTCCTGAGGTCCCTGCCAACCCTCATTTTCTATGAACACCTTCTCCGGGGATCTCCACCCAAGATGTCCACACTGCTTTGCAGAAACCAGAGGCCTAGGGCCAGATGTCCCAATACATTAGGTGCTTCAGGGGCTGACCTCACAACAAACCTCTGAAAAGCTTATTGCCCAAGTGGTCAGATGGCAGAAGCAAAGCTTAGATTTCTAGAGTGTCTCAGGATGACTCTCTGATAAAGCCAGGACCCAAACAAAGTTTTTCTCATCTACCTGATTCACCATCTCTCTCTTTCTGCCACAGGAACAAGAGAGTTAATAGCCCAACCC
>JAGPOW010001998.1:2553784-2570532 GCA_030014935.1 Caiman crocodilus | reverse complement strand
TTGCACCACTCCCAGGGCAGCGGGGTGTAAAGCCCAGCATGCAGTGGCAGCCACCTCTGCCCCACGCACAGATTGGGGGGGTGGCATGTGCACCCCAGTCGTCTGCCAAGGTGCACGCAGTGGCAGGAGCCCCCCTGCACCCCTGGACGAGCCGCCCAGGATCCGGTTGTCCCACAACCTGGCCCAGTTGGTGCCCCATTCACTCCAGCCCCTGCCGGTGCCCCACTTCCTCCCAGACATTGGGGGCCTTGATCTGCCCCCCACCAGCCCTTTCCTCTCCCCCACAGACTTACCTGCTGGGGGGTTGGCGGGGTTCATGTGCGCATGCTCTCAGCCCCCTAAATAATTTTAATATAAAGGAGTACATGAGATGAAACTTTGAGATTGAAGGGTACACTTGTTAAAAAAAGGTTGAAGACTCCTGGCTTATTCAAAAACGCTCATTGGTGGCCTTGCCCTGCTCCCACCTCTTGCAAGTCTCCCACAACTACTCTAGCTCTGCTGGTAGCAGTGATGGCCCGGAGCGCTCTCCTGAGCACCACTCTTCCTGCCAGTGGCCCAGCTAGGGGTGCTGTGCTTTTGTGCATCTTTCCATTTGCCAGTCCTTGCACGAACCAGCAATGGATGCTCCGCAGCAACACACACAAGCCCGGGCTAGTAGCTTGTCCAACCTGAACTCTCAAGACAGCTATTCCTATGAGATTTCTGTCTCCAAGGAGCATCGGTAGAAGTTGGGAGCTGTGGTGCAGACCTCAATCTCAGCTCTGTAGGCATGGCTCCTGCCTGCGTTAGCCCTGTAATGCCCCCTGAAAAGATTTTTCAATTGCAGCCGTGTGTGGTCTGAGAAACCAAAGAAAACGAGGGGGCTGACACAGCAGTTGGAATAGGCCAGCAATATGGACAAACTGGAAACCACGTAGACCATAGGGTGCTGCGGCAGGCTGCGATTCACCAGGAGGAAGGTCACCACCCCATGTGGCATCCACATCACCACAAAGACCATCACGTTGGTGATGCTCTTGGCAGTGGCCTGCCTGCTCTTGCGGTGACAGTTCTCAGCACGAATAACCCCTCCCCTTGGCACCAAAGGAACTGGACAGTCTCCCAGCACCATCAGGAGCATGGCAGGGAGAAAAGCCATGCCAGCAGAGAGAGCAAAGTAGAGCACAGTCTGCAGCTCCGTCATGCACAATACGCAGCAGAGCCAGCTCTCAAGGCTAATGACCTGCTGGGAATGGAGACCACAAAGCCCAGGATCCAGCTAAGCTGGGTAGCAGGAGTCTATGGCAGCAGGTGGAAGAGAAGGAGCGCGTTGGGTGGACAACAGCCAGGTAACGCAAGACAGAAGTGGCCACCATCGTGTAGAACCCAGAGCACATGGCCCAAGGAGACAGACTCTGGCTACTGACGCAGACAGCTGCCCCAAGCCTCCAGTCCTCAAAGAGGAAGGTGAGGAGCATTACTGGTACGTCACAAAGAAGGAAGATCATGTCAAAGACAGAGATGTTGATCATGAGGGTGCTGGTGATAGCAGCAATATTACTTTTGCTGCCTTGGAAGCTGTCAGCAAGAACCAGGATCATAAGGAGGTTTCCGGTGAGACCCACCAGGACAACTAGGCCAAGGCAAAGGGCTAACAGATATCTGATAGACAAGCAGGAGACACCACTCAGCCCATAATGAATGCCATCTTTGGGAAGGGAGGCGATGGTGTGATTGCAGGCTAGGAGGGCACTGCGTCTCAGAGTGGGCTTCCTCCTCACCTGCTTCTGAAGACTGGTGGCTTGTTGAGAAAGCAAACAATGAGTTATGAATGGGTCTAGAACATAATGTGCAATTCCGGTTATGGTAAGCTTTCTCCCATCTACCCAGCACTCGGGACATCAGCTATCTGTTGCACCCCTCCCAGCCCAGCGACCCATTCTGATGTCCCATCATTTTGGAGACTTAAAAGACCCACAGGTTTCTGGCTAGAGGGTTTTGCCCCTCTGCTCAGGGTCGGATTGATCACCACATCTGGGATAAGGATGGAACTTTACCCCACAGTCAGATCGGATCAGCCTGCGGGGTTTTTGTCTTCCTCTGTGTTGAGGGCATGGTTTTCTTCCTTGGATCTCTTGTGCATATGCTAACAAACTACTTCCTGTCCTTGCCCTGGCAGGGCACTGATGGTGCCCTGTCCCCCTTCTTTACCTGTGGAAAGTTGAAGGGTGCTTGTGATGTTTCAGTTATAATTAGGGATCTCCATAAATCGTGCTGGAAGTGCCCCCACAGCTGGCCCAGTAATGTTTTTCATTTTGCTACTTGCCCCCCAGCCCCACCACTTTATGCATCCGACAGCTGTATTCCTTTGGTAGGGATTGCATTGTATTAAGGTCTATTAGATTGTGTTTGACAGCTGAAATATGAAGATGCTCTTAAGAAGTCATGAGACTAAATGGCTTGTATTCTTGTTCTTCACTGGGAGGGCCCCTGGCGGTAGAACGAGTTACCGAAGAGTGCCTTGAATCCAAACAGACTTGTTTTCAAAAGCTGGCTAAATATCTTGGTCTGCTGCAGGCATCCCAACAGCTGTGAACACACAAATGAATGAAGCGGGCAAAGAAAACTTCCCGTTGCTGGAACAGTCCAAGAGCAAAATCTTGCATTGACTAATGAAGCTCTAAACAAAATACTAGCTTAGCTCATAGACTCTTAGAGAAGCAGGGCTGGAAAGGACCTCCAGAGTCCACCCCCCTGCCTGAGGCAGGATGGTCCCTATCCACGCCATCCTTTGCAAATCCATAATCTAAACTCTTCATAAAACTACCATGAACTTTGACGCAACACAAGACATAACACGCTAACCTGTCACCAGTAAAACAGGGGACCATGGCAGCCAATGCCCTGCTTCTATAAAAGTTGGGAACTTCAGACATACTAAAGCTGTTAGCTGCACACACACACACATGCGTGAACACACTTCAAAGTAAACAGTGTAATGCTGGTGCTACTCCCTGTAACCACTTTTAATGTGTGTATTCAGGCAGGGCCTATTATTCCAGCACCCTCAGAACCCGAGGTCCTGGTACTATGGGAGAGAGACCCATTTCCACTCCATTGAAGTCTGGGTATAAGCAGAATTAATCTCATTACCTCTTTGCTACATCAGCATAGCAGCTCTCCATTGTACTTGGAAACTAAGCTGTTTAACTGAAAATACCCTAGTCCTTGAAACATTAAATTGTAGGAAAGAAAGGTCTTTGCCTTAAAGCACAGTAGTAATCCACTAACCTCAGTGCTTCATCTAAGATCACCCCTTTCTTTGATTATTAGATAGCTCTTGTCTTTGCTAGGCTAGGCAAGCTTTATATATACACACGTTTGACTCTCTCTGTCCTAAAAGAGGAAACTATTGACTGAATTACGCTTTTTTTTTCTTTTTCCATACGGCAGCAAGAAAGTGATGCCCAGAACTGTCTCCAGCACAGAGTCACAGGCTGAACCTCTGTGATGTTGCGTTATGAAGTCTCCTGCTTTATTCTTCTTGTGTGAACCAATAGAAAAGGATACGAGAAAGGGAAGGAGGGGACCCGGCCCGGGCCCCTCCTTTCACATCTCCTTGGCATTTTTTTATTACTGGGCCAGGAGCAAAATGCATATGCAGCGCGTTCACCACCAGCAACGCCCTGCAACAAAATCATTGCCTTTTCAAACTAGCCCTATTGAGGGAAACCATCAGGATTGCCCTCCAGAGCTGAGCCCATAGAGTTAAAGCATACAGGATGGCAGAGAAAGGCGATTTTAAATACTAATGAGTTGGCCACATACTGCATCAGATTGCGTGACTGACTATCTAAAACTTTGGAGAGCTGGACTTCTCTAGCGTGTACATGGCTACTTATTCCCAGCACTGCAGTAGCCCCCTATAACCTCAGCCAACAATAGGGCCCCATTGTGTTAGGCTGTCAGCGGGGTAAACCTTTTTGCTAGTCTGATCCTCTTCCCCTGCCTGCTCTGCTGCTCTGCTTTCTGCTCCCCCTTTGGGGTTCCTTGACTATTTACTGCTTCCCATGGGCTCTTTGCTAATCTGCCCCTGTTTTCTGCTTCCTGCTCCAGATTCCCAAACTATCTGCTTTTTGCTCCCTGTCCTGGGCTCCCTGCCATTTCGCTGTTCTGCTTTCCCCATTGATCTTCTGCCTTGTTTTTTGGTCCCTGCCCTGTGCTCCCTGCCTGATCCGCTGCCTTGCTTTCTGCTCCCTCCCCTATCTGTGGCTGTACTGTCATCTCTTCCCCGATCAGCTGTGGGCCACACGCAGAGGTGGCCACCCCTGCAATAAGGGACAGTCCCTGCTCTGCAAACCTCCCAGTTGACATAGTGAAGGCAGATAAAGGGTGAGGAGGCAGGGAAGGCTGGCCAGCCCTATGGTAGAGATGGGGAGCTTAGGCACCAAGCAATTAAGCCTCCTTCTCAAGGGTGCAGGGACTTGGGGCAGAGCCCACAGCTCCTAAGGTCACCGTGAAATTCTGCACGATCAGTCAGCAGAGCAAAACCTCTGGGCTCAGACCTGCTCCCATGAAGCCAATGGCATTTTTACCATTAGCAGTGGTGGGGCTTCACCCGAAAACAAGGGAGACCAAGGCTAGGACCTGGTAGCCCTGAAGCACCTTAAATAAGCCTGCGATCTGTAGTGCAGATCTGTGTGTAGGATGCCCGCAGCTGCCTTTTTCCTCCTCTGCTGCAGAGAGGTAGGCTTTAAAGCAATACATTTCGGGAAAGCCATGCTATGTATCCTCCTCTCCGAGGCCACAAGACAGACTTCAAAGTCTAGCACAGCCTTGTCTTTTTAAAAGGACACTCCTAAGACCCAGATACAATTGTGTCCTAAGGCCACAATGCAACTAAATACAAATGCCAGATGCAAGTACAAAAATGGTAGACACCTTTAAAATGCATTATCACACAATAAAATCTGGAATAGCCAAAGTCAAAGCCATGGACCAGTGAGGTCCATGAGGGAGCACAGTGTTACAGAGCCTTCTGCAATGGCTTTTTCATGCTGCAGCTGTACAGCACCTAGCACCACAGGGGCCCTGGTAATAAAGTAAACTCACCTGGAGCTACTGTATCATATATGATGTAATAACTACTCAGTATGGATGGGAGTATGAATCTGAGAGCACAATGAAATTTAGGCTGTAACTCAGAAAGTTCCCTTGCTCTGAAACCTGCATATTAAAGCGAACGCGAGCACCACCTCAGAGCTCCTGCAAGCTCCAGCGATTACATCCAGAGACCGATTTGAGATGACGCATTTAGCTCTTCACCTGCGGTCCAACTTCAGCCTCTTCAGTCAGGACTTTGCAAGAGCAGCCCCCCTGTGCCAAGATAACAGAAGAGTCATTGCGCTATTGAAACCACCGGATGAACCTCCCTGCGAGCACCATCAGGCCCATGCGTCCGCGGTAGAAATAGAATCCTATTGGGGAAGGTCTTTAGGGAAGAAAGATCCATCTTCTACCCCAGTGAAAGCCTCCCACCTCCTCCGTGTTCCCCACTGGACCTCATTAACCCAGACTAAAGGAAATGAGGTTATTACCACCTAGCTCTGAGAGCTCTCACATCATCAGCCTGACTCATTATCACAACTCTCTCCGCCCCATGCCCAGAGCAGCAGCACCATTAGCATTCCCAGCAGAGGTGGCTGCTGAAGTCCTTCTAAGTGCACAAACACGTGGAAACCAATCAATAATGCTTAATGAAACAAGGAGATCAACACCTACCGCACTTGCTAATCCCCAGGTAAACTCTAACCAGTATAGAAACAGGCTAATAGCCAGTCCATCTGGCTGGGCTCCAGAAAAATAGTAAATAACATTTCTGTGCAACTATAACATTGGAAAAGGGCACTCTGACAGATTTGGTGCCGATGCATTTTGGCTAGAGAAGAGACCCCCAGCAGAAGCTGTGCCAGTTTGGAGGTACCTTACACCAGAGGAGAACAAGAGATGCTCTTTTATCGTTCATAGTGGGGGTTTTTTAATTTTGTTCTGTCCTCATCACCTGCATTTCTGAGCCCCTTCCAGGAGTGCATCAAACAACGTGATTGACAGCTGTCAGGTATCATTTGTTCGCTCATCTGTTCATGGTGTGCGCTATAGGATGCCTTGCTTTGGCAGAGTTGGACTATGGTTTTAGCCACAACGGTCCAGTAAAATACACAAGCAACAAGGACTTTTTTTGGAAGGGCGTCATATCTTTTATTGGACCAGCTACATAGCTGGGAGAAGTGTCAGATGAGCTTTTGGGCACCACGTGCCCTTGCTCTGGGCATACAGTAGCTTGTCCAAAGCAGTTCTAGCCTCCCTTGGGGCCTCTATGTACTACTTGATAAATAAATGCTGGTTTTCTGATGGAGCATGATGGTTTTATGAGCAGAATTACACAGCATGGTGGCTTGGGACCAGACTTGAGGGACCCACAAGCTCCCGTGCGCTGCTATGTGCCCGTGTGTTCCTCAGGAATAGTAGTGTCAATCCTCTCTACTTATGAGGAATCAGCTAAAAATGCCCTTGAGAGAAGAAAGGAGCAGAAATCAGGTACTATTGTCTGCACCTTCGCATTTACATGCAGCCATATTTATTAACATTTTGGTACAGCCCCCAGGCACAGTGGGGTTACAATCCACGAAGAGACTCCTGTAAAGTACTGAAATAGAGATAATTACTAATAAAGGTCTGGGTTTCTAATGAGCAGTGCCTCACCCCGTCTGGAGGAGGAGAGAACGACCAAGCTATATTGACATTATAATATGACTTGCACTAAAGTTTTACCTGCAGACAGGATCTCTTCTATCATTTCGGCTGACCTCCTGCGTAGCAGAGGCAGGAGATCTTACCCACGCTTCCTGTATCGAGGCCAACACTATGGGATAACCAGGCTGGACCCTGCATGATCTACAACCCTGATCTAAAAGGACATAGGAGTGGACAAGACAGATGAACGCAGCTTCTGGAGAAGAGAGTAACAAATATAATGGGACATGCTCCACTCTGAACCAGTCAGGCCTTTGTACTACATCAGTTCTTTGATCACAGAGAGGAAGCGACAGGTGAAGGAAGGGCACAGAGCTATGAGTTTTTTTTGGCTAGTTCACCCTCTGCTAGCCCATTGCTCATGAAAAAATAAGTCTGCAGGCAGCACTGGCTGCATCAGTAGCTTGAGTCTAGGATCAAAGGCTCTGACAGCATGATTTGCTACTGCCTGAACCACTGGTGCTTGGCATATCTGGACCAGTGCTGATCTAGAGCTTGGATCCACTGCAGGCTCAGTCCACAGGGTTTGCTCGTGGGTGCAATCGAGAAGGCTGGCCCAATTTCATGCACCCAGATTTGGCCATAGATCAGTCCTGTGTACCAGCCTGCTTGCACACTGAAGTGATCTAGCACACAGGGCCATGTCGTCTGGCTCTCAGGGCCATGGACATTTGGAAGGGGGGCACTGGCAATTAACATGGTCACTGCTCCCCTTCCACAACATGGGGGACATGACACAGCTTCACAGGCCAGAGGTTGAGCATCACTGGCCTAAGCTAAAAGATTTATTCCTGTAGAAGGCTCAAATACAGAGGAGAGATAGAGAGCGCAAGCAAGAGAACACCACACCAAGGGTACACGTAGCTACAAAGGGGGGGGTCTTATCCCTTTACACCATTAGTTCATTTGTCCCCAACAAACCCTGCGTGCTGCCACTGCTTCAATCTTGTGCGGGTGCACAGAGCCCCCATGCTCACTGCTCCAGCCAGGCCTCCTCAAGAGCTTCCTCAGTCCAGCTTGGTGCCGGCTAGAGAGGCCGAAGCAGACAATGGGGTTGACACAGCGATTGGCATAGGCCAGCGAGGCAGTCAGGTTAGATGCTAAGTACGCAGGGACTGTACGCAGCAACCTGTCCTCCCGGGTGAGAAAAATCACCAGCCAACAAGGGATCCACACGACCACAAAGGCCACCACTGTGATCAAAGCTACGATGGTGGCCCGCTTGTTAACTTGGAGGCTGAAGGTTGTGGGGATGCCTAGAGTCCTCCTAACCCACAGGGCACAGATGATCTTGGAATAGCACAGGATCATTAGTAGCATGGGTGGGAGGAAGGCCACCCCACCCAAAAGCCTGAAGTAGAGAGTCATGTGCCACTTTGTCATTCGGTTCGCACAGTAGGTCTCTTCCCCAACCTTAACAATAGTGTAGTACATCCACAAAGGGATGGAGAATAGGAAGCACAGCACCCATATGGACATGCAGGCCCAAGCAATGTGCTTCTGGGAAAAGGACAGGGTGCGAGTGGGGTGGATCACAGCCACGTGCCGCAGCACTGAGACCGCCAGCATGTGGTAGAAGTCTGCAAAGATGATCCAGCTGTGGTGGCTGACGCATACCATGTACCCCAAGCGCCAGTCCTTGAAGATGACATTGCCCAACATCACTGGGACATCATAAAGAAAGAAGATGAGGTCCAGGACAGCAATATTGACCAGAAGGGGCCCAGGCAGACGGGTCACATGGCTGGCACTGGTTCACCTCAGGTTTGGGATCAGGACCAGGAACAGCAGGACATTTCCAGGCATGCCTAGCAGGAAGATGAGAATGTGAATGGAAGCAAACAAAGCCCTGCTCTGGAGTTGCAATGATCGGTCATGCAATGATGGAGCCCAGCAGCACCAGTCACCCTGACCCACTTGTCTAGTCCAGCAGAACCAAGGCTGCACCTTCCAGTCTGATGTGTTGAAATCAAGGACAACGTTAGATTGGCTCTCTGCACCTGAAAGAAAATGATATTGCTGTAGATACGGCTCAAAGGATAAGTGTCGGAAGCCCTGCTCCCCACAGAGCAAATGAAAGAGGTCTCTAGGCAGCAGGAGGATGAGCAACAAGTTCAGGGAAGAGCCTGTGGGAGAAGCATTTCAGGTTCATGGAGACAACTATGAGAAAGCAGAGGCACAATAGGGTACAGCATGTCTCCTTTGGGGGCAGGACGGGGTAGTGAATGCTACCCTCCCCTGGGGCTCTTGTATCAGGACCTAGGGCTGTTCGAGGACTCGAATCCCAGAGCCCCAATTTCCAGCCATCTGCTCTAGCTGCTGAACAGCACATCCTTCCCATGAGGGCGGATATGCCTGGCAGCCTGGGATCGCAGAGTGAAGGATTCATGGTGCTGAGAACATCAGGGTAATTTCACAGAGGCAGATTTCAATTATCGGAGGTAGTCAGTCTGATCTCACCGATGGAGAAGCTTAGCAGGGGTTCAGGGAGAGCGTTTAGGAGAGCTGCATGGTTCTGGGAGACAACAATCAAGGCACAGAGGGAAGAAACAGGACCACCACCATCCACAGCTGAACATGGTAGATCCCATCCGTGGCTGTAAGTTTAGATTTCGGCCAGTTCAGCTACATCTGATAAAGCAAATAGCAAGCTCTTTGGAGCGGGAACCTCAAAACCAGCCCCACAACTGGCAATTATTATTTTCTTTTCAATCTACATTTCCAATTTACAGTAACCTCTGAGCGTGATCATCTCTTGGAGGTGCTTGTCTATGAAAGGTGCGTGGGCTCCCCAATTCGCAGCACCTGCCGTTAGCAAGGTGCGTGCCTGTTAGTTTTGATCACCAGGAAGAGAAGGATGGATGAGGACTGCTGTTTGCAGTGTCCCAAACTGCAAAGGAAGTGACTGTTTTGATGAACACGCAGATAAAGGGGGCCGGGCAGCAATGGGAAAACCACTAGCATTTAAAATGCTCTGAAAGAATAAACAGACCGTTAACCACATCCATCAGTGCTCAGGAGAGGCCAGGTCCTCTGCTCGCAGGCTGGGAGGGACCTTTGGGCACTCAACGTGACTGAACAGGGGCAGGAAGCTCAGGACAGGGGAGTTTGTTCTGCCTGGCGATACAGGAACAGAAGCTGCAAAGACTTGATCACAGTGCAGGGGCTGTACCTTATTTTGGACGCTCTAGTTAGACAGGGGGCTTCTCACTTGGATTCACAGGGAGATTTCAGTGAGGTTTCACCGGCGATTTGCACAGCGAGCTGCAGTGAAACAAGCCTGGACTCCCATCAGACTTCTCAATCACCTGGAGTCGCACCGGGAGCCTCGCCTCATCCTGCTCTTACATTGTGAAGAATCACTACTTCCTTGGGCAACGTCAGGCCCGGGATCCAAGCACGCTCCAGAGATACTCCCCGCGGTTCTGCAGCAGAAATGGAGCCAGACAGCACACTGCTGTGTTTCTGCATCTGGCGAGAGCTCCCAGGCCATGCTTTTATACCGCGAGTGGCTTGTGCTCCAGGTGCAAAAAGGGCTTACCTCCCCGGTGCCGTGTGCATGGCAGCAATTTGCTGGATTAAACTGCAGTCCCAAGCAGCCTCCTGTCTTGATCTTGTCACTTCCCCAACAAAACCCCTGCTGCTTAATGAGACAATTTATACGGTTCAGCCAGAAAAACCCCAGGAGGTGGTGGTGCTCCTGGACTGTTGTCAGCATCCTTCCAGCTGAGCAAACAGGAGGCAGTGCTGCGAACCTCAGCCTTGTCAGCGCGGCGGGGAAAGTTGCTTTGAACGGAGAAGGGGGCGTTCTGTCTCCTCTTGCCACTCGTACTTGTTCGGCATACTTGAGGGCTAGTAAAGAGAAGCAGGTTGACACCGAGCCCTGGATGCGGCTGCCTCTGAAGGGGCCCGGGTCCATTCAAAATCCACAGCCCAGCCGTGCTCATGAGGATTTCACTTTCAAGGAAGGGAAAGCGGGAGGCAGTACTGGGGTAGACCCCGGGATGGCTGCCTGCAGCCTGTACACTTGTGCAACATGTTCTGCCAGCACAGCTGCTTCATACCACTGCACTAGCCAGGCCCCGTGCTCTCCCCACCGCCATTACATTCACTCTTCGCTTTGTTGTTTGCCGTGATCCACCAGAAGCTCTTTCAGACCAGCAGTCTTTGCTCTTCTGAGCGCAAACCCATTTGAAACCATCTCATACTGGCAGCTAAGGAAATGGGAGCTGGTGCTGCAGGAGTGGATTAATAAACGTTTGCTCTAACATAGTGGTTAACCCGTTTTTCATTCGCAGACCCCTAAAAAAAAATGTCAAATGGAGGTGTGGACCCCTTTGAATTGTAAATGTATGTATTTACTTACTTTGATTGATCATAATCATCTTTCGTGGACCCCTTAGGTGTAGTCTGTGGAACCGCACGGGTCCATGGATGACAGGTTGAACACCACTGCTCTAGCAAATTCATGTTCTTATGAATGCATTGCATGCAAACACACATGAGCAAACTGAAGGAGACCCAGCCGTGAATCTCCCGCTGTCACAGGCAGCCAGGATGCCACTTGCACAGTTTAATTTCCATTATGTCTGTTCAGGCCAGGGCGGAGCTGGGCACTAATACTTCTATTCAGCAAAGGATCAGGATGGAGACCAGTGTGGCAGAAGGCTGTGAATCTCAGCGGCTTCTCTTCTCTTCCACACAGCGAGATGCCATCTACAGCTGAGACGAGCACTGGGACGAGTCGCATAGCTAAGCACAGTCCCGGTTCACACTGACACTTCCAAGCCACGTCAGGGTCCATACCGGCCCGAGCGGCTGCTTGCCTTGCTGTCACTGATCTGACTTGCACAAGCAGCTCATCTTGATGAAGCTGAATCGGTTCCTAACGTGCCCTGTCCGTCCTCAGCCCTTTCCACCTGCAGATCTCAAAGTACGTTATCAATATTGCATCAACCATGCCACCATCACACTGTGACTCCTTTTAAAGATGAGGAAGTGGAGAAAAGAGGGGCAGTTGGTTAGCCTTAAGGCCAAACCGTGAGTCAATACAGACCCCAGTAACTGGGCCTGCCATGTCCCTGTTCTCCAAATGCTTGAGACATTTCTCTCTTAGCGCCACGAACAGAAGCCAAGAGCCCTGAGTCTCACCTTGCTTCCACTCCAACTAGAAGAGAACAGTTCAAGGATTTCTGTGCTAAAAGTCACACATCTTATTTTTTCTAGTCCTCTCTAATATATGGAGAACATCTTTATTGCATGAAAGGGAGGGATTTTCCTGCTTCAATACATTAAAAAAGGCATAAATTTCCCTCTTACTAAAAGACACCATGGAGGATGGAAGAACTAACATTATGACACCTTGCTGCAGTCTAGCCTGGGCATGTGGGAGTAGGGGGTTTAAACTGGGCCATTTGAGAGTCTTTTATCAACACTTCAACTCAACCCCCTGCGGTGCAAGTCAAAGCTCCTTGCGCATCAATCAAATGCTCCTATCCTTGTTTAGCCATCAGAGAAAACTCATGCACCAGCTCCCTGAGCCCGAAGCAAACCTCCAACAAAACCTAAAAAAAGAGTTCAGAGATTCCCTCGCTTCATCTTAAAAAGAAAGAGGAGGCATGCTCTCACAGGACAGCTCCAGTGGGATGGGGGCGGAGGGTCAGTTCCTGCTCTGGTAGCACTTCTAGGATGCATGCTTAGTCTACTGTACTTGCAGTAGGGTTGAACACTGCCAACAGGCACAGCTTTTTGCTTTGAGCTGCCAAAGGCCCCGTGTGAGCCACAAGCTCTATTAGGTTAAGTAGTGTTTGAACTGACACGCGGCAGGGTCCAGCCCTGCATTGTCAAAGCCATATATCTCCAAACACCATCTTTGCGAATGTCTTCACCAGGGCTGCTTTCCACCCCTGGGAGCTGGTGAAGCGGATTTAACCTGCTGTTTCTTTCAAGGGCTGATGTCACGGAGAGACGGAAAACAGCCCGTTTCATTAAACTGGTGTTTATGTTCACCAAGACCCGAAAGACATCATTAACATCCCCCAAGTACAGCCCAGCATAAGCATCAAGAGAGGCCCCATAGTGCTTATTAAAAGCTATCACCTCCACAGCCAGGGAAACAGGGATGGTCTTGGCATTGGGAGGGAGCTACACGTACTGCCCAGCAGCAGTGAAGCTCATGGAAAGCATTTAGTAAATCCAGACTGTTCTGACTGATTTACAGATGCTGGGTTTGGTGGCTGATCAAGGAAGGGCAGGAACCAGCTGCGTGAAATTTTACTGCCTGTTGTTACACAGACAACAAGCACAGCGTGCAGGAATAGAAAACAGAACGAGCACCGAGCAAATAGGAGAGTGCTAGCTGGCATAACGGCAAGGACCACCCAGAGCCTCCTAGACAGACGTAGCAGAGATGCACGGAGCAGAGCAATTTTTGGTATTGGTGCCCAGAGCTGTTGATCTCAAAGCAAAGCCAAGCTGCTGCCCATGGTTTGACGAGAGAAAGTCATGCAGCAATTCCAGCATGGAAGGAAGCTAGTCTCCCCTCCATATATGAATGCCATTGAGCCCAGGAGCTCAAACTGGATGGCTTGAGCGCCTGAGAGGTCTTCTGCCAGGGGTCAACCCATTAATAACTTACCATTTCCCTGGTTAATTACCCTGGGGGCTAAGTTGCATCTTATTTCCAAACTTAAATACAGCTTCCTGCTGATGGATCTGGCTACATCTTGGCTTGCTTAATTAGAGCCACTCCAACAAGTTATCTTCTCCCAAGATCTGACAGGTCACAGTCAGCACTCCCCAAACAACCAAAGACAATGACTCCCTATGCATCACCAGAAGTCAGTTTTCCCAGTGTAGGGGGTGTGCTGCCAGCCCCAGACTGGCTGTTTGCTGCTGGAGCTAAGTGAAGAGTTGAGGGAGATTTGTGATGCTTATACAGTGTACAGCACTAACAGGCCACGAAGGGGTTAGTGCCACATCCAATGCCCAAGAACCACAAGGCATAAGTAGTTTCCTTTGTGTTCGCTGTGAACAGTCTCCTTGGTGTTTGCAGGCGTCTTGGATTTAGAGTGCAAAGCCACGCTGCCTTCTGCCTGACCATTACAGCCTATGCGTAGTACAGTGGAAGGCAGGGTTAAATATGTTTACATCAGCCCAAAGAAAATGGACATGAGCCCCTCACCCAGGGTAAGTTTTCCTAAATGAAAAAAGGAGAAAATATCCCTGAAAGAAATCAAGGGTAAAAGCCTCAGTGTCATATCCACCAGCCTAGATTTCTTCTGGCTCCAGGAGAGCCATTTGATCTTGCTCATTGGTGAGGCAGGTAATGTGTCCGGTTGCTGTAGATCACAAATGTGAGCAGTTGTGCATCAATCTGTCAATAGATTTTAAGTGTTGCCTTTGGGGTGGGGGGACCAGGGAGAAAGTGGGGTCCTGGAGGGATCCCTGACGTAGTCTCAAGTTAGACACCAGACAGGGAGCACAGGAACAAGTATGAGACCTGTTCAGCAGTTAGGATCCTATTGGACTCTAGCAAACGGTTGGGGCTGGTCCTGCTTTGAGCAGGGGGTTGGACTAGATGTGACCTCCTGAGGTCCCTCCCAACCCTCATTTTTATGATTCTAAATCTTGGGCAAAGGCTCACATCAAACACCGACGAGTCCCAGGAACCCTGCTTCCAACCAACATAAGATGACCATGCTGTTTCCCCACAGCTCCCCCGATGGTTGCCAACTGGGGAAACCTTTGCATTATAAACAGGAGGTTGGCATGAGCAAAGGCACATACTGTCATGTGTAAAAGTCTAGACTTCTTGTTTCAGAGATGATACTTTTTCTATTAGACCAACTAAGAAATCACCAAAAAAAAAAAAATCTTTTTTCTGCCAGCTTTCAGGCTCGCATGCCCATCATCAGGCTCAGGGAAAATTAAAGATGGTAAAAAGTCCCCATAGGTAGGAAATAAACTTCATTTTTGCACAGCGGGAGCTGAAGATGGAGGTCTGTCCCTCTCGGTTTGTGAGCCCAAAAGCTTGCAGAAAAAGATTTTTTTTTTCCCCGATTTTTTAGTTGGTCTAGTAAAAGGTATCATCTCTGAACCAAGAGTTCTAGATTTTTTCATTTCTTTTTGTCTTAGACCACTACAGCTGCAAAATACATCCTTGAAACATGGAAGATGCCAAATTTTAGCTGATTTTGGATTTTAAACTTCACTGCTGAACAAGAAAGATTTCTACACCTCCCTGCGTGCCATCCGACACCTCCAGGGAAGGAATCCTGCCTGACTCACGCAACAGAGTTACTCTCTCATGGACCCAGAGGGACAGACCTCCACCTTCAGCTTCCTCTGTACAAAAAAAGTTTATTTCCTACCTCCAGGGACTTTTTACCATCTTTAATTTTTCCTGAGCCTGATGAAGGGCATACAAGCCTGAAAGACTGCAGAAAGATCTTTTTTTTCTGATTTCTTAGTTGGTCCAATAAAAGGTATCATATCCCTGAACCAAGAGCTGTAGAGTTTTGCATTATTTTGGGTCTCAGATCAACACAGCTACTAAATACACCCCTACTCTCACATGTATCACTTCATCTCTAGAGAACTTCTCAGGATCACATGAGGGTGTTTGCAGGGGGTAGCACAAGGTTTTCAATAGGCTGAGTTTATCAAGTGACAATAGCCTAGTTGTTCTCATGGTATAATTCTCAATGATTTTCTAGACAGGACAGTGATGATGCTGGGTCTACCTAGCAATAGTGGGAGACTTCATGAGCTTTTCCTGATGGAGTTCTGTTTTCAAAACTGACAGCACTGTTCACCATCCATGTCCATAAGGTTGGCTAAAGTCAAGTAGAAGCACAGTTCTAGTACACCACATGGGCCCAGAAGCTACTCCTGGCTCCAGGCGATATTTATTTCTACGTCATATTTCTACAGTGGCCCAAAGCTGAAGTCAGGTCCCTGGGCATCAACACTGTGCAAGAGGTGACATTTTGCAGGGATCTAAGCCAAGCCAGCTCCCCGGCTCATGAATAGTAATGCAGCTTACAGCGGAGATAACACAAAGTCAATGGTGCTTTTATTTCTAACCCAAATATTGCAAATATACAGAAAAATACCAGTACAAAGTTATAACACATCCAGGTTTATTTACAGAACTCTACACACATCTCCGTTCCAGTCCCCTGGACCTTGTCATGGGCTGGACCTTGCGGAGATACCATATGGGAGCGAAAGGGCTATGGCTTTTAATTACGTGGTTACTTCTAACTGGCAGGGCTCCTGGAGAAGAGTCCTTGTATTGATCTGCCTTGCAGGCATGCTGACGAGCCAAAGGCAATAGTGGGATGATGCTTCATAAGCACATGCAATGACTGTGTCCCCTTGACAGCCCTGGGGGAACAACCTACTGGCAAGGGGACAGATGCAGCCCAACGGGCATGCACTGCTCAGAGAGATAGCAGGCTGATGTTGCACGGCACAGGGACTTGGGGAGATGCGCCATGCCTGCTGGAAGGCAACTGCCTTTCTGCTGGGCTGGTGGTAAGCCCTTTGGTGCACAGGCTTCCTCAGAGGAAGAATGAGCTCAACTCCATCAGCCAGTGTCTGGCCTCTACAGGCATGTTAAGGCAGGGTGGGGAGGACAAGAAGGAGGGGAGGGGGTTGGGTGAAAGTTTCAACATTTACCAGCTTCTTCTGCAGCCTATGCGAAGACAAGCAGTCAAAAGGGCTTCATCTAAAGAACACAAATAAAGTAGCCACGGGTCTGACCAGGCCACCCCAGTTCATCTGCATGGAACCTGCTTGGACATCTCAGGCGGTTGTGCCCCGAGTCACTGGCAAGGTGGGGAAGTCCGATTCTGCCCCAGATGCCTAGGCAGTGAGTGTCTGCAGGAAATGTATCATCCCAAGAGCAACAGGTTTTTTGGTTAACATTGTGGATGCGTGTGGGGGGG
>JAGPOW010001998.1:2537597-2553392 GCA_030014935.1 Caiman crocodilus | reverse complement strand
GGGGGGGTCTCTTTCCAACTTTCTTTGTCAGCCAGTTCTGGCTAGCTGCACAGAGCTAGCAGTTAGTTAGTCTAAAGGAAAGAGAAAAGCACCTCCAAAAACCCAGTTCAGTCTTAAACTGTAAGATTTTCTACACTAAGCTCTCCAGGTGACTCTCTCATCTCTGGTCTACATTACACACCAGGCTGCTTCCACTGTCAAATCTGCCTCGCAACCCCTGGCATTAGCTAGATAAAGCTGATCCACCTTGCATGAAGCAATCCCCTGCCCCAGTGTTTCCCAACCTTTTCCAGCCCAAGGCACGCTTACATTAATAACAAATTTCCGCTGCACACCTGTTAAGGCATTCCCCCTCCTCATACCTATTGTAGCTCATCGTCATGGCGAAATTCTGCGGCACCCCTTGTCATTTCTGAAGGCACACTTTTATGCCATGGTACACTGGTTGGGAAACACCGCCCTACCCCTCAAAAAAAACCCCACTCCACTGCTTTCGAGGAAACAACCCAGTTATACCAAGAGAAATGGCACCTTCTAGTGGCCACAAGAAAACTGTGGCCTTTTCTGCAAGTTCGTAAAGGAAAAACTCCAATATAACAAAACAACAATAAGCTTCAGGACTATGGATGCCTCTCAAACTCACTCAGCAGGGGAAAACCCTTGTTAACTCAAGGGGAAGCTGCTGAATGAATGAGGGGATGGAAAGTGCCATGCATATGAACTCATTTTCAAAAATAACCTCATTTTAAACAGAAGTACTTTAGAGTCTCATGAACCTCATTCTTTGCAATAGCGCCCAAGGTATAGCTCACCAATGCAGGAGTCAAGTGACAGCCCCATTAAACCACCCTCCTACCCTTTTTGCCCCCACTCCCCAGCAGAAGTCAGGTATGAAGATCAGAGATACTAGTGACATCAGGCTGGTATTCCTGATCATTCCCTTTTAATGATAAATATTAAGTTATCACAGTTTCCCTTTAGCAAGAAGCCCTGCTTAAAGCCCATTCCAACTTCTGGCTCGACACAAATCACCAAGGGGTGTCAGATGCCGAGGACATGGGGCTTTCTGAGAAGGACACATGCATTGCATAGTGCAGTCAGCCAAGCAGAAATGCCCGCTGCTGGGGCATCAGCACCTCCGAACGGAACGGCAATGGGAAAGGGAGGCAGCAAGATCCCACGCACATTAACCAGAGTGCCTGCAAGCTGCCAATCATGACCACTTCAAACAGCAGCTCTGCAGAGTGAACAAGCAGCTGATCTCATATTGCTTTGGAAAGGAAAAAAAATAATTCGTGGTAGAAACAAAAAAAGGGGGCTGTCTTTTGTGACTTGCCCCCACGAAACAAAGGTGGGGACTCTTATCCCCAGCAATAGTGCTGCATGTGCACACTTCCTCTTAAAGCAAATCCACCTGGAACAGACAATTCCCACCACCCTAAGAGCAGGAAAACAAGCATGGGAGGTTTGCTTGGATGGAGCTTCTGCTGCATTTATTCCTAGAACTAAAAAAAAAAAAGCCACCTCTCTCCTCCTACTCCAATTTGCCCCGAGCGAGTACTTTCAGACAACATTTTCACAGCCTGGATCCTTGGAGCCATATGGCCACCTGCAGCAAGTGCTCCCAACCTTGTATCACTTCAGCTTTCCACCCCACTCCCACACTGCTTTTGGCTGGGCAAGTCTCTCCAGATTAAATAAAAAGCAACCCCGCAGTTTCCCAGGGTCCCACAGGGACTGGCTAAGCGGTCTGAGGTCCTGAAAACCACTGGGGTCAGCCTGGGCTCCAAATGTTGCAGTGTCAGCAAGGGACATGCCATGGCAGAGATCAGTCTGAAAGGTTAAAATGGAGTTGCGAGATTTCTCCCTGCAGCAGGGAGAAATGCACCTAGGAATACCAAGCACAGAGCACAATGCTCCTGTCACCAGCAGATTTGTTTTCCTTACAAACAAAATAAAACAAAAAAACCCCAATTTTTTCCCCAGCAGGAAAAAGTCATTAAAATAAAGTTAAATTAAAATCTTCCCAGCCCCGATTCAGAGCCACTTGGGTCCCTGCAGCAGTTCCCCCCAACCCCCTCTGACAGGCCTGCAGCTTTGTTGCGTTTGGACAGTCTCTATGGAAGCAATGGGACAGTGATGTCCCTCAGAAATGGGAGAGGCAGCCGTCGCAGAGGAGCATGGTCTGTAGGCGGCTTTGCTGTTCTGCAGATCCGAGGCAGAGTCCGAACCCATTTGTCCCAGTGCCGGTGACAGCCAATGCGCTGCTACTCCAGGAGGTCCTGAGAAGAGAGCGCACATTGACACAGCACGGCAAAGACCACAGGACAAGGGACTTCCTAGCCTTTCTGCAATCCCAGACCAGCACCACTCTCTTCCAAGCACTGAAGCATGCCCCCCTCCCTCCCCAAGAAGGCAAAGAGTGGGGCAGGTGGGGGTTAGCACTGAACTAAAGGTGCCACCTTGGGTGGTGACTGGGACTGATGAGTGGAGACCATCACAGAAGATCTGTCCTTCATTGAGGGCTGGGTCACAGCCTTGTAGCCCAGAGGGCAGCCTCATTTACAAGGAGGATGAGTAGGATGACATTCCCCTCTACCTCCTGTAGGCACCACCCCAGAGGGTGGAGTTCAGTTTGCAGGATTCAGGCAGGACTTAGCCTCTGCTCTCCTTGTGGGCAAGGAAACCAGCAGGGACAGACTAGTTTCACACAGCTCTGAACAGCTTATTGAAAGCGGAGTTGTTTTTATATGAGCATCTAGATATAGACCATTAAGAAACCAATGCTTCTGAGTCAGGGTCCAACTCCTGCCAAGAGAACTAAGATCAACTGTTTTTCCAATAGGCTAAAGAGATGTCCACAACCTTATCACTACACCATTCAGATCCTAGGTTCCCTCGGCCAATCTGCAGGTGGGAAAAGGGACTTTACAAGCTGGTCAGTAGCAGCAAACACCTGAATGCCCCCTGTCTTTTGCTTGGATAGCTATAGAGCACCCCTGGCTCACAGTGTCGGGGAGATACTGGAGCACCACATGGGGATGATATCTTGGGAAAAGAGGGATGGTTCAAATACTTGGGACTATACCATTTGCCTCCAATGGGGATACTGGTTTTACTGGGCAGTTCAAAGGAAGCAGCACTGTTAAACTGTGTTGGAGATTCAGTCCCCTCTGCAACATAGAGAAATTCAGAGGGGTTTGGGGTTTTTTTTGAAGACGTAACATTTTCAATCCACAGAGGCAGGACTTAGCCTCTGGGTATGATATGAAGCAACGTGTTTAAACTGCAGCAGGGAAGATTTAGATCAACCCCCAGAAGAAGTTTCCTCATAGTAAGAATAGCAGGGCAATGCTGGAACAAGGTGCTGGAATAAGGAGAGATACTTATCCCTTCCCTGTAGGTTTGTGAGAAGAGGCTGGATGGGAATCTGACAGGATGGTTAGGAGTACTGAATCCTGCATCTATGCTGGGGAGCAGACCCTTCCACCACTGTGACTCTTATTTCCACTCTCCCAAGAAGCAACATGCCTACATCCAACCCAAGCCCCGATTTCCCAATAGCCTGCGGATTCAATCAGACACAGAGTACTGAGGATGCTTAGACACTGCTGTCTCTGCATCACCTACTAATCACCTACCTCGTCCGAGTCATCGTGGTAACCGCTTTTATTAGCTGGGGTGACCGAGTCCAGAGTATCTACCCCTTCCACACCATTTGCATCTGCATGCTGCTGCAGGACAGAATAGCGGTGAACCAGGAACCTGGGAGGAAATCAGACACACCGGCATGGGACATGTTAGCATAGGACACTTCTTCTCTGGGAAGAGGATCTCAGTTCTGCTGGCAAGGTTTTAGGTCAGTGATATTTTACCAGGTTGCTGTGGCACCCTGTGATGCCACAAGATCCTCTTAAGAGTGTTGCGAGGGGCCGCCTTATCAGCCCCGTTAAGCATGCAAACATCTGTGCGATTCACAAGATAAATCTAGAGATTTTAAATAGGAGTCCAGCGTGTCTGATCGGTTGTGGTCTTTCTGAGTTATCTCCAGCAGAAGAACTCCTCTAGTACTTTTCCACAGTCAAGAAAGGAGTGAAAGCTGACAGCTGGCATTCTCCAAAGGCATTCAGTCTAACAAGAAGGGCTTTCAGTCTAAAACATTTGAGAGTCATTGTCCCAGGGCCCTTATCAGAGGAAACACTGCAGCCAGCAGGGAAATGCAGCACCTGTTTCACAATACTGTTCAATAGAGCTTGAACAAGTGAGACAGGAAGCAAAGGCATCTGTACGCCACTGAAACCCCAGGAGCGTCTGAAGAATTGTGGAGGATTACTGAAGATAAAGGAGTTTCTAACCACCACAGGCAGCCCACACCTCCGCATTTGTATCTCAGAGGACAAGCACTGCCCAGCACCTGGTGCATCTGGTGGCAGCACAACACGGGAAACCTCTGAGGGAAGAGCACTACCATCACCACCTCTTGCAGCACTTGTAATCCAATCAGGAGCCTTCCATCCAGGCACCAACCCAGGTCTGAACCAATTTATCCTGGAGAAACTAATGAGATCACGCAAATACGGCTGCGGCAACACTGGCATTAATGTGCTGGCTATGAAGGTAAGCAGAGGACCTAGCAGGTTACTGCACTGCTTTACAGGCCCGTGCAGAAGGAGACTTCAGACAATGCAACAGCCTTCTCTGAAAAAATGCCGTTTCCCCTTTTGTAGAACTTCAATGCAGGACAGTGATGGAGAAATCCAAGGGTTCCCATCCAGCCTGGGAACTTGCTCTCAGGAAGGAGGAAGCCAACTGCATCTCAACTAATCTGACCGTTCTCTTCCCTTTCCAGGGATCAGAACAAGAGTGCTGTGTATCACACAGGACTTTCCCCACCTTTTCAGACTTGCTCTAGTAACATTCCCTCACACACCTGGCTCTGATCTCCTAGACTGCCCTATTCCCCTTGTTACATCTGATCCACTGAAGTTTGGCCCATTCAGGATCAAAAGCTAGGCCTGGCTTCCAGCTTCAGTGCTGAGTGGTAAAGTACAGATATTTTTCCTGGCAGCCTCAATATCACTAAGGCACAGAGACTTGAGATGCTAGCGGGACATTATTATACTGAGTCAACACTCAATCCACCTCACCTTGGTCAGGACCATGCAGCTCGAGGGGCCAGACAGGAAATAACAAGGCCCTATGGCAGCCCAGAGAGATCAGAGCATGATCTCCAGATGGTTGGCTTAGAGCTCACAGCTGGTTTAGTGAGATCACCTTGAGTGAAAAATTATATCCCTTACAAGTCTTCTTGTATAGTGGAACAGTTAGCAACTGCCATCATTACCTACAGGGATCATAGATCCTCTAACAAAGCTGAAACCAATTGATTTAGGAGTCACCTCCAAGCCTTCCTGTACGTGAATGAGGTAGAGTGAGATGGCTAAGCCAGGGGTTCTCACCATCTAATGCATCTCCCAGATTAACTGCACCCAAGACCTCTGCAAGCCTCACCTGCCCCCGCAGACATATTTCTTAATGATGATGACTCCAGCTACAATCGCGATGAGCATCACACCTATGACAGCCAGAATGATGGGTGTGGAGCTGGAAGAGGCTGACTGCAGGGAGAGAAAAGGAAACATTGCTATAGTCACATAATGTGCAATTGAAACCAATTACTGGCATTCACTTGAGACTCTTCCAGTGCTAAGGAGCAAAAAGCACTGTGCAACAGATATTACTTGGTCAGTATCTTGTATGGCAGTACAGCCACTTCAAGGGTCAAACATGACAGCTGCTCCAAAGTGCGGACCAAGGCTTCAGTAGTTTCACAAGTTACATCTAGGTGGAACTGGGAAAGGTAATTGGAGAAACAATGCACTTGCTCCCCTTGAAGCAGCATGGAACAGTATGTTTGGCAATTCTATTTAAAGGGAAGACAGTGCCACAGGATCTGACCCCATGTGGCGAGGGCAAAGGCTTCTCAGTGAGTGTCCCTCACTTGGTCTAGCACAGGACAGTCGGGTGGGCAAGGGAGTCTTTGACAGCAGGGCAAAGGGACCTATTTTAAAATGGTCAGCAATGTCAGGATCCTGAGCAGCCTGGATTTGGTAACATACCTCCCACCCCCCGTTTTCTCTAGGCCTGGGTTTGTCACCTACCAGCTGACTGGGGCTCAAAAAGTTGCTCGTGCATTTCCTCTTCAGGTCAGTCACCTCCCGTGGTGGGCTCTGTCCACCATCACATTTGTCTCCTGGTATTTTACGATACCTGGAATTTCAAAGAAAACTTCTGAAAACCCGTAGCACAGTGGGAAGCTGCCCGGGAGAGGCTAGGGACTGCCCAGCCACATGTGGGCACAATAACCCCCACTGGGCTGGAAGCTGTAAACCACATGCAGAGTCATGCTGCTTTCTAATCTCGATCCGCAAACTGGTGCACACCCACTGCATCCTGCAGGGGTGTCTGAGAGCCACGGCCTCCTGGAAACAGAGTTCTTAGCCTCCCAGTACAATGCCGCTGCTGGCTCCTGCCAAAGCAACACAGGCTGCTCAGTGGCCTGGGCCATGGCATGTTGACATCCAGCAGAAGAAAGGGCTCACTCTGGCATGCTCCAGTAACACGTGCCCTGCATCCAGAAGAGCAAGCATCGTCCCAACTTTCAGGGCAGTGGGGGAAAAGGTGCATAAATATGCCAATGGGCATTGGTGGCAGAGCCTAAAATAGAAGCCAGGGCTCCTGGACCCCAATGCTGCCCTACCCACCGGGGAGTGCTGCCATGACAACAGCTTGTCACTCATTCCTAAGCCCACCACCTTTCACTTCAGCCTTCCCTGCAACAATGGTGCCGCATGTCAGCAGCCCTGGGTGCAGCACTGGCTGAGCACCTGGATTCACTCAAGGACCAAGGGTTATAAAAAGACACGTTACCCACTGGTCTTCAGCAGCTCCCGCCTCCCGTAAAGGCAGAACTCCAGGTCGTGGCCCTTCAGCTCCGGTTGCTCCACGCAGTTGGACTGGTTTTCTGGGCGGAAGTAGCCGAAATCACTGCAGCACGAGAGGCAGCAGAAAGGCAAACGAGAGCAAAGCATCAGAGACTGCTTGAGGCAGAGCATGACCCGTCTCTTCTAGCCTGGCATGTTGCTACATGCAATCCCAGGGAGCCTCTCAGACAAAATGGAATTGGTGGCATAAACCTGGCCAGCAAGGTCTGTGCTGGGGTCAAGCTAAAGAATCCCCCAAGCAGTCCCCAAGTCTTATTCCTGATTTGCACTGCTCCTAATATATGGCTTATGGTGCTGTCCAAGAAGCTGGGCACTCCTCAGACCACGACCCTCTGTGGATGACCCCTGACTTTATGGACACATTCTTCACTGCCATGAGCAATCCTAAACTCTGAACCAGCAAGGGAATCTAGATCCTGTGCACAGGCAATGGCAATGGCACCACTAGATCCCAGTCTAGGGGCCAAAGCCTGCACCACACATACCTAGAAGTGGCAGCATTACAGTCCCCTCCATACAGCAGAGATCTGTCCCCATGCAACTGTTCTAGACCCCTGTGGGGCACTCACCCTTGCCACGTGAGACAAGAGGGAGGAAAAAATGCTTGACAGTACCAGAGGAAGTCTTCCAGCGTGCAGAGACAGACTGATGGCTGCTTGGTCACCATGTAGTCCCGTCCGTTCTGACAGACAGATGACTTGCGGAGCCGCCGGTACTCCTCTTTGTAACCCAGGATGCAGCCATCAGCGGGGTTAGTGGGGTTGCTGGAGTGAGCTAGCCAAATGGTGTAATCCTTGTCCTCACCTGGGAGAGAGAGCAGGTCATTAGACTCCAGATTCTTGTCAGCTATGCTGCGTGTAACAGCCCTAGCCAACAGCAGAGAAACAACCGCTGCCTACTTAAGAGCGGGGGGCTCACGTGCCCAAAACCTGGGGACAAATATTCACTTCAGCCCAAAATCTTACTAGCTGGCATGATGCAGCAGGCTGTGCACCATCACAGGTGATATCAGGGCCACTCTCTATACCCCCTGTTCTACCTAGTGCTGATGGGAACAAATGTGCATGGCACTGAAAAACCCTGCCTGACCTATCTGAACCATGTAGAGTTCCCACTCAGTACACTCCTAGAGAATATTGTCCCTCCAGGAGCCTGCGAGGGCATCCTCTCACCCCCCCAGGGGAAGCTTCATGATCTAAAGGATGGATCATGGGAGGCATTAGAAACTAAGAGCTTCAGCTTTCCAGTTGCAGCTCTGTTGCAGATTGCTTCCATGCCATGGGGCACGTCGCTGCCGGGAGTGAGAATGAGCACAAACAGTTGCAAAGACAAGTACTGCTGCACTGAACAGAGAAAGCTTCTCTTCAGACTGGCAACCAAGTGCCTAAGAAGACCGTAGAAGCCTGTCAGCACAGACTCTCCATGTTAAGCCTAAACAGATACTCCACGGCCTCAGTGAGTATCCCAAATAGTTACAGGCTCTGCCTAAAGTCACCACATGGCTTGCCCAGAACCCTGCTTTATATCACCAGGAAGAAGTACCCCAAATCTCTGATCAAGGATGCCACAGTAATCCAGAGCTGAAGACTGAGGTGGGGAGTAATGGGGGAAGTGCTCCACAATAGCCCTCAAGGCATTTGCTGCTGGGTTGGGAGTTCTGGGGCCTATGACACCTGCAGAGGGGTGGGAGATGGCTTGGGGCTGTGGAGAACACATGGCCTGTTCTTAAACTGGGATGGGCAAAATATAGCCTGTGGGCCGGATCTGGGCAGGCAGGGCTGTTTCCACTCACACTGGGTGGGAGGGTGGGACTGCTTACCCCCCAGTGCTAAAACAGCAGTGACAGCTACGGACCCGAGTGGGTGACCTGATTCCCACCCAGAACCTGCTGGCCACATCCACAGCCGATGCTGGCATATGCCCAGGGCTGTTTCCGGCATGCAGGATGGGTGCTGCTGTAAGTTGCAGATGCAGCTGGCATGTTCTGGGCTGGGGTGGGAATTGGGGTGTACTACAGTTTTGGGCAGGATGAGAGGAGAGAGTGAAGTGTGACCCTCAACTTGGGCAGTTTTAGTGAGCTGTTGCAGGGTGGGGTTTGTACCAAACCCCTCCTATGTGGCCCTCCAGCCCAAATAATTGCCCACCCCTGTACTAAACTAAGCAGCAGTGGACTGGCTTCTGCTGACACTGTCCTCTCTAGGTCCCAGTGCCAACTCCAGAGGTGGGCTCCAGCCACCTGCAGGTTCAGGCAGCCAGCTGCATGCCAGCCCATGCTGTGTTGTCATTTGTAGGGGTTTGTGCTGGATGGCTAGATACATCCAGAACCATTCAGAGCAGCTGTGGTTCAGAAGCACTGATCTCTCTGCACACACTCGGTGCCTGCCTTGCCCTGCCCCTGAAATGGCCTCTGCAGAACCCAGCGGGGACATCAGCTAACAAGAAGGCTATTTCTTGGCTTCATGGATTTGCATTCACTACATAAATAAATAAGCAGGGACATCCAGAGTGCTTCTGTCTGCAGTGGATTGACTGGGGGTCTGTACAGAATTGGTCTCCCTCGTGCATCCAATCTGCTCAGGGAGCACAGTCCTTGCACAGCAGCTTAAGATGTTCCCTGCTGAAATCCCCATATCATATTCCTTGGTCCCTTTTGGTCATTCCCCACCCAATCACATTCAGCTCAGTTCCTCCACTTTGCCCCTCAGAAGCAGGCAGCCCTTCAGCACCTGTGTCCCTGCATGGAAAGGAAGGAGGCAAGAGAAACTCACAGCTCCTGACAAGGAGGTCAGTGAAATCAATGGTATAGGAGACCCATTTGCGAGACAGGAAGCTCCCTCTGAAGCCCCAGACGCTGACATTCATAGACTTGGCTCCTGGTTCAGATGCTAGTCCAGTGAAGAAGATGGGCTCCTTGGAGAATGTGTACTTGTACCAGCATTGCCCTTCATCTGTGGAGAACCTAGGCAGACAAAGCTTACAATAAGGAACCAAAATTATCAAGGAGTTCATACAACCTCCTGACGTCCTCCTGACGCAACCTTCTGTGACCCCCAGGCTGCATTCAGAGGCTGAGACATGAAGGAGTACATAGGCCACACATCACTTGGCTTGCAGACAGGACCTACTGCTGTAAGTGCTCAGAAGAATACTAGAACAAGGCAGAGACTAGCAACAAATGAACCTCTATCCAGAAGAAGAGGTTGTCTCCCCATCTCAATAACCATGATTGCTCTAGACCAGTGGTTCTCAACCTTTCTGGACTTGGAGGCACCCCTCACCAGACTTGAGCTCTCCTCTGTGACTTTAGTGAATTGAGTGGCACCCAGTCTCAAAAAAATATTTATAGATTACAGTGCTCACCCCCTTGCAGAGAAGCCTGGCAGCAGGGGCTGGGGATCATCCAGGCAGGGACAAGCCTGTGCCTAGGCTTTTCTATTTAGTTTATCTGCTTATCTCCCAATACCTCCCTTACTTCCTCATACCTCCTGGCACCCTTCACACGATCTCACAGCACCCCAGGGTGACATGGCACACTGGTTGAGAGTCACTGCTCTAGAACAAAGGTTCCCAACCACGGGGCCACAGCCTGGTACCGGGCCTGTGGTGGGTTGGCTGCTGGGTCATGGCACAAGCCCCCGGCTTGCACCCCCATCTGTCTGCCCGAGAGAGCAGATTCTGGGGTCACAGCTGAGCTTTTGGGGTTAAAGCTGGGTGGCAGGGAGGCCCTGGGCGGGAGGCAGCTGGCTCATCCCGCACCTCATCCTGCTCCTGCTGGGCCATGGTAAAAAAACATTGGGAAACACTGCTCTAGAAGAACTGAGTTTCCTTTAAACACTGCAGTGTGGGAGCGGTAACAGGAAGATCAAGATGACCCAGTTTCTCCTTCAGATTCAAGCAGCACAGACAAAACTGTCCTTACAGCTTGTCAGGGCTTTCAGGAACCAGAAGGTTCCCCTCCACACCCAATCCTCTCCTCCTCCTCCCTTTCCAGCCACCCTCTCCCCCAAGAACTGTAGCAGCATGGAACTCATGCATACTTAATCACATTGATCGGCTGGCTGCTATGCTCAATGGCAACGATGATGCCCCCAGAGTCCAGGATGGCATAGTGATGGGGTCCCTCCAGCATGCGGGCCCAGGTATAGCCCCCGTCATCCGATATGTAAACGTCCGGGCTCACCACGGAGATGGCATCTCCCACGCTGCCTGTGACACAGCACCCACACCAAGATATGAAAGGTCACTCCCCATGGAGCAGGATGCAATGCATTTCTTCTCCCCCTCCCCCCACACTCTATAAAAATGAGAAACTTTCCAAAAGGGTGAGCCTGCTGCAGACCCCATATTTTGGGCCACTGGCTGGCAAGCAAGCTCCCTCCTCCTTGCCCACACAATCCCAGTGGCACCTGCCCTCCCACTTCTCCTTCCCATGCAATTCATTACCATGAGCGATGATTATGCCAACAGCATTTGGTTCAGAGAGAGGTACCATAGGCACATTCAGTTTCTGGGAGATGCTGTAGGAAGCGTGGATGTGAAGGCTGCACTGTATACAAAAACAGGAGAGAACCAGTGTAGGGGGCCACACAACACACAAGGCAGCCTCTCCCCAGCACACTCCAACCAGCAGAGCTCTGCGACCAGTCCCCTTGGATCAGAGGCTCAGCACAGATCTCCTAAGCTTTCTCCCATGCTGGAACCATTTGACTAAGGCAGAGCCAGGGACCAGTGTACTAACACCTTGCAAGTGAACAGTGACTAGATCACCATGTTTGTGCACATTTTCCTTCCTGGAGCATAGGTAGGCTCTGGGGCTAACTCTATGCCTTTTCCTGCTACTGCTATTCTTACTAGTGCCCAATCGGGCTAGACAGCCTGCATACATAGGAAAGGCAGCCCCCACCCAAAGACGCCAGGATGATTACATATTCCAAACCTTTGCTAACTTTTCTCGTTATCTTAATCTGGCAACACATCTGTCTGGTGGGATGAGAATAAACTGAACAGACATTTTGCTGAATTTCTATTTGCCACATCTAGGTCTAACGCTAGGCTGCTACTCTGACAAAGGAACAAGTCCTTTGAACTCATTGAGAAGAGCCATCCCGGCCTTCAAAGGCAAAGCCAAAATCTCATCAGCTGACGTACATCTACACCATGGACAGCAGCACAGCGTAAAGTCAGCAGAAGTGGAGTACTAGATGCCACCTGCCTGAGGCAGCCAGACCTGTTTTGCACAGCACTCTCCGCTCCAGGTCTGCCACTAGCCGATAGTCTGCTCCCCAGCTTAGCTGCTACTGTCTGCAGTGGGGATGTGGCCAGTGCCAGCTCTGAGTCCGAGCTGGACAGAATTTCTCCTCTACCTCATGGTTAGCAAGATCACCCCTACTGCCTGGCAGAGATCCTGGAAGGACCAACCTCCTCTTTGTTCTTTGCAGTGGAGTCGCAGGTGGTGTTTTGAGGCTTCCGCAGGGGCACCCACTCGCCGCCACGATCAAACGTGATCACTGACTGGATGGAATTGTCTGAGGGAAGAAAGGTGCAGTTGGGATGAGACGGTCAAGACTATATGCCACGTGCCTAACTCCTACGCAGCTTCCACCAGACATCTGTCCAGCAGGCACACCACCCCCCTGAAATACGCAGATAGCCTGGGTGTCGCAGAAGACACAGCTGAGCTCTCACTTGCAGCTGACACATTTATTTCTGCTGTGCTGTTTTCCCAGGCCCAGAGTGTTCCTGCTCCCCCACACTGATTCTGTCTCTCCAGTCATAACTGCTACTCTGAGACAGACCCAATTAAGGACTTTCAGCCTAAAGCAGGACTCTGAAAACTGGTGCACTGTAATAGCTCAACAATGGACATTTACAAAGCTCCAGAAATTATCCCTTCAGGCTGGCCAGGAGATAGCACAGATGAAGAACTACCCTCACCCAAAACACTAGCATCCACATTTCAAGTGTTGTTATTATTAAAGTCAGCTTATGCCCCTCAGTGCTCAACTTTACAAGACACAATGGGTCTTGGTGGAGCAGTTACACCATCTGTTCATCATGTTACCTTGCATGGCTACTATTTCCTCCCTTTTTGCATAAAGGCGGCATTTCAGCTGCCAATGTGATCACACGCACATGTGCAGTGGGATTGTTTCCCTTTATGCCTCTAAACAGGAGTTTTCTAGCCATGTTTCTGGCTGTTTGGGGCACTTCCCCCTGCACCATGGATGCATAAATGTGTTTATATGCTACAGCAAAGCACACATGCACATACCTGTGTCCAGGAAAAAGGGGGGGGGGAGCAGGGGGAGGGGAGAACCCCCCTGCATTTAGCTGAGCCACTAGCCCCCTTACATTTAATAGCCATTCACAGAAATTTAGGGCTGGAAGAGACCTTGTGAGATCATTGGGTCCAGCACCTCTGCTCCACTGGATTAAATGGACGGAGAGCAGCGCAGTTTTTGCTTTACTGGGAGAAAGGGTCCAGGCTATAACCCAGGGCCTTCTCTTATCTATGCCAGGAAGCATCTCACTGAGTCGCACTCTTTTCTTCCTAACTCCATGCATCTTCCTCTCTTAGCTGTGCAGGGGTGGGAGAGAGGTCTGGATAATGTCTGACTTGTGGCATGGTGGCTGGAGCATTGTGCTGTAAACCAAACTCCTCAGGGCAAAAGAAGCCTAGAACCCTAATCTCCTGAGCAAATGCCTAATTATTCAGCTATTGGGGACAAAGCACGGGCTGACCCTTCTCTGGCATCTAGAACCTGTCAGTTGTAGGCTTCTGACCAACCACACTGCTGTTACTTGTACATACACATGCACATCCAGAACAGGTACATATGCAGCCACGTGGCTGCCCAGCCACTGCATCACCTACTGCACATGCTCAACCTACATGTACACACTCGTGCTCGCAGTGCAGGGGTAAGAGAATTGCAACCTGCATGCAAATGTCTAGGAACATAACCCTGGCAGCTAGTAAACTGCCATCTCGAGGCAAAAGGGGGATAAAATTCCTCTCATGGTGTCTCCTCTGAGCTCTGTCTCATGTCTGCACTGCCCCATGGAGGCAGACAGCAGCTATCCAAACTGTAGCTGCATAGTGCCATGAGTGCCAATGCTGCATGCACGGTGCATAGGTTGGTTTATGCCCAGGTTGAAGGGAAAAGATGTTTTGGTTAGATACCAGCCCCACTGGAAAAGCAAAGCAAGGGGCAACAAAACAGTCTTGGAGCTGAGGGAGCTAAATACTGCTTTCCTCATGAACAGGACAAGGGCCCTCCCACTGACTCCAGAAGCCAACAGGAGCTGCAAAATGCATCCAGGACTAGAAGCCAGACACAAGGGGACATCCTTGAGCAGTCCACCCAAGTATGGTGGGTTCTGGCAGATCCAGGCAAACACGAGGGACCTGAGTCATGAGACGAGTCCTGACTTTCCTGGACCTCAGTAGCCCGAGAGTCTGCCAGGGTCTCTGCAAGGTTTTGCAGGTGTTGAAGGAAAAGGCTTTGCCTCTAAGCTAGCTTATGGGCAGAGCTCTGCTTCCATCCCAACTTCTTTCCTGGCTTGCAGTGCTCTCCCGCAGCCTGTCCCGCTCCAGAGAGAAGTCGCGTACACTCACCCTCCGAGAGCACACTGGTGATGTAGATGCCACGCAGCGAGGTCACGTTGATGAAGTCTGTTTCCCCTCCAGTGGTTGTGTAGAGATGCCGTTCAAGGGACTTGGAATACACGATGCCTCGATCGTCTGAGGTATAGATTGTGCCGTAGCCAGTCTCTACAAGACATGCAGCATGCAGTTCAGGAAGAGAGGCAGCCTGATGGAACGCGCAGTCCTGCACCCCTACAGTAACCACCGTGACCAAGGCTAGTAGGAAGCCGGGGCAGTTTCCAGGTCACACCCAGCCTAAAGTCTCCATGCTCCAGAGACAAGCCAGTCCCTGACCCATCATTTCAGGGAGGACAGGACATATGGATCCAGCCTTCTGATCCATGGGGTCTCCAGGAATCTGAAAGACTGGGGAGGGGTTTGGGACAGAGTCTCAGTGTCAGGAGGCATGAGCTGGTCCCCAAGCTGCAAAATTCAGGTGGAAGGGAACACTAATCCCTACTGCTCTAGTTTTGCCATACCCAAAGCAACTCAGCAGGCTTTCCCTGACATGCTTGAGAGCCAGGGACAGATTTTCCTGGCAAGTCTGTGCACCATACAGTGGTAGGGAGTTGAGATTATGTTCATTTCAAGCTTTTGGGGCTGGACTGCAATTGATTTTTCCAGCTGCCCTCAAGCAGTTTTCTGGCAATTGGTTTTGAGGTGAAATTGAAACATTTCAAGTGCAACAGCTAAGCAACTTGCCCTGATGTATGTGGCTGTATGGCAGGGAGGACAGTGCTGCAGAGGAAAGACAGAGAGGGGAACAGGCTTCTAGCCCCTGGAGTGCTCTTCCTGATGCGAGAATGGGTGGGCACACAGCTACATGATGTGGCAAGCCTTAGCACTGTAACAGCAACAGATAATAGCATGCTTCTCAGAATGCCTCACAAGCAGTAAAAAGACCAGAAATTCAAAATTAAGATGACCTCTGCAACATTAATTCTGCCCCTCTGTCAGAAGGGTCCTGTTTTCCAGCAAAACACCTTGACTGCATCAGCAACTCCAAAAGTTGATTTGTGACCTAGCTGGACTACTTTGGTTACTGCTAGATTGCACTGTGGAATTTAAACCAAAGGGCACCTGTATTTCCATCACTCTCCCATTCTCCAAAGCCATAAGATGATGTAGAGAAAAAAAAAAAAA
>JAGPOW010001998.1:2497683-2537497 GCA_030014935.1 Caiman crocodilus | reverse complement strand
AAAAAAAAAAAAATCTCTTCCTCAAAAACAACCAAATTCACAATGGCAGGATTCACAGAGCAGTTTCCAATGTAGAAGTACTGTGCTGAATGATACAGCACAGATATGAGGCTGATGTTTCCAGAGTAAGACTTAAGGTACATATTAAGAAATTAGCAGCCTACACACAAGGGGGCTTGAATACCTTTTCCAAGACACACCACAGTCTCCTGAGCTCTTGGACTCTGCAAACTGATTATGCAATGTGGAGTTGCAGAGACACTGTTATCAGTCTACCCCAAAGGCGAGCATCTTCCATGGAAGACACAATGGTTGGGTGAAGCAGAAGGGTCAGCTGGGGGGCAGGGTAGGAGTCAGGTCATCTGATTGCTTCTGGACTTTAAAGCTTAGATGTGGGTTTGAGGTGTGATCCAGACTTGGAATGCTTAGGCCTCTACGGGTGATAAATCTCTTCTCAGAACATCACAGCCTTCACACAACAAACCCCTCCTGTTTGACACAGTTTCATAGTTGGTCGGGTCAGAAGGGACCTGAGCAGACCATCAAGTCCGACCCCCTGCCATGGCAGGAAAGAGTACTGGGGGTCAAGAGATGTGCTATTTTACCAAAAACTAGCACAGCCCACTCTGCTCGCCTCTGTAGTCCTTACCTCCACGCTCATCTACATGCATAAAAACCATATCATCGTTAGCTGCCAGGATGGAGTAGAACTGCTCCTGGCCCACCGAGGGTAGTTGGGCCATATTCCAGGTCTCGCCTTGGTCAAGCGAGACATGAATCCTCCTTGTACCACCCTGGAAGGAAAGGATATTGCTTATAAACCACTAACGACAGCAGCACCACTTCACTGTATATTAGTTCCTCTGCATCTGCATCCAAGATATACCACAAAGGCAGGAGGAAGAGAAGATGGAGGAAAAATACATCTCCATAACATGACCGGGTGCTGGAACAGGGCAAGCAATTAGAAAACCATGTACTCAGTTATAGTCCTGCGTCTTTCCAGCGCCATAAGGCTCAGCCTTGTTCTTGTATAGCCACACCTACAGAATGGCTCATAGCCTCCCAACAACACAGAGGGCTCCTGCTGCAAGACCCAGCAAGAAGAAGAAAAGACCCTCGTACCTTCTCTGTCATCACAGAAGCAAAGAGGAAGCGGCCCCCCAGCCCGAAGGAGTAGATCCTTGTTCCAATGGTCTTGAAAACCTTGCCAAAGTCAGATGTTTTCTTCAGCTCCAGTAACCCAAGGTCAGCTTCTTAAGAAGAATGAATCATGAATTAACATAGTAGCTGCGAACAAAAGCATCAAGGTGCTGCAGTTCCAAACTGAGACCAAGGCAGAGAAGTGATAAGTCCTCTTACACAGACCAATGTACACACTGCCACACATACCACCCTTCCCACTTCCACCCTCCAGATAGAACCACAGCCTGAAGCACTAAACTCCAATGTCTGCTCTGGAGCACACATTTTCATCCTGGCACCTGTTACTAGCAGGACTCATGCCTTGCATTGCCAGAGCCATATAAGCCTGCTGGATGGCAGGAGTTTCAATGCCCGCTGGTCTTGTGGAAACTCATAGCAGACGTGCTCTATTTAAAACCAGACACACTGAACTTCTGCATTGCAGCCTGTGACAAGCTAGCTTTGCCTGCAGGCCAATCAAATCTCAGGCTGGCAGCAAGCAGGTCTCTGGAAGGCAGGTTATAACACCTAAACATCCATCTGTCCACCACTGAAGGTCCAGGAAACATGCATCTCTCCTCAGCTGAAGACCCAAATGCAGTCCCACAACCTGCCGAGGAGCACTGTTTGCTCCAAATTTTTCCCTCACCTACTCCTCCCTATCTGACCTGTTTCTCTTTAAACTGTTTCACAAGGGTTCTTGCATTATATCCATTTCGTGTCACACTGCTTTCCATTACCCTGCACAGTTCTCTGGATATGAAAGAGCTCAGTTTAGATGAAACTGAGATTTCTAAATGATTATTTGAATTACAGGTTAAATCACTCAGCACACAGAGCCTGACAGGAAAGGGATGCTGAAATACAGGTTTCCAAATGACATACTGTAGACACAGATTAGCCATTACAGTCTCAGGAGCATTTTTGTTCAGGGTAATTCAGAGCTGTTCTTTGCTCCTTGCATAAATGAACCAGTGAGGAACACCTGAAGGTTTCTTAAGATCTTAACAGGATATGAAACTGAAGGAAGATTTCTTTGAGTCTATAGGCTCACACAGACCAGGAGGTTAAGACTCTCAAGTGCCATATGATTCTGGATTAAATCAGGGAATACTTACTGCAGGAGCCATTCAGGTAGGTGGTGAAAAAGATGGTGGTGTTAGCTCCCCTAGAAACAGAGGGGCAACAAAGACTGTGTTTAGGCATGATAAAGGCGACTCATTTATGGGGGGCTTTTAACAAGAGAGGACATGGCACAATCAAACTCTAGTATAGGCATTCATTACTGAACAGTTTCCATGGACAGTGCAGACCTGGGATTTTACAACACGCACCTCCATTGGATGAATCACTTCAGCTCCTTTTGGAGACAGACTATTTTGTTCAAAAGTACAGGGAACATGCCTGGGGCTCGTGAACCTGCAGCTGGGTACTGCACAGACTGCATACAGCAGCCTCCCCCAGGTTATCCACTATAGCACTGCGTGATCAGGTACAGGCAAGTCATGTGATGAAAGTCTTCTTTTACCAGACACAGGCTGATGACTCCCATACTCATGGTGCCCAAACCCAGATTTTTACACCGCTATGCTGCTTGACCCCCCCCAAAAAAAATTTCTGTGACCTGTTATGTCTATTTCCACAAACAGAAAGCTTACTGATACTGCTTATTTGGAAAGGTTCAAACTCAAGAAGGCTAAGCAAATTGTGGTATTCAACAAGGCTCTTTTTTCTGAAGTGCTCCCTATACCTACAGATAAACCCTAAGGGAAAACAGTCAGACATGCCACTACACTCTGGGCATCCACAGGAGTACTTGACATTACAAAGTGGTGATACAAGTGCTTTTTTCTTTTTAAGGGCTTTTGAAGGCTGCCTAAGATTTGCATTCAGTCATACACTTAATTTAAATATGCACTGAGATAATCCCAGGAAGTGTGAGGCAAAAGGGCACAGGAGGCTCCAGAACAGACAAGTTCAGCTTAAAATATTTGGATAAGGTCTTGGATTACACAAAGAACGTCTAAGTGCTCTGTGAAAGAAATGGGAGTTTCATCACATGTATGCTCAGTACGCAAAGCTCCCAGGCCTTTGGGCTGTTTTTTACTCTCTCACACAAGTAGTTATGGTGTCTTTCAGTGAAGCCTCCAAACAGAAACTTACTCACTGGGGCCGAGAATCAGCATGAAGAGCTCCATTTACCCAACCAACATCAAGATTAAGCATTTGAGTGGGAGATTTGACAATAAAAGTTAAGACCAGTGCGGGGGAAAAGAGCCAACGACATGGATCACCTACCTGCTGTTTGGCTACTCACCATTTTGCCAGACAAACAGCTTTGTGGAGTTCTTCCCAGCTTTCCCCAAAGTTCTTTGACACCCAGAGGCCATTCTGAAAAAGTCAGAATTAAGAAAGATTGATCGTTACTGGCTGAGCTACCTCTGAAAACTTCAGTTCATATCAGGCCTGAAGATGGAACATTTGAGAACAGTGAAGTACAAGACTAAGGAGGTGGAGAAGTTTGAGAGAGTCCAGAGAAGAGCCACATGCATGACTGGAGGTCAAGAGAATCTTCAGCCTGGAGAAGTGAAGGCTCAGGGGTGACTTGGTGTCTGCCTGTAAGTACATAAGGGGTGTGCATCAGGGACTGGGAGGACATCTGTTCACCAGGAAACCCCAGGGGAAGACCAGGTCTAAGTCACAAACTGCTGGAAGACCGTTTTAGACTGGACATAAGGAAAAACTCCTTTAGTGTCCAAGTCTCCAGAGTCTGAAATAGACTCCCCCCAGAAGTGGTGCAAGCACCTACTCTGGATACCTTTAAGAAATGCTTGGAGTCTTATCTTCCTGGCATGATTTGACCCCAACTGACTTCCTGCCCCTTGGGCAGGGGGCTGGACCCGATGATCTTGTGTGGTCCCTTCCAGCCCTAGTGTCTATGAAATCTATGAAGACCACAATGGTCCCTGTAAACAGTATACTCTCAGTTTCAGGTTTGAACAGGTAGGTGTTGTGACCCAACAAATCTAGAGTGGTAGGGCCACTGCAGCTAGCTTGTTATTTTCCCCACCGTGGAAGACCACATAATACCACAAGATGTCACTAAAGAGTTTGATACTGTGGTTTGTGGGTTCTTTAGTTATTACTCCAAGGAAGCAGAGAGGAACACATTCCCAGCTTTCTGCCCGTATCTCTTACTTCAGTGCTGAGGGCTAGCAGGTAATCCGAGTTCTGGGGGTGGTAGGTGATCTGAGTCAGTGGGTGGAAAGGGAGATCCGTTTCGACAAAGTTCTTGGCAAAATCAGATGATCTGAAGATCTTCCCTCCGCGGCTCCCACCAGACACGTCGCCTGTCAGAATCACCTGAACATGGAAAAAGAGGGAACGAGGTCAACACGTTCACCTCTGCTGCCACAGCATCCCTGGCATGGCACAGCCCACAGGAAGAGCAGGAGGCAAGTGCTGAATTAACCTGCTCTAAAAAAGGAGCTTCATGCAACTCAGATTGACCCAGAAATCCCCTGCCCTACAATTATAATGTAGTTTCCAGAGCAGCAGACCTCCAAAGGCCTCTCAGGGCCCTGAGAGAGTGTTACCCACATTTTACAGAGTGGGAAAAATGCAGTAAATAGACATGAAGCATTTTGCCCAAACTCTCCTGGCATGTCTGCACAGTGCTGGGAACAGGACCCAGGGATGCCGGACACTAGTAAAAGCAGCCCACTCAAAACCAACATTTCATCCTACCCCTAAAACAGAAACATGTTACAATCCAGCATGAATGAAGCCTCCACTGTAAAGCCAGGCTGCTCCCCTACCTCCCCACTGACTCAAACGCCTAAATTAATTGGCTGGGAAGTAGATAAACTGTCTCCTACCTTCCCCGAATTCTCTGGTCCAATGGCTATCCCAAACTCTGTCCGGATGAACGTGTTGTTAATGAGGTGCGTGATGTCCTTGAACTTTTTTCCATAGTCCTCACTGAGCAGAAGGAAAAAAAGAAATGGTAACAATGCTAGAAGTCACCTTGGTATGCAGCATGGTGCCAGGGTCACTGCAAAGGCCATTGCCTCATTCAGGAGCCTCATGGGAAGGATGTTCTGGGGCACCTCCAAGCAGCTGTTCACTGCAGCCATCAGAAAGACAGATGGCAGGGAAAGAATTGCAGCTTTTCATGGTACACACATCCCAAAGGTCTACGTTCCAGCTGGGGAGGAGACTGCCAGCAACCCAGCACCGGGGCAAGCCAAGGAAGTCAACTGCTCAGCCTTCAGCTCCAACTCATTTGCTTCCCCCCTATAAAAAAGGCATTTACCCCACTGAGAGAAAACCTCAGCTGGGAATTTTGGTCTCCAAAAGGCCTCACAGTCCTTTACATCAGTGCAAAGATCTTTGGGAAAGATGCAGGCACCAGCTGCACGTGCCCCAAAAGAACTGGGGCACCATTTTGTAGAGGTGAGTTAATGATCTGAATGGAAACATTCAGGCCCTGGGCACATTCACAAAGGACCTGCTCTGTCCACGAGTGGGCAAGGTCCTCCTGGAGCATCCCGAGTATGTGATACATTATCAAACCAGCACAGCAGCTGAAGACTCAGCTTTCACAATTGCCAGAGCTATGCCTGGCTTTCCAGGTCACCCTTCAGCACACTCCCAGCCCCCCTGGGCTAGGCAGGACCTCAGCTGTACATTTCTCAAGCACAGAAGCAGATGCTGGGCATGCTTGGGCACCCAGTGATTACTTCTGGCTCTACTTCACCAGCAGACCTGTACTCTGTAGGCTCAAAAAGCATAGCAATTAAATGGTGGCTTAGAAGTACTCCACTACTACCACCTACGAAGGCTATCTGACCCTGTAAGCAAGCCAGTCTACTTCCGGCCCCTTGTGCACTGGGTGTAGCCAGCTGACTTCCAAGAAATGGGAGAACTGCAGACTCATATCTGATAGCTGAAGAATGCAACTCTCCAATGAAGCAAGGTCCACAAAACCAAATCAACCTACTGAGTATCACAGGTCTCACCTCCTGTAGAGCTTGGACTGCCCGAAACTCACAATCACCAGAGGCACCTGGAACGTGGTCAGGACAAGAATCACCTGGAGACAAACAAAGAGAACCAAAGGGCATTTGTATGCATGCTTGCACCACAGCACTGGGCATTTTAAATGTGCCCAGCGCTGCTGCAAATGCAGTTGTTTAAGCATCGAAACGCATACCAGCACTGAAAAAATGGTGGCAGAGCACTTTTAAACTACAAGTTGGAGGTGTTTTAGCTCAAAAGTGCACTGCTGCTATTTACCGCATGCTGACACACATTTCGCCACTTATACAACTGCATGTGGTGCAACACAGTGCACGTCAGCTTGCATGAAGAGCAGGCTCGATTAATCGAGTCTGCTCTGACCCGCCAGATCTCCAGTGCATCTCAGGACAAAAAAAGGTACGTGTATAAACGCCCAAAGAATCAAGTCTGTGGAAGGCCTGATGGAACAGTCCCCTGCAAACACCAAACAAGGAGGACAATACAGCCATTGGCCTGGGTGCTACTGCATAACTTCATTAGATTTACCCCTACACCCAGCTGAATTTGGTAGTTATCTTGCACTTTCACCTACCTAAGGATCCTAGGTTGTTAGAAAGGTGCTTTACGGCTTGTGGGGTGGGGTAGGAGCTGGAGCAGAAGTTCTTGGGGACCCTTCTAGCCTTAACATTTATCACAGGATTACCTACAATTGCAGAGACAGGACTCAGTGACCCAGATGGCCCCGTCCAGTTCTGCGTTAAGCATGCTTTATAGACAAATTCAGACACTGCTGGGGAAAAGGCACCAAACCAACAGACAACCCTGATAGAAGCAGGGAAGGAGGGAAATTCTGCTCAGGCTTTAGGTGGGTAAACAAGCCTTTGACATCCATCCATGCCAGACTATCCCTGGAGGCTCCAGGTCTCATCTGACAGGCTGAACTAGCACTACTGTGGATTTGAACGTGGGACTCCAAGAATTTCAGCCCTGGTGCTTTAGTCTCCAAGGTGCTGTGCAGCAGTTGACATCACCTGGGGCACAGCAGACTGGACTACAGGTCTGAGAAAGGCAGCTGACTCAGCAGTTCCCCTCTCTGCTGGAGCCTACAGGAATGCAGAGTGCCTTTAAACTGCTGACTGCCCCGCGATGCAATGTGCAGAGGTAATTACAGCTGTTAGAAAAGCCACCGTCATGTCTACAAAGACATGCTCTTGCCTCCAAACACCTGATGATACCTGGCAGCAGCTCAGTCACCCTGCATTCACAGCCTTACAGTGAATACGAATTATATAGGGATATAATGCGGAACCACCACTCTCTGGGAATGGTGTGAGCTTTGCAAGCTGGGCTGTGAATGGCACAGACACCTCAGAATGGCCTTACTGTCAAGGGGCCTCATTGTTTTTTCCTGGTATAGCAGAAACTCTACCCCAAGCAATGGCACTGCTACAAAGGTCTTATCCCTGCACAGCTCCAGAGGTCTGCATACTGCTGAACTGCTGGCCATTTCATACCAGGGCAGAGGACTGGAGGCTTGGTACAGTTACATGGATCTTTGGCTCCAACTCCACGGTAATGAAGCTGACCATTCCTGTCTTCCATTAAGCAACAGGACCACCATCTCTTTCATGATCTGTTCTCACCCTAGGTAGAACGTAGCAGAGGGCTTGCAAGGCACCCTATAAAATTAAGATATTTGTCTGAGGTTTCGCATGGCACAGGACTTGCTAACAGCAGGGCTTGAAATCAGTGGTTGCAGCACTTTGCAGCATAATGCAGGAAGAACACTGCTGGTTTCCGGTGCGGTAAGCCCTTTGAACCTACAAGATGGTTACTTGTAAAAAATAACCCCTAAAACTAAAGCCCTTTGGCACCTACAAGAGTGGTTACACCCTGGAACAGACACCTAGAGAAACTATAGACTCTCTTTCGCTGGAAGTTTTCAACTGCACATCAGGAAAACACTTTTGCAGGATGATCCCGTCTCCTGCAGGGGGCTGGTCTTGAACTCGATGGTCCTTTCCAGCTCTTTTTTGATGACTCCAAGCGCTATCATTGCTAGCACAATCCCCTGGGAGCTTGCAGCTGTTTCTATGGAAAGGATTGCTAGGCTGGTCATAACTAAATTGGTTTGGAAAGTAATAGTGACAAGGGGCAGAAAGTAATATGACTGCTTCTCAGCTAATCATATTATACCAGTATGACTAGCTGGGGTGCAGTCATATTGGCTTAATAGGTGCTCATGCTGGACTAGCTTGTCCCTGGATATAATAAAGTCTCCCAATTCCAGCAGCTTTATACCAGAATTGCAGCCACATTGGATAGCTGCACGGCTTCGACTGTATCTGCTTCTGATGTCAATACATCAGTGCCGAGTTCTGTTAGGTCTGCCCTCACTGGGGATATGGCCAAAAAGGACTGACCCTGCACATGCAGATGCTGCTGCAAGTGTCTCATTCTCAGGAACGCTTCAACAGAAGGCTATTGGGGAACACCAGTTCCAAACTGTCCTACCAGCTTATCCAAGCTTTACCACTAGGTAGTTAGCTGGGAGGTGCCTTTAAGCATATTTTTTATCTAACACGTTACTTACTCCAGTGCTGTCCCCAACCCAGGAGAGTGATACTGAGCCACTGAGATCGTCAAAGACACACTGGAAGGAAAGAGAGAAAAGTCATTTAAACTGCTGGACTTTCCACTTCTGATCAGATAATAAATATCAACCCTTTGTCCTCTCACCAGTGGGACACCATGACTTGCGGACAGGACCCTCCCCCTTAAATGCCTCATCCCAAAGTCACTTCAACCCAGGGCAGTAATGACCACCCCACCCTGCCCCATCTTGGGGGGGGGGGAGGGAGGGGAATGCACTGCACAGCAAAAATCCACAAAGACTTGCCTAATCCACTGGAATTTTCCTGCCTCTCATCATGGCATAGGTGCTCCCTGTGCAACTGTTCCCAACTCTGTGGCTAGGTACAGACAGTCAAAAAGCCCGAGGCTGAATCAATTCAGTCTTTGCAGGTTAGTCTAAACTGCAAAGATTAAACTGAGAAACAACTGGATAGATATTCACTTCTGATTCACAAAATGCAGCCATATGCCTGCAGTGGCTCATGCCAGAAGCCGGGAGGTGCTAGAGCACCGCTCTCTGACCCAAAGTCAACATGGGCTGTGTGTTTACTTCCTCTTCCTGCCGCCCCTAAGGTCTCTGGGACTTGCAATCCAGAATCACAACAGCAGGATTCTGTAGGGTTGTTCATCACGTCCTCTTCCTGCTTCCAGGTGCCTCTAGGTTTTGTAGTCCACAGTCATTGCCAGCAGTAACTTTTTAACAGGGCAGGGCAGCTCTGTACTTGGGGGAAGGGGAGTTTAACTCCCCTTCCTGGCCCCAGATCCCAGCCAGGATTTGCCTGGGAGGGAAGAAGGACAGTTCCTACCTCTCCCCACCACACTTCTCTGCAGGAGCAGACAGCACAGCCCAGGACAGGGTTGCAAAGCATGCTGTGATGCTGGGGGACTGTGATTTAACTTGAACCAAGAAGGGGTCTGGGACAGAAGTTTCATAAACCGGTTTGACCCAAATCAGTTAAGTCTGATACTACATCAACCAGGTTTATCTTAAACCAGTTTCAGCCATTTTGAAACTGGTATATGTGCACTGAACTTCTCTTCTGTTATAGGTTTAAACCAGTTTCTGATTACTTAAACCAGTTTACATGTAACTTCTGTCACTAGCCTATAAGATTATCACAGACAATCCTCTAAGGACTATTTCTTGATTCCTGCTCTCTCCAGTGGCTTCACTGACACACCGTTATGTGAAATATTGCTGGAACCCCCACGGGATTTCCCCGTGTGCCAAAAATGACAACACCCCAGAAGCGGTCTCTCCATCCAGTCTCACTGCTGAAGTCTCCTGGGCATGACCTCTGGGCCTCTTCTACACCCACTTCCCTTAGGTAGTAGATGTAGAAGGGAGTCTGTGGTGGAGAGCACAGAGCAGTTTCAGCAGAGACCTTGGGAAAATCTTCATGAACAGCCAGTGCAGGCACAAGCAGCCAGTAAACTAAGAGGTCTACAATCTCTGGTGAACCTTGCTAGGGAACCTCAGCCTTTCACTCAAGCAGTGCTTTCAGGTCCTAAAAGGGCTGGCTGCTGAGGCATGTGCACAGGTTCCACAGCCTGCCCTTCTCCCCAAGCTCTGCAGTCATCCATGGCTTTTTCTTTCCCACCTGGATGCCCACCAATACGTTCACATTTGGCAGTTCGGGAAAAGCCTAGCAAAGAAGCCAAAGAGCACGTGCTTGTCCAGTGCAGTCATCCTCACCTAACCATATGTCACTGCTAAAGCAGAGCTCCATAGGCCCCATGTGTCTTGCCTCAGCAGATGCCCGAGATCATCTTTGGTAATCCTGCCCTGGGAGAACCCGACACTACTACGCAGCACAGGCTGCTCCCAGATCTCCTCCCCCATTTACGGGTTTGTATTATTAACATGCTGCTCAGCAGGGAGTGCTCTGGCAGCAAGTGGAGGAGGCCTGTCTGCAGCAAAGGAGAACAAGGGGAAGTGCTAGGGCTGAAGGTTAAATGGAGGTAGGCTCCTTTCCCCACTGATCCTGCTGCACATAGCTAGGAAGAGAAAAGGACAAGGGCCATGTTGCCAGACAGCAGGTCTGAGTGCACTTGTGGAGCTGTGAAACCAGACTGAGTGCACTAATCACACAGATGCCAGAGCAAAACAGCCAGACATGGAGCTGTGCTATTGTGCTTGCCAACTGCCTGTATTCCCCGCAGCTCCTGCCAGCTTCCAGGCACCCAGACGCCCTGCCGGGCAGGGTCCAAGCGCTCTCCTGTGTTAAGAATGGGGATGGGCAGATATGACGTCCCAGAGAGACTAAGCCAGCCAGCCACCTGACTGTACAGCGATGTGGCTAATCAGGGCAGCAGTAGTGCCAAGGAGGAAACCAGCAGCACAGATATCATCTAGAGCACAATACCCTCCATAAATGCCCTGCCCTGCTGTTTCAAAGAGTGCCTCAATTAAGCTGCGCTCTGTTCACATTCTCACGAAGATCTGAGCCTCTCCATTACAGCTCAGCCAGCACCTGTGCCCTGAACGGTCGTGAGTCAGCCATTGTTGTGAGCCAAAAAACAACCGGGCTCCTGAGTTACGGGCAGAGAAACTCCTCCCTCTTGGAACGGGGTGGCTCCAGTGTACCTGCGCAGCTGGCAACACAAATGCCTTTCTTCTACAGGCAAGGTCAGAGACAGTCCCCATGGCAATACTTCTGCAGCCCGAGTCAAGATTTCCTTTTGAGCCCAAGCACCTTGCTAGCTGCATTTCTACAACAGCATTACCACTTGTGCTCTCTAGCAGCTTCGGACCGATGAAGCTGCATAGGTGGCAGCATGGGGAGGGTACAGACCGGTGTTTCTGAATGGAGGCGTCTACCCAGGAACCTCAGGCAGGGGCACTGCCAACACAATTACTGAGCTGTTCCAAACTATGCAAGGCAGGCAGGCTTCTGGGAGAGCCGAAGGAGGAAGGAGACATGGGGAGGCTACCAGGAAGGATTTCACAGCAACAGCGGGGACCACAGGGACTTACTGCTATGTAAGCAAGCGGAAGAGTTGACAAAATCCTTAATGAAATCCAGCCCGCTAGAACAGCGGTTCTGTTGTAATGGATTCAAACAGACCACAACAGGTCAGAGTGCTTTTAAGACTATGAATTTCTATTTGAAATCTCTGCGCTTGTCTTGCAAACTGGTTGCACACCTACCAGTGCTAACATCACGTGATGCCCTGTACCACCCCAGTAAAGATGTCACGGCACTCTAGGGTGCCGTGACATCCTGACAGAGTCACTGCACTAGGAGCATGGGCTATTCTGAAGCAGACCAACAGGAGGATGGAGCTGGAGACATGATGTAATCTTACTTCTTGGCGGTTGTAGGAAGTTGCCAAATGACATGCGCTTTAGCACAGGCGATGGGGACTTTTGGAAGACAACAGAGCTGTTTGCAGTACTTGAGGAGGGAGATTATTTAAAAAGCACACAGCTCACAGCTAAGACTTTTGAAAGTCAGAGAACCAAGGCAGCAGCCTGCCTGAGAAGCAAGAGAGGAGGAAAATTCTGCTGAAGACCAAGAAACAGAGGGCAAAAGGAAATAAAACAGAAAACCCAGCAGAAATTAAGCAACACTGAGGTTTCTCTTGCCCAAGGTTTTTGTGCTTGAGCCACTGAGATGCAAGAAGCTGGGATACAGCCAAAGCCCCTGGGCAGGAGTGTGCTGTTCAGGGCAAGCCAACATGTTGAGGAGCAGCGGTATAAGGGCTGCAGGTGCTGTGGAGAGAAGCTGCAGATGGGCAGCAGACGCTGCAAGACTTGAGAAAGAGGATCGAGTCTGGGCAGCTGCACTTGCTGCCTGCACATGCCTTGTTTGTGGATTCAGCTGGGAGAGTGGTATTAGCATCTCATTTAAAGGCAGGAAACACGCAAAGGAGATAGAAGGACAGAAGATGAGCCACATGCAGATGGTATGAATGACAGCAGAGACGCACTGAAATGGATGTACTAGAGAAGTTACACAGGAAATTCAGGAGGGGGTGTCCAGAGTTTGCAAAACCTGCACGCTATTAGTCACTGCCACACAAGATGCACGCAAGCGGCAATTCTCTTTGCCCTCCCCAGGCAAACCCATCTCTTATCTGCCCTGCTCCCAGGAGGATGCTGCAACACACAAATACTGCTTTGATGCACACATCAGGGAGCACAGGCTGCAGAAAGAGCTGAGTCACTGCAGTGGCTCAGGCCCAGGTGCCCAACAAGCCCAACTGGTTTTCTAAAGCTTCCTCTGCTTGACGCAAGACAGTCCTGGAAGGTTTCTGATTCTCAGGGAATTAGGTTGTATTTTAATCTTGCTGGGCCTTATGCCACGCTCACGATAAGACCTCAAATAACATCCACGTGACATGAAGTGGCTCTACTGTAGTCCAGCAGCGGAGGAGACCTTGCATTTTCAGCCTCCTGGCCAATTAGCAGCCCAACTTCATAGTAGCAATGGTCCAACAGCTTGTCTTCTCTGAAAGTGAGATTTTAAACGCAGCAATGGTTTCTCTTTATGTGGAAACAGAAAGAAAGGATGCGAGTTAAAGCACGCACCAGCAGGCAGAAAGGACTCCGAGTGCAGCAAGCTCCGGTTTCAAAAGAGAGATCGTTACACAGATCACAGACGCTTGGTGAGGAACGCGACGAGTTGTACCCACATCAACACAGAGGACCAAAGAAGCAACAGGTGCACAGCTCTTAGCCTAGAAGTATCCATGCAGTGTTCCCATTAGGCACAGGACTGAAAAGCAGGAAAGCCGCAGGTGCATTCCAAGTTGACTTGACTAGTACAGGGTTGCAAGAATATTTGAAAGGGTTGCAAACAGACTTTAAAAAATGGATCAGCAAACTTAAAAAATGTATATTCTCCTTTAAAGTTGAAAAATGTGGGAAACCGCAGCTTTTCTCTTGCAGGCTGGCAGAGTTTCAGCCTGCAAGGGGCTGCTTGGGCCCCCCCCCAGCAGGTCAGGACTGAGGGGCAGTAGGTTGGGACTGGCCAGTGTCTACAAATGGGTCCTGGTACAAAAAAGTTTGAGAACCAGTGGACAAGAAGGAGAGAGACTCCTCTTCAGCAATTCAAACCTGTGCTCAGGATCTCTGGATAAGCAGGCATTAGCGACTTGAATACAAACCAACTCTGCATGGAATTGAAGGGAAGCTGCTTTGCACTTTGAGAATGCCTTTCAGCTCAGAGATCGTAAAGCAATTAACAGCTCAGCTCTCACACCAGGTGCCTGCCAGGGGTGAGGAAAAGCAAGACCTCCATGATGCAGCAGGGCAACAGTTTCCTTTTGTTTGAATTAGGTTGGCTTCTAGACAGCCTCAACCCACACCAGGATCCTGTTTTGCTAAGCCCCGCACAGCCTCCACAACTGCAAAGAGGTGCTTGCAGAGTGACACAAGAGAAATAATGTGGGTCAAGGAGCAAAATATACTGCAATCCAGCTGCTAGGAAGAGAAAGCCAGAATGTAATTACAGTTGGAAAGTCACCAGGATACGCTAGAGGTAGAAAGACATTTACAAGAATTATAGAAAATGAGGGTTGGCAGGGAGCTCAGGAGGTCACATCTAGTCCACCCCCCTGCTCAAAGCAGGACCAGCCCCAACTAGATCATCCCAGACAAGGCTTTGCTCCCTGGGTCTTTAAAACCTTCAGAGCTGGAGCTTTCACCACCTCTCTGGGTAACCTGGTTACAGTGTTTTACTACCCTCCTAGTGAGAAAAGTCTTCCTGATATCTAACCTAAATTTCCCTTGCTGCAACTTCAGACCGCTGCTCCTTGTTCTGTCATCTGAGAAAGGTACTGGCCTCTAAGCTCTTCTATTTACAAACCTGATTAGAAAGGGAGACTGCAAGAAACAGGGGCCTGAGCAATGCTGCCATCCAAAGGAGCAATGTTGGAGGGTGACAAAAGATATCACAGACAAGCTTGAAGAGAAGCCTCTGGCAAGGGTAGCAGGACAAAACCATGCGGTTTCAAGTAGTATTAAAAATGACTGGACCCTGTTAAGGTCACAAAAGCACAGGTAAACAGAGTCAAGGAGACACACAGGCATGGGTGAACCATGTGGCCGCCGAGGGTCCAAACAGAAAGGGGGCCTGAAAATGGTAATTGTTATTATTATCATCTTTGGAGAAAATGGTAACTTTTATAATTATCATCATCATCATCATTGGCAAAGGGGGGCCCAATACTAAGTTTGCCCAGGACTGCCAGGAGTCTAGGTCCGGGGCTGAATACAATGAAGCATGCTTGCACCTGCTTGTGTTTACTGTACAGACAAATGCAGAGTAAAAGAAAATGGCTAGTTACATAGGGACACTTTTGCTAGGCAGAAGGAAGTGGCCACTCAGCCCCACTTATTATGGAAAAGGTTAGTGCTTTATGGCCAACAGCTTCCTGGTTGGATCAGGGTTGGGCCATAAGGGAAAACATGCCCTCCCTCCCTCCCTCCAGACAGCAGTGGCTTCTGTAGCCCCGGAGGGATTGTGGCTTCAAACCGAGCTGCTGCAGTATGACAATCCCATTCAGGAAGGCTCACAGGAAGCGGTGATGTTTTCCCACCCATGGGCAGGCTACATCCTGGGCCTGGGAATCAGGACCGCTGGGTCCCACTTCCAGCTCTGCTCAGCCTCACAAGGGGGTCCCCAAAGAAGCATAGATGACCAAAGGGTCACTGAAGACAAAGCTGTTCTGGGAAACTCCAGCAACCAGCCCTGGAAACAGCTAAGTATTCCTGTTCAGAAAACATTCACCAAGTGATTTTCCTTGGCAAGCGTCTTGCTTCCTCTCCACCCTTCACCCATCCCCTTCCCTCCACACATCTTTAAGCGGCTTCTTCCCAGGAAGACAAAAAAAGGAACGGTCAATCTGATGGGCAGCACGCAGCAGGGAGCCCCAATGAGCCCAGGTACAGGGGTGCAAGAGCAGTGTGCTCACCCTTCCTTGGGGCAGGGGAGAAGTTGTTCCCCAGCACCAGGGGCAGACAAAACCATCTAGACAGCAGTAGCCTCTGCTCCCCGATCAGGGCCAAGGTTCAGGTGAAGGGGTGGTTGCACAGGCCACACGGATCTGTGGAGAAAGACCTTCCATCTAATGTAAACCTCTCCTGCAGAAGCAGATCGCCGGGAATTAGACAAGACCACTCAGGTAATGTCTAAGCCAGTGATTTCCAACCAGAGCGCTGCTGCAGGGTGCTCAGTCCTGAGATGCCTCGAGATCCTTTCAAGGGCACTGCAGGGCACCATGCAGAGCTAGGGGTGCAAATGGGATTCACAAGATGAATACAGGGATTTCAAACAGGAATCCATAGCGTTAAAAACACTGCACCCTGCTGTGACCGGAGTTCTTTGCAATACAACTGCTCTATTATTTTTCCCGGGTCAAAAAACAAATAAAAGCTCAGAGCTGGCATTTTCTGAGGGGTGCCTTGATTGGGAAGCACTGGTCTAGCCCTGACAGCGTTTGTTCCCTTTGTAACTGGTTGTCTCCACAGAGACTTTCGATCCCCACGTGCAATAAGAGTCAAAAAACCCAGGCAGGTTTCCAAGACTTCGGCAGCATGTCTGGGCACCTGCAGACACTGCGCATTATACAAGGAAGCAGGCAGGAGAGAGACAGCTGTAAATTATGGGCTGTGGAGAGCTCCGCCAGCCTCTCTCGGCACTTTCTAAAGCCATCAACGCCCTGCGTAAGCAGCTGTGAGATGGTGACCCCTTTCCCCCAGAAATGGCACCAAGGATCACCCATGTACGGGAACCAAGCACAGGGGACCTGGATGAACTATGAGCAGGTGGTAGCACCAGAGCCTTTTTGTAAAAGAACTGTGGGTACACCCAGGGAAGGTAGATCTGGCAGAGAATACCAGGGCCTCCAGCCTCCAATGCCAGAGCGAGGGATGCTTTTGGGGAGAGAAAGAATTCACAGAAGTTTAGAGCTGGAAGGGACCTCATGAGACCGTCAGATCTTCCTCTGTTCCTCCTACAGCTTACCTCTGATGGGATCAAGACCTGAAATGCCTGTGTCAGCATACAGGGATCCTGACACACACAGATAGCCATCTGTGCCCAGCTCTCGCAACCTTCCCGTCACCCTTACTCACTGCTACGCCAGGGTTTAAAAGACTGTTTGAAACCTCACAGCCCTGTTGCAGAGAAGCCTTATCTGTGTGCAACATCTACACAAGCAGCAGCTTTCTAGCCAATCACCTGGGTGTGCTGTTCCCCAGTACAAAGCCAGGCCATTCACATGCAAAAAACACAGGACTGGGGCAATATTAGTAATGCCCGTTTCCTGTCAGCTGCCATGGAAACGCATGGGGTTGACCCACTAAGCCAGAAGTCGGAGGATTTGACCCATCTGACAGCAGCCAGCACCTGCCCCCTCGCGCCAGGGCTCTGCCAGATCCCGGCCAGCGGGGATCAGGCTGGATCTAGAACGGGAAAGAAAGTAGGCACAATGAAGAGTCCCGCTGTAGGAATATGGACCCATGGCTTACTGGAGGGGTTGCAGTGTTGCTGGTTTCATAAAAGGATATTACCAAGCAAACCTTCAGGGTGGCTCATCCAGGGCAAAATGGGGCAGAGAAGCTGTGGGGGGCAGATGGGGCCATGTGCTGCCCAAGGTGCACTCTATCCAATGCACCAAAAGCCCAATCCCTTGCGGCCACTACAGAATCCCAGACGTAGGAGCCCTGTCCACAAACTGCAATGCTCTGAGGCTTTTCAGTGCCTGCCCCAAACCAGGGCACCATATTTCCAATCAGCTGCCGCAGTGCCCTGCAGCAGCCCACACAACGGCTGCAGCGCACCCCACGTGCCTTTGGAACGGGGCATCACCTTTCTGCAGCGCACTGCTACAGATTTACTGCATTGGAAAGCTGCCCTAAGTCCATCCCAACCATGCAGTTCATCCAGCAACAGGAATAGCACACAGAAACCCTTGCCTCTTGAAGTAAAGTGAACACGCTAATTGAGGGGGAACGCTAGGAGCTCTAGTCTAAACTTGTCTTTAACCAAGTGGCCACGCAGCCCTGTTACTTGCGACAGGAAGGCTTAGGGCTTAGTCCCTAACAGCAGTAATGATTTCTGGCCTCAAACGTCCAACGAAGCCAGCACTTTGGCTTGGTTAGGCAACACTGATAGCAGCCTCGATGGTGCAAAACACACGTCACTGGGAAGCAGTTCAGAACAGGGGTCAGTGACCTGGGGAGCCATTTGATCCAGTCTGAAGACATGGGGCTTAGATGTTTTTTCCATGCACCTGCTGGGAGACGTAGCATCAGCAGCTGGGTCCCAGCACCTGCTCACCTCTGACCTGAACTGGCTCATTGTGGCCTGCAGCCTAAAAGGCTTGGCAATTTCTTGGATTTTTGGGAGGGTGGAAGGGAGGGGTTGTAAAAATATTTATTCCTATATAAATAAATAAATAAATAAATAGATATAACTTTACCTCCAACACCCCACCAAGCAGCCCCTGTGCTTCACTTGGCAGATCAAAGCCCACTTTGACAGTTAAACCATTAAAAACCCATTACACAGTTTGCACCTAGCGATTTCTTGTTTAGAACACGACCTTCCCAGTCCTGCAACACAGCTTTGCATTTTCCCAAAGGAGGTGGCAGAAGGACAGAAAACATTGCCCAGCACTGCTGAGCCAGTCAAGCCAACTTTGATCCAATCTGGACGTGAGCATAAGGGCTGGCAAGGACAGCAGAGAGCTCTTGCGATCGCCCATCACTGGGCAGCAGACTCACTGGCCCAGCAGTACTCTCCTAGCCAAGCGGTTCCTGCACGGCTGGTCAGGCAGCTCTCCATGCCAGAAACTGAGATCCTCCAGGCATCACTCGGGGATCACTGATCCGGACGCAGAATGAACAAACAGCCTCCGTCCGGCCTGGGGGGACTGGCAGCAGCTGGAAGCACAGCTGCAAGCTAATCCCTTTTCATGACCAAGTGCAACTTCACCCTGTTTACTGGGAAAGGACCCTTTGACTTCAGGAGAAAAGCTAGCTACATTCAGAAAGTTTCCCAAACCCAGGACAAATTGTGCAGGGGTCATCACCTGTTTAACACTCAGTTTTCCAACTGACCAAGTATTAGGGGCTTTGCCAGTGACCCTTGAGGCAGGAAGACCTCTTCCCCAAATATAAAAATAAGGAAACTGAGGCCCGTAGCCCAAGCAGATCTATGCAGAGTCCCTGCAAGCAAAGAGATGACAGGAAGCGACTGGCTGTTCTGCTTGTCCTTCCAGCGGTTCCAGTTCTCTCCCCAGCCAGGCTGACTGAACCAGTTTGATGTAGCAGCAGAAATTGTTCTCATGCAGCCCAGCATTGTTGCTTTAGAAGCAACAGCTTGTGGGTTGTTTCCGATGCAGGTTTTGCCTCAAGGCTTCAGCCGGCTCGCAGGCACCACCAGAGAGGGACAGAGATCAGACTGCACATCAAAAGCTGCTCTCTTGGAGCGTGACACAGAGCGCACTTGGCTCTGCTGCCTTTTGCGCATAAACGCCCACCTCCCACAGAATTAGACCTGCACAGACAGCAGGTGACATAGAGGAAAGGAGGTGACAGCTGGCAGGTGCTGCTGCACACTAATTTTGAAGGCAACCTGCAGGCACACAGCCACCAAAATAGTGGCCTAATCCTGAACTCCGGATTCACAGGTGGGATCCTGAACCAGCAGGTCAAAATCCCATCAAGAGGCTGCCCCACGTGCATATGATTTTAGATTCACAGAAAATGAGAGTTGGAAGGGAGCTCAGGAGGTCACATCTAGTCCAACCATCTGCTCAGAGCAGGACCAGCCCCAACTAGATCATCCCAGCTGGGTCTTAAAAACCTCCAAGGATGGAGAGTCTACAACCTCTCTGGATACCCTGTTCCAGTGCTTAACTACCCTCTTTATGGGAAAGTTTTTACTAATATCAAACCTAAACTTCCCTTACTGCAACTTGAGACCATTGCTCCCTGTTCGGTCATCTGCCACCACTGAGAACAGTCCAGCTTTATCCTCTTTCAAGCTTTACTTTAGGTAGCTGAAGGCTGCTGTTAAATCTCATCTCAGTCTTCTCTTCTCTAGACTAAATAAGCCCAGTTCCCCTCAGCTGCTCCTCAAGTCATGTGCCCCAGCCCCCAAACCATTTTCAATGCCCTCCACAGGACTCTCCCCAGTTTGTCCACGGCCTTTCTGTAGTGGGGGGCCCAAAACCAGGCACAGTACTCCAGATGTGGCCTCACCAGTGCTGAATACAGGGGAATAATCACTTCCCTTGATCTGCTGGCAACACTCCTACTAATGCAGCCCAGGATGCCATTAGCCTTCTTGGCAACGAGGGCACACTGCTGGCTCATATTCAGCTTATTGTCCACTTCAACCCCCAGGTCCTTTTCTGCAGAGCTGCCACGCAGCCCGTCAGCCCCCAGCCTGTACTGGTACATGGGATTGTTCTGTCCTAAATGCAGGACTTGTATTATCCCTGTTGAACCTCATGACATTTCTTTTGGCCCAAGCCTCCAATTTTTCTAGGTCACTGAATCCTATCCCTACCCTCCGGCAAATCTACTGCTCCCTGCAGCTGGTGTCATGTGCAAACTTGCACTCTATGCCATCTTCTAGGTCCCTGATGAAGACATTGAACAAAACCGGCCCAAAACTGACCTCTGAGACACTCCACTTGATATTGGCTGCCAACTAGACGTTGAGACATTAATCATTACTCTTCGAGCCTGATGCTCCAGCCAGTTTTCTATCCACCTTACAGTCCATGCATCCAGCCTGTACTTCCTTAGCTTGCCTGCGAGAGTGCTACAGGAGACGGTACCAAAAGCCTTGCCAAAATCAAGGTACACCATATCCACTGGTTTCTCCACATCCAAAGAACCAGTCACCTCATCATAGAAGGCAATCAGGTTGGTCAGGCATGACTTGCCCTTGGTGAATCCATGCTGACTGTTCCTAATCATCTTTTTCTCCTCCAAGTGCTTAAAAATGGGTTCTTTGAGGATCTGCTCCATAATTTTTTCCAGGGACAAAGGTGAAGTTGACTGGTCTGTAGTTCCCTGGAGCCTCCTTTTTTCCCCTTTCTTAAATGTGGGAACTCTGCCCTTTTCTAATCATCCAGGACCCCTCCTGATCACCATGAGTTTTCCAAGACGATAGCCAGTGGCTCTGCAATCTTATCAGTCAACTCCCTCAGGTGCATCCCAACTGGCCTTATGGATTTGTACATGTCCAGCTTTTTTAAACAGTCCCATACCTGTTCTTTCACCACTGTTGGCATCTTACCTCCTCCCCAAACTATGCTGCCTGGTACAAAAGTCTGGGAGCTTCAGCCTCTGATCATAGGAGAAACCCCCGCGACGCACAGAACTCACCACCACCCCCCTGTGCTCCTCCAACTAGCTCCTTGCTACCTAGAAGCACTGAAACGACTAAGCCAGCAGGATCCCCAGGATGAAGTTTACCCAAGCAATAGTTTGTAGAGAATTGGGAAGCAGCTCTAGCTGGCTGGAGAGGGTGGAAGGCATCTAATGCCACCCAGCAAGCCCAAGCAAGGACCAGCACTGAAGCTGTGTGCAGAGCTGCAGTCAATCCACTTCAAACTGGAGACTGACATCCACTGTCCACATGGCAAAGGGGAAACACACAGGCTCTCCCCCGCATGCACACAGGCTGCCATAGCGGAGATACGGAGACTCTGGAGTATAACCCATATCTTCTGGGAGAAAGGCCCCTCTCAGGCTAAGGGAGACAGCAGAATAAACCTCAAAAAGAGAAGTAATGTAGTGAGCACCAGCTTCCAGATTTCACTCTCTCTTAAGAAGCCCATAATAAAAGCCTAAGAGCTCTTACTCGCGCTCTCTCTCTAGTCACCAACAGGCACCATCTATTCTATCACAGACGGGGAGGACAAAACACTGCCAGTGCTAGCAAACAAACGCACACATTCTTCTCTGTGCTGAGCCACCATGTTATTACCCACCACACAGATTTTTCTGACACAGCCAGTTTCTTTTAGACACTGTGGGCTTTTTATATCCCCAGAGGCGCCGTGATAGAGGAGGGAGGTTTGGCTTGTGGGGCAATGCAAAGAATGAGGAGTGTCAGGAGAGCTGGGCTCTGCTCCCAGCTCTGTCCCAGGCTGGTTTTGGGCAAAGTAAACTGGACGGCTCCGTTTTTCATCCCTAAAAAAGGGAGAATGCTTACAGTATATCACAGGGAGGTTGGATGCTAAACGCAACGTTAAAGCCCTTGAAATCCCTTAGAAGGAAGCAGTCAGAGCTGATCATAGAAGCTGTGCCACTTCATTCCAACCAGACCAGGATGGCAGAAAAGACAGACTGAAGTGCTCCATTAAGCCATGAAACCCATCCATGCCAAGGACAGGCTATGACCCCTAGGAGGGAATGTAACATTAAACCGGCACGTTTACCCCAAACTTCAGCCTGTTCGCTTTAATCTTCCCAACTTTTGATAATGCACCAGGTACTATAGGCAAGTAGAAACAGACTTGAATTGCTTGGCCAGTGACAGGATTCACAGCTGTGAAGGAAGCCATCCGTAGGCAAGCCCCATGAAAAGCAATGCAATGCCTGCCTGCCTTCCCCCACCTGCAGAGCCACATTGGGTAGCTTCATTCCTGCTCCCAGCTTGACCAAGCAGCAGCACAACGTTAACAGAAGCTGCTCAGGTTCACAGTCAGTAAGACTGGGGTTGCCAGCAGAAGTTGAACATTTGCCCCGGATATCCTCTGCTTGGAAAAGCCAAAAGCGGAAATAGACACAGGGGCGGTATCAGGGAGAAGGAGCCAAACAGATGTCAGAAAGTACCAGCCACACTCCCTGCATCTGCAGCAATGGGGAGGCTCTGTGCAAGGGGTAGGAGACTTCTGCCCCTCAAAGCAGCCGCAACACTCACGAGTTTGAGGGAGGTGAGATGGGGACAGGACTTTTTCAATCAGCTAGTGACATCAGGGCAAATCCTGGGAATCCCAGCCAAAGAGGAGGCTTTCACTGCATTAAGCTTTCCATGGGCAGGCAAGAAAAGCAAATCCCTGCTCCCTGCGGTTTGGCATCTCGGGGTCAGGCGGGTGGATGAAATAAGCAATTGGGATCAGGCTGGATTTACACTAAAGAGCAGCGCACTAGGGCTTGGCTTCCTACCAGCGCTCTGCTCTGGCATCGGGCTGGGCTTGGGGAGAGAGGATGGGATCTCGCCTCTTCTACTGGACCTTCGGCAAGTAATCAACTGGCAAGCTCCAAGACTGGTATTAAAAGAAACAGGACAGCCCAGTTTAGCCTTCAGGCAGGGGCAGGCCTTTGCAAGTTGGAAATACACAGGCGGATGAGATTTTAGGGCTGCCGGATTCGGCAGGATCGCTTCAATCTTTTGCTCGACTTTTTCATCCCTGCGACAAGAAGCTACTGTGTCCTGGGGAAGGGCTGTGCTAACGGCTCCGACACCAGCTACTACATCAAGTTTATAAAAAAAAAAATTAAAAATTGGGGAAGCAGAAAAGCCTGGAGGACGCCACTCCGTGAAGTGCTAACTCCGGATTGCCTTGGAAGGGAAATCCTTCCCCGGAGGATTGAAGCCTTCCCCGGGTGAAGCCTGCCAGACACAGGTCTGCTCTTCAGGGCCCCAAAAGAGCCGTAGGCTTCAGGTAAGGAACAGAGCCAGGAAAAAACCTGCCGAGAGCGCAACGAACGCTGCCGAGCCCGTAACAAGAGCCAAGGCGGGGAAAGGAAGGAATCCGAGCGCAGGATTTTCCACTGCAGGTCATTCGTTCAACAGCGGCCCCGAATCACCCCGTCGCGAGGGGCCCGGGACGCTTCCCACCGCGCCCTCGCTCCCTTCTCCGAAGCCTTCCCGCAGGGGCGACGGCTGGAGCCCGTCACGCTGCGACTGTGGGCCCGCCACCCTCGGGCGCAGCGGCAGGACGCACGACAAGTCGGAGCTGGACCCCACTGAAACCCGGGGAGGGAGGGGGGGTCCCTAGGGGACACCTGGCCCAGCTGAAGCCAGGCCCTGACGGCTCAGGCGGAGGGATCCGCACGGAGGACTGCCAATGGGCACGCTGCTGCCGCGCACAGACCTGGAGACTGAGGCGCAGGCCCCGAGCGCCCCCGCTCACCTTGTGCGTGTTGTTGGCCAGGGCGCCTTGGACATCGCGCAGGTCGCCGCACTCGGGCAGCTGGGCCGGGCGGGACAGCGGCGGCAGCAGCAGCAGCAGCAGGACGAGGCCGCCCAGCGCAGCCGCCCGCAGCCCCATCGCCACTCCACCGCCTCTGCCCCGCGACCGCCCCGCAGCTCCGCGCGCCGCCCCACCCCCCGCGCCTCATTGGGCGCCGTGCCCGCGGGCGGCGGCCCGTATTGGGCGAGCGGGACGTCGCTCGGCCCCTCCGAGGAGCGCGCCCCGCCTTTTCCTGACTGCTTCACCACCATTCGCGGAACCGCAGCCGCTCGCGGACTTGGATTGGCTGGAGCAAGCGCCAGTCTCTACCATGGCAACCATAAAGCCTTTCAGGCCGGCTATGCGCTTTCCGTGGGCTTTACTCTTTGCCCCCGCCTTGTCAATGTCTTGTTGAGGTCCCACCCCCTCCCCCAGCTCGGGACTAAACCCTCGGGATCCTGGCCCCGCCCCCTGCCCTGAGGGGAGAGGAGCGGCCGGATCGGACGAGCGGAGCCACTCGCGTTAACCCCTTCGGCGCCGCAGGGCGGTGCCTGCCCGTGCACTCCCAGGCGCTCGCTCAAGCGGGCGCTTGAACGTGCGGCCACGCGGGCAGGACGCCGCCGCCGCCAGAGGTGCCAAGAGCTGGATTAACCCTTCCCTGGCTCTGCCGCCAGTAGCCACAGTGGTAGTGTGGCCGGGAAAGCAGCCTCCACCCCCCGGCTCCGGCTGTAGGGGGCAGGGGGCACAGTTGCACTTGCCCAGATAGAGGGTTGCCCCCCCTCCAGCTCTCTCCACTCCCTCCTTCTGGACTCACCTACCTGGTTCTTCCCCCAAGCTGCTTTTCCTGCATTAACCCGAGGCCTCCATCCATCTGCCCTGGTGGTTTCTTTCAGCTGGAGACAAAAAGCCACAAATGGAAAGTGAAGGGCCTTGTAAAGTGAAAAGGCTGGAAGAACAAACTCAGCAAGAATGGAAAAAGAGAGCAGAAATGGTGAGAGCAAGGAACAGGACGACAAGGTATTTGCAGTGCCTGCAAAGGGAAAGAAGATAGGACTGACTAGCTGTAAGAGACGCTCTAATCCATTGGTTTTCAACCTGTGGTCTGCAAACACCTAGGAGGTCTTCAGGCTATGCCTAAGGGGCCCACAAAAGATTATTATGATTAGGAGTTTACCTAACTCACCATGAGACGAAGCAATTTTTGCAGCTTGATTGCGGCATGAAGAGTTGATTTAAAGGGCATATTCCAGTGGCCCCATCCCTCACTGCTAATTGGCAGAGGCATAATACCATTCAATTTTATAGCATATTCCACGGAAAGTAAATGATATCATGTAGCATATTATTATAATTCTAAATATTTTTTAAATGAAATTAAATACATTATAAATGTATACAAATTGCAATCCATATTGTGTATCCTGTTAGTATTATATGCATTTTACAAAAAAGTTTAGAAATACTAATTAACACCAATTTTAACTGAAACATTTTCACTGACCGGCACCATTACTTAGTTTCTGTCACTAGCAGAGGGTGGGTGCCTCTACACATTCACAAATGCACTTTTGCTACTGCACATTAAATTCACTACCTCCAACGTGAGGTACTAACTAAATGTGCATTCAGCTGCCCTAATGCGCAGTAGCGAAAGTGCATGCTTTTTTAGCGACGCTTCATACTCAGTAGCCTAATTTTACTGCACATTAGCATGGTTTGCCATGACACTCTAATGCTCATTAAAATAGGTTATTGCACATTGAATTGCGTGTGTAAATGCACCCAGTAACGCTCAGTCATGTAATTTAGCGACTGTCATGTCTTCATATTGCGGTAAGCACTGAGATAGTCTAAAACAGCGTATCCTATGAATAATACACTGGGGATTTTTTGAGATTAGTTTCACAGTAAATGGAGGCCAGTGCAGTATTTCTTGGCGATTGTAGACAAATTTTTTGTGGTTTCCGCAAAAACCAAGAAGCCAGGAATTAAGTAGACACTTAATTATGGTCATAAGTATGCGAATACCCACACTTACAGTTCAAAAGGTGTCCGGACCTCCATTCGAAATTTTTGTAGGGGTCTGCAAATGAAAAAAGGTTGAAAACCGCTTCCCTAATCATTGGGTTGGGTGGAAAAGCAGCACTCAATGCTTCCTACCCACTGGAGAATGGCATGCACATTGAACTTGTTTTCTTCACTGCCTACAAGCCCTTGCCGGGTATAAACAGTCTAACATGTTTTCATTCAAGGCAACAATTATGGCTTTACAAATCTGTGTTTAAAGTGTTACATAAGAAAGTTGGACTATTTCCATAGACAGAAGCAGCCAATATTTGCAGGGCACAGCATAGTCTGAGAATCCAAGGCATGGAAATTAAACCTTGTTTTTTTGCTTTTTAAATAGCAACCAACTAGCAGAGGCTTTGGTCTGGAGTGGCACACACCGCACCACACTATACCAAAACAATCTTTTGAAGGTACGGCATTGCTTTGCAACAAATTCATATGAAGCTTCCTTGGAAGTAAAGACCGCTCTGAATGCACAGTTAGAATAATAAACAAGATAAAAGCTTTCCCCGTTCAGTCCCAAGAGAGGTAGGGACTTGCAAGCATTCAAATCAAGGGAAGTCATGAAGGATGAATTGGGCTAAGAGCAAACATGCAACTGAAATTAAGCCCCATGTAACAGAGTTAAGAGGAAGAGAATGGCTTCTCACCACAGCAGCTGATAAAATCATTATGAATTCTACCCAAGGTCACTGACAAGTCAAATAGATTTAAAACCACCAACAGTTCCTGGTTCTTTGTATTCATTCCATATTCCCTTGCAAATGAAAAAGGGTTCACCAACAGAGACCTTAATCTTGCTAATATATCATTACTTCATACTTTTATTTTTTCCTCTTAACGCTACTTGGAACTTAAGGTTAAACGTAGGCGTTTAAAAACAAGGATATCCAACTTTACCTAGGCTGTCCCACCCAGGCAGCCTGCAGGGTTGGGGAAAAGTTAGTAAAAAGTGCAAATAAAGTGCACTTGACTGAAACAGTGGAGGAGCAGCAAGGATCTATCATTCTGAGATTCCCCAGCTTGTATTTGGCTTGTTGGCCGCCTTGCAACAATCTCAAGTGTTTTGTTTCTCACCAGACCCTAGAGAGAAAAGACATAAGAATACAAAGCCTTGATTTTTAAGTTAGAAGGAAACCGTGACAGCATCACATGGCTACTGGTACCAGCTACCATGTGATTCGGGTAGGAAATAAAGGACTAGTTCTTTGTTTGAAAGCTATGAAAAGAAGAATTACTTTTTTGTATTTTGGTTTCCTAAAAAAAGCTAGCATGAATAGCACCGTTTTCTGGAACAACAAAATTCGTAATGTCACTTATTGGGAATATTTGTGCCGTGGCTAGACACCTACTAGACAATACTACTGTTGCCCCAGGATGTCTTTTACCAGAGACCCCCAAGGATTGACGTGGTCCCTTGTCCAGTTTGGTATCTAGTGAACTTTATTAGTAACCCCTAGGCTTATTACAAGCTTATTATTATCCTTGTAATATGACCTGGCAAGTGGTTCCTTCAGGTGTTACTGCTGCAATCTTCAGTGGTACCGGCTTCAGATCCTCTGCTGGGTATGTGGGATGTTAGTTTCTGGATTCCTCATCTGAACAAAAATTTCAAGGTTGCTCCTGCCTCCCCAAGGTGGCAAACACAGAACACACACCATCTCTTTCATTTGTCCACTAATTTTGTAATTCTCTCATTTCAAACTGTCCAATTCTTAAGTTTCTTCCCTCATCTTTTTAGATACGGTACTCCGATCCTATTGTTTTTGGCTTCCTTTCCTTTTAGGGAAACTACTGTACCAGTTATCCCACTATACCAATCACAGAATTTATGTTTCCTGGTGCATTATGAGGCACTCTGCAATTTAATTGCTTAGTTCTGTGAAGGCCTAAAAGTCATGCTAAGAGCCTGAGTATAACTCAATTTGCCCCCTATAACTATAGTAATCCAAAGGCTAAAGACAATGACATTGAATAGCTAAATCCTACACTTATCTTACATGCAACTCTCAGTGTTATTGGACCTTGGACATTACACTGATAGAAACCAGAATACGATCCATTAGGCATATTTTTAGAGGTGCTATAGTCCAGTGTGGACTGGGACTTTGAACACTTCAGTTCTATTATTGGCTCTCACCATCCTGCTGGGTTCCCCAAAAAGAATCACAGTAAAATTAAGGTTTCATGCAGCTGCCTGGCAGTTAACACCATCAATAAACCTCCTGCTGGAGATTCAGCAGTCTGTGACTTCAGTCACAGTAAAATGGTTTTCTTCACAGACTTAACTAGATTTAGTAAATTCAGTAGAAATGGGGGGTTTAACCATACCAAGGGCAAGTTCCAATCTTTCCACCACTGCAAGTTTCTCTAAGGTCTTTCTTGCATGTTACGCTGAATGTTTCTTTCACACAGAAGACAAAAGTTCTTTTTTTACTTCGTTATGAAATTGTTTAATTTTTCAAAATAGGAAAGACAGTATAGATCAACTTCAGGTAGCTCTAACCTGAACTGCATACAAGTGTTTAAAGAACCACTCACTCATTAGAAATAAGTCACACACGCTCTAATGGCAGGGATCACCACGTAGTTCATTTTCTAAATTTTGAAAGAGCCTCAGTAAGAGAGAGAACTTCATCTTACAGAAGTATATTTTTTGGTTTGATGGTGAAACAGGGTTCTTTTGCTGTCAACATTATAACACAAGGTAAACATCAATATCCATATTCTACTAAAAGAATGAGTCTAGAGCTTTTCTGGTTATGGGAGCTGCACTGTACTTTTGTTTCCAATCGAGTTCAAGTAATGAGATTACAAAGCCTGCACTAGATGAGCAAAAAGGTTGTCAGCTGAAAAACACAAAAGACAATGCCCTCACAATGCTCTCAAAATTAAGTGATGCTAGTCTGATCCTTAATGGGACAATCTCTACCAGAAGTCTCAAAATAAAGTTTAACAGTTTCACATCTGGGAAAGACTCAACAGGTATGAAAACAAGACTTTGGCATGCCAGTTGAGGGTTTAAGTATTTTACTATGTTTTTTTTCTTCTTAGTAGGAGCTGCGAAGTACTGAAGAATACCAGATCCAGTTATTGATGTTTACAACCTTTAGAAGCTAAACCTTCATGCAAACCTCATGTATTAAGTCAGTTAACCATGACAAATCTGGATAAGCAAGGAGCCTTTTGGACAAACTGAATACACAAACACGGAGCACTGGACGCTAGGTCCAGAAGCAAGGGAGATACGGATCATGTTTGATTACACAGAAAAGGTTGGTAGGTATGTCATAACTGCATTCTCCACAAGAGGGTGTTTTGCCATTGAGTTGTCAGCACAATCTCCTAGAGCAGCTGCTGGAGGTCACGCCATGTCTGGGAACAACCCTCAAATTATGCTGCCCAGAAGAGCGTGCATAGCATGGCAGCAAGTCTTTTGGAAGGGATGACAGATCCCAGACATACAGTAAACCCTGCATACAATGTTTTACCCTGAAGTAGTTTTTAAATAGCTGAGGCTGTTCTATACCTGCTCCCCATTTTATTTGCTAATAGTTTAACCCCACCCCACTCCAGAACTCCATTATGAGAGACCCAAGATAGAGTAACAAAAGGATTTATTCTCATGTCCTCTTATTGTAGATCATTTATGTACAGAAACGGTAAAAAAACCTTAAGAGCCTTCTAGGAAGAGCAAGCAGATATGCTGCCGGAAATAAAATCATGGGCACTGGAAGGAACTGAAAGAAGTCAGTTCACTTTGATCAGGGAATGAGGCATTTGAGGGAGTCTCTCTTTCTCTATAGCTCCTTGTTTTTCAAATATCCTTGATGACTTCTTCAAGCTCTTCTTTCGTGTACATGTGAAATTTCATTCCAGGTTCCACTGTTGCCAGCTAGAAAAAAAGGAGGAGAGGGTTAAACGTAACTGCGCACTTGCATACGTGAGGAAATGACAGCATGACAGCACGGGGCATGGAACAAAAAGAAGCCACACCAGAGAGCAGCTGTTCCTTCTCAGTGGCCTGATCTGCCAGCCCAGCGAGATAGCTCCAGCCTGTAACATGCTCTTTGATTCCCTAAAATAGCTAGCTGCTACAGAAATAGCTTCTAATTGATTCAATCACCCCACAGTAGCAGCAGCTCAGAGAAGTGCCTATGGGGAATGCTCAGGTTCTGCCGCTTCCTGACTGCAGGGACAGACAGGTTATAGCATTAGGTCTTCAGCAAACACTTCTCAAAAGGGGGCTCAAACCACAGGGCAGCCCAGACCCATTTTAACCAGTCAGATGCAGAAAAACATTCCTTTGCCCATCAGCTTTAGGGGATAATACCAAGGGGTTGGCAGCTTTCTTTTTTAGTATCCAGGGTTACAAACAGTGTCTTGTTACCCAGGGTTTTGCAAAAGGCTGCAACAACTTAGATCATTAAGGGACAAGTTGTTAATAACTACACTGATTAGCAAAATTAACTTCAATCTTGAACCACTCTGGCACTAGGCAGAAGGGACAGAAAGCTTGCCACTGCTGCTATGCATCAACAGAAGAGATGCTTGGTACCAGATGCAGAACAAAGCATCTCTGTGCATCCTGAAAGCTCCTGGGTCCAACTGCACCCCTCTGGGGGTGCCCAAAGACACCAAAAGGGGAGAAAGGAAAGTCATTAAGAGATGCGGGAATTAAAAAGAACCTTTAAAGCCAAACTTTACAATGACTGCTAGAAAGAAGGCAAATGTTAAAGTATCCAACATGAGGCACTTTAACTGGAGCCAGCTTAGATAGATTTTGCCTCAAGTGGTGAATACCATGTTTCCCATCCCAAATCACTATTCAAAGATACTCAAAGTTATTCAGGTTTTCCAGGCCTGTCTGAACCTCCTTCAAGTCTAAACTTCACTCAATCCCCTTGAAGCCTTGTCAGGCAGAAATGAACAGTTGCTCTTCAAGAAAAGGAGCAAAGTTGCTTTTGATGCTCTACTGATGCTTTAGTCAAGTGGTCAACACATACCCATGCCTTGGTATTATTTACTATTGTTGCATGGCATTTTTTTTCTACTGAAGCAAGGGGTCGGGTCTAAGCACAATGAGTTTTCAAATGTAAGCTAAATTTAGAGGTTGACATATTTTGCCTTCCAACCTGCCAGTCTACTGTAACTTTAGGTAAAACATTTCTCAGGCAGAAAAGTGACTTGAGTACCATCACTTTAATCCTCCTAACATTATTCTCATACTTGCCCCTGATAGTGATTCTCAATGCGCACAGAGATATGCAGAGTACAGTTAAGCCCTGTTAAATGAGGACCTCACATATCAATGTAGAGTAATGTGTACGGTGTTTTCTTCACACTGTGCCACAGATTGTCCAAAGAAAATACTGATTTGCAAGGTTTCTGGGGAAGGTTCGAGATTACGATCCGAGAATCTAATTCCCATCCAACATACTCTGCTCCCCTTCTCAGGATAGCCCAGGTCTTTTATCTCGAAAGAGGATCACCAGTATTGGAGGCTAAAATAACTTGTACAATCCAAGAGGCAAAACTTATATATGCGGTTGGTCCAATTAAAGGCATCACCCACAAATATCCTTGTTGATGGTCCAGGAACAGAGACAACTGTAACATCACTCCAGTACTACCTTCTACAATGCAATAACGTTATATTTTTCTTCAATGGCTAGTGCTGTTCAGGGGTGGCACGCAGGCAAATCTACTGTAATGCAGAGCACGTACCCTGGGTCTGAAACATTACTATGCTTAAAATTTCTTTTTTCATATAACCCATTAAGTTATGGCATTCTTCAGCTTCCTTCCTTACCTCACTCTTCCCTTATATTTTCAGCAGCCGTCGTTCAGCCAGCCCAAGTACTTGTCCCTCATGACTCAAAAAAGATTAGGTCCCCCACATCAGAGGCTGGCCACCCAAAAATTAGAGGATGGTTTTGAAAGTTGGCACCAAACTCTTAATTATTTGGACAAAGCACTCAAATGGGACACACACTTAACCCTGTTTTATAACAGCTCTAGAGATTGTTACTGGCATAATTTAAGCAGCAACTGAGTGAAGGGAGGAATAAAGAGGAGATAGGGGGAGAAGAGCAAATTAGTAGTCAATTACATGATTTTAACATCCAGTCTCAAAATGTGTAAGAATAAGTATAGTGCAGACATGCTCAAATGTCTGCTCATCCATACTCCATGACAGCGGGAAAAAGCTAGTTAAGTTTTCACTTGCTTCTAAAATGTTACGCACTTGGGTCGTGATATATTTTGCAAAGCTTCCGTTAACCGCTAGGAAGCAGAGGTTAGCATAGAACACATTATTCTCAAGGGTTTGACAGACTTCAAATCTCTCTTTAGTCTTTCTGTCCAACAGAAATTTTTGGCAGTTATCCAAGACTGAATATAGCAAGTCCTGACTGTATAGTTTTCATTCCTTGTAATATTATATGTGCCAGGGATGTGTGGAAGGGGACACCCAAAAAAAAAAAAAAAAGAGTTACCCTGCTATCACAGGCCTGGCTTACTTTAGGGCAGGAGTGGGCAAAATGGTGGCTCCAGCCAGCGGCTGGACTCCATTTCCCAGCAGCCCCTGCCCACACAGCAGTGGCCAGTTTCCATGGAGACATGATCTAGTGTGGGGCCCAGGTTTCCATGGAGACCAGCCCCAGCGGTGCTGGCAGGGTGAGCTGCTCCAGGACTGGGGCTGGGATCCTGTGGCAGGGACAGTGTGGTCTGGAGCTGGGGTGTGCAGGCAGAGGATCTCAGCCCTGCTTCAGCTCCAGACCATGCTGTCACCGCCGCAGAATCGCAGCCCTGGAGCTGCTCCCAGCCCAGCCCTAGCAGTGCCGGCAGGTCTCCATGGAAACCCTGGCACCACACTGTCACAGCTCCACCATTCCTGATGTCTCCACGGAAGCCAGCTTGCAGTGAGGTGGGCAGGAACTGCTGGGAACTGGAGTCTGCCACAGACCCAGACCAGCCCAGGGGCTGGACTTTGCCCATCCCTGCTCCAGGTTCTGGCATCAAGACTGCCAGCAGGAGACCCAAAGCTTTGGGAATCAATATGAAATCAAGCCTCCTCATACTCTGGGACTGCTGCAGGACTCCACTATTTACTCAAGCAAGCAATCACAAGATTAGCAGCAAAAACACACAGAACAAGATACGAAGAGAAGACTTCTAATCTTGTTTTGGATAGGCCAAACTAAGCCTATAACAGTACACGGATATTATGGGGGTAGACACTTAAAAAAAAATGTAGAGGTACAGTCACCCAAGCATCTACCATCCTGAGGAGAGACTGAAGGTTTTTTGAGTTAGAGAATGGCCCCCTCGTTTTAAAATTTTAAATATTCTCTCACCCCCAAGTCACTGCTGGGACATGTTCTTTTTTAAATAAGTTACCTTATCTACAATCAACTAACTTTCTCAATGAAAAAGCATCACGATAAGACAAGTCTATAGTACAGCCAGTTGAGTCCGAAATAAAAAAGCAAGGAATAAGCAAGGCACATTTTTCTTTCAGTCAAAATACTACAGAAACTCCTTCAATGTTCAAAATGCCAGGACAATAAAGCAAATTACCTCAATATTAGTTGCATTCAGTTTCTCTTCCATGACTTGTTTTAGGATGATGAGAGAAGACTTGATTGCTTCTTTCAGTGTCATTGACTATTTAAAAAAAAAAACAAAACAAACAAAAACAAACAAACAAACAAACGAGTTAGCAACTCTTTTTTTCCTTTTTCTGATTTCCTGAACACACCCATCCACTTGTTTCCCTGAAGGAGAAAGTGCCACCTGCTCCAGAAACCTTGCACCTCTCCAAAATATCAAAGCAGCCACCAGTGGCAGAACATAAAAATGTTACTGTATCACATGCATGCCTTCCTTCTGCTCTTTTGGCACTATATTTTGGACAGGATAATAACTAAGAGTCACAAGGTACACAGTTTTCCTTGCTGTTTGGGTATATCACAGTCCTCTAAGGATTTAACATGACATTTTGTTAAAAAGCTACGAGGCTACTGCAAGCTACAATTGCCTCTTTTGACAGTCCCCCTTAAGAGGGGCCTATTTAAGAAGTCATCCAAGACAAGTGTACTAGATGTTGGTTGCAAATATCTAGTGGTTTATGGGTTTCTCACAGAACAAAAAAAATTCTGGAAAATTTGGACTTAATTAGCGTGAGTCCCTCCACAAGTCAGCTTGCAAAGCCAATCCTCAAGAACTGTTATTAGCTGATAGTATTCATTCTGGGGTGTAGGGCAGGGGTGAGCAATTATTTTGGGAAGCAGGCCACTTAATGAGTTTTAGTGAGCTGTTGAGGACCACCTGGGTAGCCCCACCCCTTGACCACTGCCCCACCCTTGTCACCATCTTGGGACTGGAAGTCCCACCCCTAACCCCTGACTTTACCACCAAAAGTCTCTCCCTTTGCTCCCCAGAAATGCTCAGGGAGGAGCAGCACCATCTTTAAACTAGAAAAAAACAAGTCACACACTAAAATGTTATAGTAGGTGTTTGACTTATTTTATTACAAAAAATATTTTTGTCAAGATTTACGTTTGCATAATGTATAGAGATGACTGCATAATAACTTAAAATAAATTCTTAGTTTTGTAGATTGTGGTGGGGGTGTGTAGGAGAGATGTGAATGAGGAGACATAGGGTATGTCAGGAGTTTCTGTGTATGTGGGGGTTGTAGGGGCAGGGTGTAGGTGTGAGGGAATGAACTCAAGCGAATGTTTCAGAAGGATCCCCACCTCCCCCCGTAGTCCCTATAGTGCACCAGCAGCAGGCAGGACACAGGTGCCTCGTAGGGAGTGACTCTGGCTAGTGCTGCACATTGCAGCAAGGGGCGCAACCTCCCCCGGGTTGTCTGCATTGCCGCTGCTTCCTCCCACTTGCAGCAGCCCCTGCACTTGCACATCACAGGAGGGAAGCCCCACATGCTGGAGCAGGCTGCCTTCTCTGCCGGGGCTGCGCTGCAGACAAGGGAAGCCCCAGGTGCCTTCCCCTGTGGGGTGGGGAAGGCAGCCAGGTTCAGTGCATGGGGCTTCTTTCCAGTGCTGCGCAGCCCCGGCATGGAAGGCAGCTGATTCCAGCATGTGGGGCTTCCCTGGTGTGCTGTGTGAGTGTAGGGGTTGTACGCGAGTAGCAGGGAGTACCAGCTATAGAGGCTTAGGGGAGGCTACACCCTGCACTGCAAAGGGCAGTGCTGGCCAGAGCTGTGCCCTGCTAGACACGAGTGCCTCACCTGCTGCTGCCGCTGCCGCTGCCACTGCCTGCTGGGGCTGCGCACCATGGGCAGGGAGTGTGGGGGGGGGAGTCCCCACATTTGTCACCCTCCCTCAGACCCAGGGCCGTCCCAGGGCAGGGAAGCAAATGGGGCAACCATGCCAGGCCCTGTGCTTTGGTGGGGCCTGTGGAGCTGGGCAGAGCAGCGGCTCTGTGTCCAGCCACTTACTACCCCTCCACCACCAACGGGGGCAACAACTTCTTCAGAGACAGAGGTACACATGGGTGCCTCACTCCCACCATCACAGGCAGAAGGGCTGGGCAGGGCACAATATGTTGGTGGGTGTCACAGGCCAGATGAGAGTGCTTGGTGGGATGCTTCCTACCCTGATAAACACTAGTCTCAAGTCATTTAGTCAATATGCCACGTAACCAATTCTGACAAAGTGGGGGGAATACCTTACACGATGTTGCAAGGACCAGCTGGCCAATCAAAAGATGGAATTTTGAGCTCATTCCATTACCTTGTGGTAAACCTCTTGCAGAGAGCTCTGTGCACCTTCTGAGGCAGACCCAATTGCTCTTGCATCACACTGTACAAATGTCCCTGAAGGATCCATGTGAAACCTGCCAGGAATACAGTTAAGAGTGAACACCAGACAGTATAACTTACAGCACAACATAACAAAATGCTTCATTAGAAATTTTAGAATAGTGCAATATTCTCTGCAGAACCCAGCTTACAGATGGAAGCCATGAGAAAGAGAAAGCAATTTCTCATCTGGGTGTAATTAACTTGTGGCTATGCAAAACTCATTGCCACAAGGTATTGTGGAGGCTGATAATTTAAACAGATTTAAAAGACAATTCATGCAGAATAGGTCCTCTAGCAGGCAGTAGGCCCTGCATAAATACTGTTCGTCTTGGCATCCACACACTGCCTCGTAAGATACAGAATACCAAGCTATCTAAAAGCAGGGGGTGGCAACCCCCAGCACATACACCAGAGCGTGGCACGAGGCTATTTTGCTCTGTACGCTACAGCCAGTCTGGGCTCTGCGCAGCTGCCACTGGCCATGGAGCCAGGCTGCTCTCAGCAGGTGATGGGGAAGCTGCAAGCCCTGCTGCAAGTAGCCCAGCCTCTGTGGCAGGCAGTTGCTGCCCAGAGACTAGGCTGGAATGCCAGGCAGCCAGAAGGCTGCAAATAGCTGCACCAGGGTTTAGAGACTTGGCCCAGGTCTGTGGCTGCTGGTGGCTGCACGCATGCTTCAGGATGCACACTGGGGAAGGGGTCAGGGCTGCACTGCCACAACAAGGATTGGGCACCTCACAGCTCCCCCACCATCTGCCCCAGTGCATCAACATCTTTCAAGCCCAGGCTAAAGTTTTTTCTGGTACTTGGCCCTAAAAATGTTGCCAACCCCTGATCCAAAGTCAAACTTGCCCTGAATAGCAAATTGGAGGGACTGCTGAAACAAAAACACCATTTACTGATAATGCCTAAGGGTTTAGGGAAGGAATCCTGATCCGACTGTGAGGGAGCCAAAGGACCAAGAGACCCTGAAGCAAACAAAACCCAATAGGTAGTCAGCAGTAACATAGTGAAGGGTAGGCAAACAAGGGACCAAGCCCAGACATCACCTTAGGGGACATCTATAATGGCAGCAACAGTCAGGACAGGTAAGACTGACAACCAACCCACACACTGGAGGGTTCTGCCCAGGGCACAGAGCTTGCTTGTTATGCCTGTGGTAACTGTAGCTTGGCTACCCTGATTAGAGTCCGACACTTGTTCAGTCACACCTCCAACCAATGTTCACAGAAGGAATGGGATCTCTTGTTGTCACGAGAGCTGATTCCACATTTACCTAGAGGGGCAGACCTTCAACTAGAGATTCTTCTTACTGGCTGTCCCTCTAACTGCATTCATAGAGCTTTTCCCCTCTCCAGAAAAGCCTGGATCTCTGAAACGTACTAGTTTCTTGTTACAAGTGCTCCACCACCTCCCTAAGGAATGTCATAGCAAGCTCCTGGTATTATATTACTAGTGGCTCTGTTAGTCCTTTTAGAAAAGTATGAGTTCTTCCCATCCCCAGCTTATTTTAAAAATTATTTTAAAATTAATATATACTGCAAATGTCACATTCTGTCAGACACTGAAGAGGAATCCTTTGTACTAGCCAACAGGCATGTTACAGGATTAGTATCTCTGTCAGGTGCATATGACGATAAGCCCCATGCATTTGGTTTATATGCAATCCTAGCACCAGTCCTTAAACAAAACACCTGAAGCACCATAAGAGAGACATCCGCCCACCCCTTATAACAATGGGTATGATCCAATGAACATGGTGGACTTACAGCTGGGGTCCTTTTTCATCAACACCTCCAAACAACAGCGCTACACCGAATGGACGAGACTATAAGAAAAACACCACAGAACGTTTGAAAGACTGGAATAGTCAAAGCAAATCAAAGAAAAGCCATTAATGTGCCCTCAGAACACGTCTCAATGCTCTCAACTTACCATAGCACCTGGATCAGCATCCTCCTCTCCAAACTGCAGGGCTAGGTTCGACACAGCTTGTGTCACACTCTCCACTGTCATGATTTCATTATATGTAAACCAGTGATTCTATAATGGGGAGAAGTTGGGGGACGGGGGAAGAAACAAGGGCTTGAACTATGCCTTTCTAAAAGCCAGTTACTACTTTCACATGATTATTGGTTTATGAGCAGCCTGGCAACAAAGAATGAAACAAAGGTCTTGAAAGTAGCAGGCCTGCCAGGTAGCCTAGCAATGGTACTCCAGACTATCAATTCCACTCCCTGTCTTAGCAAGGTCTGTGCATTAGAGGCAGCACATTCAGTCACTGGTTGGAGACAAAGTAAGCGAAGTTCTGTGTTACCCACAAGTGATACCCCAACCTAGAAGAAACTCCAGGAGAAAGGGATCTTCAGGTCTGGCTTGGGATGGAAGAACCATCAATTCACAAGGATCATACTTTCTTCATAAACTGTGGGTTCATTCCTTTATTAGTTTGCTACTCCTAAAAGGATGTTCAATACTCCGGAACACTAATGAGTGTGAATGCAAAGCCAGGGCACTTGTCCTAGTTCAGAACTACACTGCAGAAAAGAGGGAATTGTAAGCTACTCCAAAAGAAGGAAGTGTGCCAATATGCTTTTACTCATCCATGCAAGCTGCAAAGCCCCCAAGGAAGAGGCCCTCTACTACAGAATTACGGTCATTTCCCTTTTCCTACCAAGTTATTATTTATAAAAAGAAAAAAGAAAACAGGAACTGGAAAAATATAAACATTAGTTCTGCCAAACACCCAAGATGTCAGTAGCTGAGTTTAGTTGCAAATTACTCCTCCTGCACACATCTATTTGCCTTTGCTACAAAGGTCTGCAAGTACCTGGGTCCACTATATGCCCTAAGAAGAATCTATTCTCAGAACAAGTCTCAGGAAGGGGAAAGGCAACATTTTAATGAGAGGCACTTAAAAAAGGGTTACCTGTGTCTCCACTCTTGCTTTGTCAATTAAAGTCTTGGCATCAGCTATTAATCCACTCATAGCACATCCTGGAACAAAAAAAAGGGAAGAATGGGACAAATGATGTTAGTAACTTACGTAGAACATTTGTCCTTTGCAATCCCTCAAGTGTTTCACTAAGCACAAGTGCTAGCTCATGCACAGGCAAAATGCAGTCAGCTTCAGAGAGAGAGAATGTATCCACTGTTTATTACAACACTTGCTAGAGGCGAGTGTCTATTATTCAGCTACCTGAACGAATGCCTTACCATGCTGTCGGTGCTTGGTTGCATGGAACCCAGAGCTAAGATCAATGACAGTTAAACAAAGGTCTTCAAATCATCCATTCCACCCACCAAAATATTAATTCATTAAAACGAGAACCAGTTCTAGAACTTCATATGAAAAATCCAAGCAGCAGAGCCTGAACCTGCTAATATATTCACCCTTCCTGTGCACAGGGCAGGCTGCAGCACAGTAAGAAGGGAAGACACTTGCCAAAACCCCCAACCATAGGCAGCAAAATGTAAGAGTGATCCAATTAAAAGGGTCATAGTAAAAGGCATCCAAAGTGCAGGCAGGGGACTCACCACAGGTTTGCAAGTGAGAGAACTGGCATGAGAGGATTCAGGACATTGTAAATCAAAATACTGTAAGCAGGAGCCAACAAGTAACCTTTCTATTTAGCTATTTATTTTAAATGTGCATAAATGTCATCAACTTGCATGTCTGCAGTTGAGCGAAATACCAGTTTATAAGTAAAGCACATTTTAATGCCATATAGTTGCTGGGACATGGTTATGGGTTATAATATTAGAAGAAATCAAAAGGGGAAACTAGGTGCCTAGAAAAAGCCTGCACACCTCCATGATTCTCACCAATTTTCACCATTTAAAAGAAATGTTTTAGAGGTCCCTCTCGCATGCATGTGCGTGTGAGGGAGGGGCAGGGACGGGGGGGGGGGAAGAGAGGCT